>CM031240.1:336935309-337535309 GCA_018340775.1 Taxus wallichiana var. yunnanensis | reverse complement strand
TGATGAAAAATTTCATGCTTCTTTCAAATCTTCTAATCTTCACACCGATGCTTTTATTTCTAATTGTGCTCTCAACAATTTAATGATCAATCCCAATTTAAAGCATAATGCAATTTCACTTCTTCTTCTATGCTCTATTGGATTTCCATTATCCCAAATCAAGTGTAAGTCACCTACCTCCTATGGGTGTATCAATCTTACCATCACGGTTGGGCCACATATTATATTCTCACCCTTTATTGTAGCATCGAAAAACAAACATTATGACATGGTCTTAGGTCTTCCTTGGCTCAAGGCCATTAGGGTTGTCCCATCTATTGTGCACCAATGCGTCAAATTCATACATGAGCATCAGGTCATCACTATCCAAGGTATTCCACCTAGGGCCCCTTTACCTATTGTTCCTCAAGCTTCACGGGTCCCTCTTACTAGTACACTAGCTACTTTAGTTAGCATTATGTCTAGTCCACCTACTACTACAATCACTCCTACACCTAACAATGATAGCCTTAAAGTTTTTCCACATACTCATGGTGATAGTCCCAACCTTTCACCACTAGATACTAGCCTACATAAATTTCCTCATAAAATATCTTATGTACAAATGGATAAAATCAAACAAGGACCTAATGAGCACATTAATGACTATTTTCTGCATTATAAAACCAATCTTACTAAAATAAACAATATCCTAGTTGATTCTAAGTTACAAGACCTCTTTGTGCAAATCCTTTTTCCTCCTATCTAATAGTTTACTAAATTTCCTATACCACCTCATGTGGTGTTGCAACAACTCCTCACTAGTAATCTTATCTCTCTTCCTCCACCACTCGAGTTGGATTCTAGTCGTCCTCAAGTAAATAAATTTGATGAAAAAACATATTGTGAATACTACCAATGAAATGGACACTCTACGAGATAGATACCTTAAACTTAAACATGTAATTCAATATCTAATTGATTCTGATGTAATTGAATGAGATGAACTGTTGTGGGAAAACCTACTAGTGATAATGGTAATTTTAAAACATTAAATGAACCACTTCCTAAACATTAACAAGTTGTACCTAAGGCAATTGTTAACCATACTTACAACGCGGTGTTGCCTCCTAAATCTACCAATGCTCCTTTATATTTTTTGTTTGTGATACTCTTGGTTTGCCACCAATTGACTTTAGTGATGTAAACTTTCATGCTTCTTTCAAATATTCTAAGCTTCACATTGATGCTTTTATTTCCAATCATGCTCTCAACAATTTAATGATCGATCCCAATTTAAAGCATAATGCAATTTCACTTCTTCTTCTATGCTCTATTGGATTTCCATTATCCTAAATCAAGTGCAAGTCACCTACCTCCTATGGGTGTATCGATCTTACCATCATAGTTGGGACACATATTATATTCTTACCCTTTATTGTAGCATTGAAAAAAAAACATTGTGACATGGCCTTATGTCTTCCTTGGCTTAAGGCCATTAGGTCTGCCCATCTATTGTGCACCAATGCATCAATTTCATACCGAACATTAGGTCATCACTATCAAGGTGTTCCACCTAGGGCCCCTTTACCTATTGTTCCTCAAGCTTCAAAGGTCCCTCCAACTAGTACACTAGCCACTTCAGTTAGCATTATGTCTAGTCCACCTACTATTACAATCACTCCTACACCTAACAATGATAGCCTTAAATTTTTTCCACATATTCGTGGTGATAGTCCCATCCTTTCACCACTAGATACTAGCCTACATAGCTTTCCTCAACTTTTTGTTCCCATTGCTCACTCTCAACATATCTCTATGTCTCATAGTATACCACATAGTACTAGTATGTCACACGAGTTCATGGTACACACCACACCTATAGGTCTCCTCATATGTCTATTACACCTTCTTCATGGCACACCCCTTTAGGACACATCCTTCCTACACACTATATCCACTTTGGTCTCACATGACACTAGTCTCTTGACCCATGATCACTGATTCCTTTATTCAAAATGGCGAGATAGTGTGCCTTCACTCAATATTTTGTTTGAACAGATCATATACTACTTACACACCGAGAAACATCTAACTTTCCCCCTTGTTTTCTGATGACACACTTTTTTTATAGGTTCAAATTGACTATTAAGGGAACAATTACACACCCAAACCTCACTTTGCACACACACATTGGGGAAACCTTGCTTTCCCTCTTGAGATGCATAATCTATATTGATTAAAGCCCTAAAAATCTAAATATTTCCCCTAGGAGAATTCTTGGATCACCCTTCTTATCTTCAGAGAATAGGTTTTCATCTATGCCCTCGGGGTCCTAAAAATAAAAATAAAATAAAATACGCCTAAAAATATGAAAAAGCATATATATATATATAACAAACAAATATTTACATTTCTTTTGCTTGGTTACTTCTCTCGCATCCTTCTATTATTAATGTTGAACTTTAATTATCATGTTTAGCTTGATAAATAATATGTTATATCATTTTTCCAAGTCATTCATGTTAAAGCAATGTTGATTCAAAAGAAATTTCATATGCTAGAAATAATTGTCAATGATGTCTAAGAAATAAATCAATCATGAAAAAGTTAATACATTTTGAATTATGCATGCCACGCAATAAAGGAAAATGGTTTTATCTTGTTCCATAGGTTCTATATTGTTCCATGGGTTTTGTAATGTTCCACGGATGTATTTGGTGTTTGACGCGTCTTTAAATACAAGCTAATACCTTGTATCAAAGGTTACATGCTGCAAATCAAAGGAAATAGTCTTCCACATGTGGTAGAAATAAAATGCCATGATACAAAGGAGGATTTCCACGTAATGAAGAGATAGTAAAAGAAAGCCACAAAAGTAAGGACATGTCATGGTGGTCGGAGAAAGCTTACGGAAGTCAAGGATTTCCACAAAGGATAGAAAAAGTCCACAAAGGTCATGAAAATATGTCGGACTAAGAAAAATAGGGGATGTTTGCGAAAGTCTAGAAGAATCTCATATATCATTCTACAAAGACCGAGTCAAGCTAAGTCTTTAAATGAATGTTGTTTTGGCTAACCTCATCTATTTTGGCACTAAAATATTTCATACATAAATTTGGCCGACTTTGTCTTTTATCATTATCATTTGAATTGGTTTGGTGACTCTCAAATGTTACTACATCTTTTTGAGAAATGAATATGATATAAAAGAGATTCAAATTGGATAGATTTGTGTGTGCTTGTGGAGTGGAGAGCATGGAATATGAGAAAAGTGAAGTTGTAAAGAGCATGACAGTAAAGATGGAGTAGAGCAAGTAGAGAAGAAGGTTGAGGAGATGTATCATGAAGATAAATTGTTAAAGCTCAGTTTTTGTGTATAGAGTATGGAGTAATCAGAGTGCACAATGAGTATACGACAAGTGCGTAGCATGTGACCAACATCCATGGTGAAAGTATGTTTTGATCTATGTGTATAAAGAGGAGCATATTTTCCATCATTAGGTTGAAGAAGAAACTACATAAGGTGGATCTTTGTATTGTTTAGGTCAATGCCTCATTCAATTAAGGATTGGTCTCTCTAGTGATTTAGTGCTCACAAATTAGCTGAGTTAGTGATCAAAATTAGGGATTGGTGTCTCCAATGAGTTGGTGATTGTGAATCAAACCTAGTTGGTGCCTAACATTGAGGATTGGTGTCTTCACTAGGTTGGTGCCTACAAATATTTTCAATACAATTATTGTTGTGGCTAGATTTGGACGGAGCTCCAAGCCATTTCTCTCTGTGGTTTTCTCTTGAAAGGGTTTCGTATAAATACTATGTTGTGTAATTGTATATATCATGTGATTTTTGTTATTATGGATGTTAATGTTTAAATAAGTAAAAATTATAAGTATATTGATTCACCCCCTCTCAGTATTTATGTGTTTTCTATAATTGTTATTAGAGTGAGTTATTTTAGAATAGCTTAACCTATATAGGGTAGATCTCATAAGCACACATGGTGAGTTAAGAGGGTTTCTCCTCAGACAAATATCCATTTTTAGATAGAACCAATTATGGTTTTTTGAGCATAAGGATGCGTGTCTATCTAATGGCTCTTGGTTTGACATTTGGAAATCAGTTGAAAATGGTTATATAGCTCCAACATCTCCTCCTACAAATCAAGTTGGTAAGAAGGAAAGTGAGGAAAATACAAAGGCTATGGATGCAATATTGAGTGGATTGCCTAAGTCATAATTTGTTAAGGTGAGGCATTGTGTTTTAGCCAAGGAAATCTAGAATAAACTCAAGAATGTTTATGAAGGAGATGATAAAGTGAAGAAAGTAAAACTCCAAATGCATAAGAGTCAATTTGAAGGTTTGAAAATAAAGGATGATGAAAGAAACTCTTAAAGTGATAAAGAAGAATCATTACTCATGACAAAAGAGATATCAGTAAGAAAAGGAGAAGAAGATCTTGAAGGAGAGCTCATTAGTTCCTAGATGAGATCAAGATATTAAAGAAGAATAATCTGAAATAAAACCGATAGTTTTAGAAATTTGAATAAGAGTATGGTCCCTCAAAGACAAATTTGTCTCAAGACCTTGAATAAACCCAAAAGATCATCAACATTCTTCATATTCAACTTGAAGAAATGAAAAGATGAATTTGGATGTGAGAATCTAATTGAAGATAAAAGAAGACAACTGTGCTAAGCTAGAATCAGAGGTTGTGATCCTAAAGGAGGAATTAAAGAAGACAAATAGTAAGTTGAATAAATGCCTCAAGTTTGAGAAAAGTACTAAGATGTTGGATGATATACTCAATAATCAAAGATCATCATTTATCAAAATTGGTCTTGGGTACAAAGAAGATCAGGGGACCACCAAAGAAGATCCTAACATGCCACCAAAGAAGGAAAATGTAGCCAAGTTTAAGACCCATGTAGATTCTCTTAAAGGTTCTATTAGAGATGAAAGAGAAAAGAAGAAAGAGATTGATATTATTAAGAATACAAGAAAAAAAAACTTAGCAAAATGCAAAATATCCTTTCCATCAAGGAAGCATCACAAAACCAGTGTTAATTTAATTTTTTTTTATGGTTATTGTTTTTCATACAATCAGTTTGGGCATAGAGTAGTAGACTGTAGATCTCATTCAAATGCAATTTCTTATGGGGTTTCAAATAGAAACTACAATTCACTTTCATAATACAAAGAGAATGGTATTGTATGCTATAAATGTGACAACTATGAATCTCCCAAATATAATAAGAATGAGTATGGATGGAATGGAAATAAATTGGTGCATGGTCTCTTAGTTAAAAGGTAGAAGTCATTTGCTATTCTATCAACTGATATAATATGTTATAATTACATTAAGTATGAACATATTGCAAGAAAATGTAGAAGTAATCTTGTAGATCAAAGATTCAAAGTGGATACTTGTGTTGAACACAAATGTGAATTCATAACAATTTCAAAGTTGAAGCAAAAGCATGTTATTGAAGATCGGACTAAAGATGCTAGTAAGAAGAAAGATAAGTTTGAGAAGCGTGATGAAAATAATGAATGTATAACAGTTTAAGGAGAAACAAAAGATTGAAATTTAGATGCAAGCAAATGAGTTCTTCAAGAAAATAAATTATAGCTAAGAGAAGCCACGGGAAAGAAACAAAGTCTTCAAGACAAACTACAAGGTTTAAGGTAAGTATCTAAGTGTGATCATGGATAGTGGCAATTGTAATAGTTTGGTGTCAAGAGTTGTAAGTAGTTAATGAGATATTTTGAGTTCACAATAAGTGAAGGAGAGGCACATGAAAATATGATTGATAGTGATGAAAGGTGTTACTTTTATGTCTCATGAAGTGAGTCAATTGAATTCATGCAAGTAGTAGATTGATTTGTCAAGTGTTGAGGACATAAATAGATTAAGAGAAGGAGCATTTTTTGGCAATAATTTGATATCTTGTATGAGAAATAAGTACGTATTTTCATATACAACAGAGGCAATGCATATTGTGGTTATATCATAGTGCATATAAGTTCTATGGAGGAAGTATAAGCTAAGGGGGAGTTAATCACTTCATCATCATAGTGAAGACAATACATAAAGAGATCATCGGATGCATACTACCATACTCAAGGGGAGTGTTTTGAGATTTTTTACTCCTTTGCCATTGATGTCAAAGGGGAGAGTTAAAGAAATGGAGAGAAGAACAATACATCAAAATTACGAAAAGGAGGAGTTACGAAAGGGGGAACTAGAGAAAGGGGGACCGTTCTTGATATTCCTTTAGGTAAATTGGAAATTTGCATTATGTACTTATGGTTTCTATACAGGTTGCCATAAATGAAAAAGGGGAGATTGTTGGAAATATTTTCATTGATGTCAAAGTAATGTTGATTCAAAAGTAAAGTTCATATAATTGCCACTTATGTCTAAGAAATAAACCTATCATGAAAAATTTAATATAATTCAAATTTTGCATGATGTGCAACAAAGGAAAACAGTTTTATAGTGCTCCGCATGTTTTTGTAGTGTTCCAAAAGTTTTGTACTATTATGCGGGGTTTGTAATGTTTTACGGGTGCCTATGGTGTTTTGTGGGGCTTTAAATACAAGCTAATACCATGTATCAAAGGTTACATGTCACGGATAAAAGGAAATAGTCTTTTGTGGGTGGAAGAAAAAAATGCCACGATACAAAGATGGATTTCCACATAATGAAGAGAAAATAAAATAAATCCATAGAAGTTAGGAAATGTCATGGTGGTCGAGAAAGCTTGCAGAAGTCAAGGATTGTTGCAAAGGATAGAAAAATTCCGCGATGGTCATGAAAATTTGTGGGACTAAGAAAAATAGGGGATGTTTGCGGAAGTCTAGAAGAATCTCATATATCATTCTACAAAGACCGACTCAAGCTAAGTATTCAAATGAATGTTGTTTTGGCTGACCTCATCTGTTTTGGCACTAAAATGTTTCATGCATAAATTTGGTGACTCTATTTTTAGCATTATCATTTGAATTAGTTTAGTCGACTCTCAAATGTTACTACATATTTTTGAGAAATGAATATGATATAAAAGATATTAAAATTGGATAAATTTGTGTGTTCTTGTGGATTGAAGAACATGGAATACGAGAAAAGTAAAGTTGTAAAGAACATGGACGTAAATACAAAGTAAAGAAAGTAGAGAAGAAGGTTGAGGAGCTATATCATGAAGATAAATTGTTAAAGCTCAGTTTTTGTGTCTAGAGTATGGAGTAATCAGAGTGCACAACGAGTATGCAATAAGTGCACAACATGTGACAAAAATCCATGGTAAAAGTATGTTTTGATATGTGTGTATAAGAGTAGTGTATTTTCCATCATCGGGTTGAAGAAGTAACTACAGAAGGTGGATATTTGTATTGTTGAGGTCAATGCCTCATTCAATTGGGGATTGGAGTCTCCACCGAGTTGGTGCTCATGAATCAAGATGATTTGGTGCTCGGCATAAGGGGTTGGTATCTCTAGTAGGTTGGTTCCTACAAATATTTGTAATATAATTATTGTTGTGAATGGATTTGGATAGTAGCTCCAAGCAATATTTTCTTTGTGGTTTTCTCCGAAAGGGTTTCCACATAAATCTCGTGTTGTGTAATTTTATATCTCATTTGATTGATGATGTTATGGATGTTAATGCTTAAATAAGTAAAAATTATAAGTATATTGATTCACCCCCCTCTTAGTATTTGTGTGTTTTCTATAAAAAGAGCCTCATAAAATTCCTTGCTCAATAAAAACCATTCAAGAAGAAGGGAATCAAATTAATGAAAATGTCGGTTTAAATATTGAAGTGTCACCTTTTAAATCAAGTTGATCACATAAATTATGAGAATTATATGAATAATTGAAGAAATTGTATGAAGGTGGCGCAAATAATCATAATGATATCATGTAACATGTTGTAAATATTCAAGTACCATCTTCACTACATCATAAAAGAGATGCAATATAATACAAATAACTTTACCAAACCACCTTGAATGGTTATGCAATGACCTTCTATGCATTTTTAGAGAGGGTTGTGTTACATAACCTACTAGTTTCAATTCAAATCAATCAAATGAGTTAAATTCTCGTGATTCAACATTAATTACCGATTTAGATAATTCAAAAATGTAGAATTTATGAAGATATATATAGGACCACATTCAAAGAATCTAGTAAAATAGAAAATGAAAGGAAGATACCCTTTGTGATTGAGGTCAAATATGGGGTCCTTATAGGGAGACCCGTTGTAAGGTAGGCCACAATATTGGGAGTATATGTTAAGTCATATTTTTATCTTAGCATCGAAAGATTATCGTATCGAAACAAAAGACACTTTAGACCATGTAATTCAGAGAATGGAAAACATGTTTAAGAGTATTGGTGGGTGGTTTCACTCAAATACAATAAATTAAAAGCTAAATCATAAATAATGATAGTAGTAAGTGCAAAAATATGATTGTTGAATGAAATGAAGAAAAATATCCTTGGATCCAAATACATGGAATGCCTTGAAAGAGGATATGTGTTCTATCGATTTTTAGAAAGGAGTAAAGGAAATTCAAGAAATGCCACTACCTCTCTTTGTCCTTTTGATAAGAAAGGGTGAGAGTAAGAAGATAAATATTTGTAAGTTTTTTAATTTCATATCTATTTTTTCAATATTCCCAATAATTATACCACATTTAACTACGATCTCTGCATGGACTCATAAGATATTATTTTGAGACAAAATTGTATACACAATACTCTCAACAAAAATTGACCTTTTTTGTAGGAGTAACAACATAGAAGATAACCTTCCATTGATGAGATACTTCAATTGAAACAAAAGTGCTACGAAAAAAGTTCCTCCTTTGATAGTTTCAATCAAAACCCAAGAAGTAATGCTTGTATGTTGTTGTTTCCATACTTTTTTGACATTTTTAATTAGTTCACTTTAAATTCTATCCATTTTTATTCTCGGTGAATTCATTGCACCATCTAGGGATGTAGGTGCTATTAAATAACATATCAAGGAGGTAAGTCAAGAAAATATTATGCATAACAATATGTATATTGGTTTGTTCAATTTATGAGTTATTTTGTTTTGTTTAAATATTATGTGTTGAATTTTTTTCCAAGGAATAGTAGCATAAAGTATAACCTACATATTGTGGCTTGCATCATACAAATAAAAGTGATCAAACGGGGTTGGCTATGAAAATATATTTCAAAAATGGAGGAATTCTCATCTAAGATGGCTAGAAAAAGCGACCACCTTTCCTCTCTGTTACACCAATTGTCATCATGCATAATCAATAAATTATAAAGATTAATACTTTAGAGGTAAATTTGAACAATTGCCATCATTCTAAATATATTTTAATCTAAAACTATAAGTTTATATATTTTTGTTACTAAATTTTATTTCATGAAAATTCTCATTTGGATCATTTTATTTCATTTGTGACTAAAAGAAATAATAAAAAAACTCTCAAGATATAGGTGGAAAAATGAAAATATCACAATAAGACCCATATCGACCATGAAAATTGTAAGAGGAAGAATTTTGTAGAAAAATATATGGCATGTAATATAGCTAAATGTGAATGTAAAACAAATCCTCGAAAAGCCACACATAGACAAGTCTACTAAGAAAATAAACATTAATGCACAAGTTGTTACCATAGATTCATCATCATCTCCTTGAGTATGCTGCAATATATCTCAAGTATGATATAGGAAGATCCCTAAGTTCCCATATAAAACTCTTAAGTATGCCGCAAGAAGCTCTCTAGTATGTTATAGGACTAATTATTTAGTTACTGACCCATCCTTTGAAAGACCATCCGATTCAACATTTATTTCCTTATAGATATGATGAAATGATATTTAATAAAAATTTGTTTTGAATACATGAATGCCATCAAATATTAGCCTTATCAAAATGTGAATTTCATCATACTATTGATCTTGAGGTAATAAGATGCACATGTTTTTTGTAGACCTCTTTAGTTGAAGCTATGAAAATGAAATATAACTAGTGATATAGATTATTAGAACAATACTATAAGCAATGAAAATAAACACACACATTGGTTTACTAAAATAATTAATATTTGTACACAAGATTTTATCATGTTTAACACCACCTCCTCAAATTTTCTACAACATATCTCGAGTATGCTACAAGAATAATTTTCTAGTTGTAGAACAACCTTTTTGTTATCATAAATTTTAATATTTCTTTCCCTATAGATATGATAAATTGATATAAAATTAAAGTTTTGTATTAACACTCAAATTTTATCAAATATTGGTCTAATCAAAATTTGAATGTTATTGTAGTCACTAAATCACGCTTTTGGAGTCATTATTTAGTCTTAGTCTCATACTACTATTCATATGGTTCTTGAGTGAAGATAGTAATAATTAACCCATGTCTTTGGCCATTTTCATATTGCTTTCTGTTGTATTTTTGATCTTACACCTACACTTGCCCAATCTGTATTGTCATACTTTGTGTTTTCCTATTTCTGATTGGGGTGCCTTGATCCTCTTTGCACTTTACTCTCACCTTTTGGGCACTTTCTAGTCGTTTGAGCTTTCTATATTTTTGGTGGTCAGCCTTTTCGAGGTTAATTATGAAATTAGAACAAGAGAACCATATAAATATAAAGTTATGTGACCATAATGAGGGACCAAGCACTAAGCATCTACTATCACCATCTAGAGTTGCATCCATCAAAGGCAAAGCTAAAGATACATTTGGATCCATTTAGCTCCATCACAAGGCACACAAGGCTAGCTCATCCGCATCATACTTCATAGGAGGGGGAGTCTATTTTTTCCATGCACACATTTACTACATTATACATATAGTTATTTTCTCGCTACTTCACAAAGTGCGATTGGCACAAGAGCAACCTAGGGAATGATTTGCACACACACACCTAGAACTACATTGGGTCTGAGATGTAGTGCAATGCTCAGTTATTAAGTCCACCATTTTCACCATTGAGGACAGTCGACCCCTTCATATGCATCTTTATCTTTTAGTTTTAGGGTTTTGATGCCTTTTCCGAGGGTTTTACAAGCGCTTTTCTTCATCTCTCGATTTACAACAACATCCAACGCATTCAATAAAATTCCCGTGATAGGAGGAGAAGGTGGAAAATTACTTAGCAACACCTCAAAGGATGGTTTTAGGCCATTTTTGTGGACCAGGATGCCCACAGGTGCCCCTATCCCTTTCGGGCACCCCGACCCAATTAGAGAGCTCAGATCTGTACTTTCTCAAGCTTCGTGTGGTTTTTTCCTCCTCATGTTCACTTGGTTTGCACTATGAAAAACCCCACACCTTCATTAAACCATCTAAGGACTTCTCAACCCTCTCTTGCACATTAGGGTTTCACATTTCTATTTACTTAGTTGCTTGAGTCATTTCCTTTATTTATTTAGTTGTTATTTATTGCTTTGCATAGCATTAGATTAGGCTAGGATATCCCATTTTAGTTTAATCATTTTGGTGAACCCGTACTCTTAGGGTCCTCATTATTTTCTTTAGTCATCATGAGTATCTCCATCAATGATTATTTGCTTGCACATCCTGATGTAAGGCATAGAGTCCAACATCTTCTTGCTACTACTCACATTCATGCTGATATGCATCCTGACTCAATCTATCAAACTTTTGTAGATGCATTTTCACAACACATAACATTCAAATCTAATCTTCCCGTTGATCTTAACACTTTTGAAAATGATCCACCCTTGCATATCATGATTCACATCTATAATGTGGGTGTCAAACATACTCTAATTGATAATGGATATGAACTTAATATTTGTCCTATGTCATTCCTTGAAAATCTAGGTATTTATGCTCGTGATGTTATTTTATCATCTCTTTCACTTTGTGCATATGATGGTTTAGTTTTCCCATGCACATGTCACATTATTCTTCCTATCACTATAGGGCCAAAAATCTCAACACAATCTTCTTTGTCATTGACTTCCAGTCTCATATAACTATTTTCTTGGTAGGCCATGGCTCCATGCCATGTAGGCCATTGCCTCTACCATACATCATTGTGTCAAATTCATACATGAAGGTGTTGAATATATTGTACTTCATGACCATGATGCTTATAAATACTTTGATCGAGATCCTAATACTATTCTTCCTATTCCACACACTGATACTACAAATGACCCTCAACCCATGGACAAACTACCTCATTTTCCACCACTTGAAGGTTCTATTTATGTCATTGATGCAGTTCCTTCCACTCAATTGCCCCTGCCACTATTCTTTGCTATGGTCATTTATCAGGGGTCTCTCTCTACATCAGATGTTTCTTTAGCTCCTTCACCTTCTCACATGCCATCTTCATCACTACGACCTCCCTTCACATGCACACTCTTCATGAATGATTCATATTGGGAACATATTCCATTTGATCCTACTTGTGACGACACTATATGTTCACATGATGGCTTGGCTAGACTTGGATTCACTTTTGAAGATATTTATCCTCTGATGCATAATCCTCATCTGTATTATGGATTCATCACTATCACAACAACTTATGGTCTACGTGTATTCCATCTCACAAAGTATACCTTCTACGTATACCTCCTTCTACCCCACTCATATTAGGACAATCTTGGCTTACATATATAGGAGGTACATTGGATCGTGATCATATGGATATATCATTTCCCATGCCCTTTGGTCATATATGCATTTGCAATAGTTATTTTCTTGGCTATACATAAAATCTCACTCGTTGGTATGTGCATGGGTGTCCCTTACCACCCTTCACTGATGAGGAATATGTTATGGGAATGTATTGTTTACACCTCAATGGTTCATTGCATGACCAACCCGACACTATAGCTTATCAAGTTTTCGATGCAGAACCCTATGGATTTGATCCAAACACTGATGACCTCCTTGATGATATTACTTGATTCTTTCACTTCCTTGCACACTTGGGGGCATAACATCCACACCTCCCCTGTCATCCTAGCATCAACATACGTCTCATACTCACATTTACATATATCCACCTTCTAGCATTCGCATAGTCCTCTACACCACATGAATTTCCATTACCTGATGACATGCTCTTGTGCTTTGGTTCACACTTGACTGTTGAGGGCATATTACACACATGAACCCCACACACTACACCATAGATACTACACATTGCGAATCTTCACATATCTCATAAGTACATCTCACATTATACTACATATTACACTACATCATTTGTATTTCGACATTTGTGCATCTACATATCATACATATTCTACACATCTACATATCATACATATTCTACACACCATACTAGTATTCATCACACATGTGTCACACTCCTATTGTCTACAAGTCTAGCATTACATATTATTCATCGTACATACTACATAATGCGCATTTCACATTATTAGGCTATCTACACATCTTGCATTGCATTCTACACATCACATATTTACACATTTTTCTCATCACATGGTCATCTATTATCATCACACATCCTACATCTTCTTCTATGCACTGCACTCACTACCCGATGACACACTCTAGTCTCATGGTCCATACTAGACTGTTGAGGGTATATAACACAAATGGACCACATCCCGCTCACATGTTCATCATTCAATCTTCTTTTTCCCATGCAAAATTCCTAGGATTAGTGATATATGCTTTAGGCTATAGGGTCACTTCTCCTAGCATCATCTTGTGATAGGTCATACCATCACTTTCACTTACATTGTTTAGTGGTATACGCTTTAGGATAAATCACCACCTCCTTTCTATTCATCTTATTGTGATATAAAATTAGGCTACGAGTCATGCAAACGTCATCGCTAGGTCACATCTCATCACCACACACTCATCACAACACTCTACACACAACACATAGTTCGACCATTTCCCGATGACACACTCTCGTTTGTGGTTCATTCTTGACTTTTGAGGGGGAAAACCAAATGAACCTCACTGCATAAAACTCTATTCACTTGGGGGTCATGTGACTCCTATCATCCACACTACATTCCATTCCATCCATCCACAACATACTGCATTTTATGGTTGTATTTACTCTTGCTTGCACTTGCTTTTACATGTTCACTTTACTACACATGTTAGATAAATCTTTTGTATGTTATTATCTTTACTAGACACACATGCACATTCACATATTTTTCTAGTTGTGATCAGATACAGAGCTTCTACATGTAACAATGATGCTTCCTTTGGGGCATCCACATTCATACACTACATGTGTTATTGTTTCATTTTGTATTTAGCACTTTCCATTATCATGTTATACATGCTTTGACATACTTGTTATTTTTATAACATGCTAATGGGTGCTTCATGTACAACATTTGTTATGCATGGATGTTTTCTTCCATACTTGTTTATTGTTTTCTGTTACTTGTTATTTTTTGTGGGCCTTGTTCTTTATTGTGTGTACACACTTGTTTTGTTTATGGCCATGACAACCTTAAGTGTCTTGTGACATCATGAGTGGCGTCCCATGTTTGTAACCCGCTTTGTGTATTATATGATTGTCTGCTTATGTTATAGTTCATACATTGTTTGTTTGGCTTATACTTGTTCTCTACATGCATGTTTGTTCATACTAACACTTTTTTCTAGCCACTTATTTGTGTGTGCCTTGGTCTCTACCAAGCACATTCCCTTCCTATATAGGGCAAAATTTCAGTATACGCGGCCGGTCCTATTTTAGGGCTACATTCTCCTATCCGTGACGTCACATGCAACCCCAAAGAGGGGGCATCATTTGAGGTTTACACACGGTATGAGTACTGAGTTCAATCTAAAGTTGTCGTCCATGGTACAATTCTATGAACAAGGAAAAGTTGCAAAAGCTATGAAAATGGGGTAAGAACACCTAAAAACCCCCAAAGATTTAAACAAGTCCATGAACCATCATGATAAGAGATAAACAAGAAACCATTACTTTGCATGCATTAACTTGAAGTAAATAATCAAACCTAGCATGCCTAGATATTCTCTACTCTTTGAAAGCTATTGAAATGAACCTAGTAAGGATCTTAGCAATCGATTGTGGTTATGTGACCTTGAGGTTTTGAGAATGAGATCTCAACATTAATGGCTAAAGAGCCATATGGTTCTTCCCATTTACCCAAAGCTTGAATGGAAATAGAAAAACAAAGTAATTAACTCAATAAACAATGAAGAAATCTCTTAATACTAAACAAAAATACTATAGTTTATGCTAGAAAGGAGGAAGTGTTCTTAGAAATGGTCTAGGGTAGTGGGCTATTTATAGTTTTCCATTACATTTTGTATTTGTGGGACAAATGAATAAGCCAAAAAACACTTTAATGAGTCAAAGTAAGATTTGAATAGGTTTAGAAGAGGTTAAACATGCCTTAGGCTAGTTAATTTAGGGTTAGGCTAATTAATCATGATTAGTGAGGAATTAGGATTCTGAGAGAGTTGTGAGGGATCTACTCAATCTAATGAAATGGATTAATAACCTAGGAAGTTAGGAGAAGTGAATTAGAAGGAGATAAAAAGATAGATTAGCTGATAAGAGGCTATATTATCTGATTAGATAGTTATAAGAGTAATGCAACCAAATAGATGTCGTAAAAGGAGAGTTTGATAGGCCTAATTGTGAGGTTTTTGTCAATTTTCAAGGAGTATAATAGTTAATGCAATATTAAGAATAAGATTACTTTGAAAAAACTATGGGTGTCTACATTTTCCCCTCTTTGGGGTGGTGTAAGCTACGCCACTTAAAAGAAGGTAGAAAAACATGAGCACTATAATTGTTTTGGAGGGTGGAAGAAAACTAGTGGGAGTGAAGGATTCCCCCTCGAGTGTCGATAGGGTGATGAAAGAGGTCGATCGATGATCAAAAATATGCAGGAAGACAAGGAATATAAAAGAAAGGAGATAAATAAGAAAAAAACTAGGGAAGATATTGAGCTATATGTAATCCAACATCGTGTAAGACAATATTCATTTCATCATATTACTAAGAATCTTCATCATCGGTCCTTATTAAAAGTATAAGTAGAGGATAAAAGTGTAAAATGACATGAACATCCATAATATGAATAATTATCTATTGCTAAAATGCTAACTCCATTCAACATATAGAATGTAATGCAATACAAGAAGTAAATAAGCCAACCTAACAAGGAAATAAGTACAAACACACACACACACACACACACACACACACACACACACTCAAACCAACAATGTTTAAGATAGTTACACAAATATTTTTTTATCGAGATTTAGTCCCAAATGTTTGTGATAAACGACAAGGGTTAAAAAAATGATGCCATAAGAAAATTGTACATGCAAGGAGAAAAACTGAGGACACTTGGGTCCTATGGAAAAGTAGTGTGCACTACTGTAAAGCAAGACCCAAGCAACTCGTTTTTCCCTAGAGTACAAATGAAGTAAGCAATGTAGCTTTTGTAAATGATTGTAGATTCAGATGATCCATGAGTCATTGTTTCATAACATGTGAAAATGCTAGCAAGATACGAGATGAGTGCCATGTGAGAGACACAAAATTCAATCGCGTCTGCTATTTACCAATTTTAGTCCATCTTTTAGTCTTTTACAATTTTTTGGAATTTTTGATTTTTTTAAATTTCTAGGAAGATTATGATTTTTGCAATTTGAAGAATTTTTAATTAGTCATAAGAATTTAGAATGTGGAAGACCTAAAATCACACAAAAATGCTCTAGGGTGAAGAAATGGATGTCACATGGTAATGAAATTCCCAGTGAGAAGAAAATGAGTTGAAAAATAATTATTTAATAAAAATAATTATCATGACGGTTAATTAGAAGAAGGTAGAATGAAAATATCACCTGAAAATATTTTAAAATATCTCAGGGAGAAGAAAGGAGTGCTAGGTAGTACTTAGTGCCCCAACATAGCAAAAACCTTAGTAAAAATGATTATTTAATAAAAGGAATTATTACGATGAGTAGAAGAAAGTATTATAATGACTACGACAATAAAATTTCACATTTTGGCTGTTATGGCAAGTGAGAGGGCAGCAAGATGGGTCAAAACAACCCTATATACTCCTCCAGGGGTGTAAATCAATCATGTTAGTTCATTTGTTTTGAAGCCCTTACAAATTTTTTGTGATAGATTTGTGAGTTGTGAGAGAGATGACAAGAGTTCGGAGGCAGATTAGACATGGAAACCAGGTTCGAGAGTACCTACGAGATGAGGTAGATGGACCCTTTGTGAGTATACTATCCTTTCTTGTCAAATTTTGCATTTAATGTCATTTTATAGAATTTTAGGGTAGATTTAACACATGCACGCACCTTATTGCTGCGTACATGTCAAAAAATTAGGTACACACACGCGTAGGCATAAAAAAGTGGGTATGTGCACGTGTACGCGCGTTTGAAGGGGCGTGTGGCGTAATGTGGGAAAAATTGGATGCACGTGCCAAATTGCATGCGCAGTGTCATAAGGTGAAGATCCCAGTATAAATACACCAATATACACCTGGCCCCAACAATATCACTCACCATCAATCAATCTGCGAACTACACCAATGAGACCAAGTGGGAATGTAGCACCGGCCTTGTCAATGAAAGAATGCCCTTTGAAAAAGTCCATCAGGGGAAACCACCACCTAATCTAACTCCGGATCTGCTATACATCGATGCGGTGAGCGACCACAACTTGACGAGGTATATCCTCCACTCCAAATAGCTCAAAAATACACATTGTGATATCCATCGGTGTCTCGTATAATCAATCAACCGACCCTAGATAGGTACCCGCAAAATCCTCAATACATCCTCCACCATAATAATAATCTCCTTTGGTTAGGAGCCGAAAACACTCTTGAATCTCGTTGTGCCACCTCTCGCCTAAGGCTATCGGAGGCCATGATCCGAGTAATTTGTGGCATACGGGCCACGTGGTCCAATCCAGTGACGTATAACACGATGTCCAAAATCTCCCTATCCTCCTCATCAAAACTCGCCTCTATAGTAGCGAGGCGGCCATCTTGCTCTCTAGTCATAGGATGTGCAATTATATATACAAAAATAACAATACACATGTTATAATATATTTCTATATATATTCTTCTATTTCATTCTTCTAAGTGCTACTTTTCACTTTCTTCTACAACATTCTAGCCAACATCCTTCTATGCTTATCCTATTTTTCCTAAAAATTGGATGTCTTTCTTCTAGCGCATAAGGGCCCCTATGGACACATACGCACCTAAGGCATGTATGCTCCCCTACCAATGCCTACGCACCCATCCCGACACGTACTCACCTAATTTTTTTAATTTTCACTATAACCCTCCCCAACACCTACACGTCTAGTATGACGCATGCACATATAGTTTGGCATACGCGCACGCGTGCATATGATTTTACCCATAGCATGAGATAGACGCCCCTTCAAGCAAGTACATGTGCACATACCTACTTTTATAATGCATGTGCGTGTGCGTACCCAATTTTTGACACGTACGCACCGCTAAGGTGTGTGCATGCATTAAATATACCCTAAAATGCTATAAAATGACATTAAATGTAAAAATTTACAAGAAAGGATAGTGTACTCACAAAGGGTCCAACCACCTCATCTCGTAGGTACTCCCGAACTTTGTTTCCACGTCTAATCTACCTCACGAACTCTCACCATCTCTCTCGTAACTCACAAATCATCACGGTGAAAATTTGCAAGGGCTCCGTAATAAATGAACTGGTGTGATTGATTTACCCCCTTGGGATGGGTATATAGGGTTGTTTTGACCTATTGTTATGCCCTCTCACTTTCCGTGATAGCCAAAATGTGAAATTTGGACTGTCGTGGTCATTCTAACACTTTCTTCTACTCATA
Organism: Taxus wallichiana var. yunnanensis; assembly: GCA_018340775.1. Taxonomy (NCBI): domain Eukaryota; kingdom Viridiplantae; phylum Streptophyta; class Pinopsida; order Cupressales; family Taxaceae; genus Taxus; species Taxus wallichiana. Next base: position 337,516,405 of record CM031240.1, on the reverse strand, counting down.
GTAGTAATGTTTTTATTAAATAATATTTTTACTAATTTTTCGTTATCTTTAGGCACTAAGTGCCACCTAACGCTCCTTTCTTATCCCTGAGATATTTTAAAAATATTTTCATGTGATATTTTCATTCTACCTTCTTCTAATTAATCTGTCGTGATAATTATTTTTCGACTCATTTTCTTATCGTCAGGACCTTTTGTGACCACCCGACGTCTCTTTCTTCATGTTGGAGCATGTCTCGCATGATTTTAGGAGGTCTTCCACATTTTAAATTCTTTTGGTGATAAAAACTCTTCAAATTGAAAAAATCATAATCTTCCTATTTTTTTCAAAAATTCCAAAAAATCGTAAAAGACTCAAAAATGGACTAAAATTGGTAAATAGCGCATACGCAGATTAGTTTTATGTCCCTCACATGGCACTCATCTTGTATCTTGTTGGCATTTTCACATGTTATGAAACAAAAACTCACAGATCATTTGAATGTACACTCATGTACAAAAGCTACAATGTTTACTTCATCGGTACTCGTAAGGCGAGCAGTTGCCTAGTACTATTTGTAGTGCACACTACTTTTCCATAGGACCCAAGTGTCCTCCGTTTTTCTCCTTGCATGTACAATTTTCTTGGGGCATCATTTTTTTTAACCCTTTTCATTTATCACAAACATTTGGGACTAATTCTCGATGACAAAATATTTTTGCAATTATCTTTATGATAAACTCTCTTAGAATCCTAATTCCTCACTAATCATGATTAATTAGCCTAACCCTAGATTAACTAGCCTAAGGCATGTTTAACATCTTCTAAACCTAGTCAAATCTACTTTGACTCACTAAAGTGCTTTTGGTTTATTCATTTGTCCCACATGCATAAAAAGTCTCCCATTCTTGGAAATGGAAAACTATAAATAACCCATTACCCTTAGACCTTTTCTAAGAACACTTCCTCCTTTCTAACATAAACTATAGTATTTTTGTTTAGTATTAAGAGCTTTCTTCATTGTTTATGAGCTAATTACTTTGCTTTGATATTTCCATTCAAGATTTGGGTAAATGGGAGAACCATATGGCTCTTTAGCCATTAATGGTGAGCTCTCATTCTCAAAAACCTGAAGGTCACATAATCATAACTGATTGCTAAGATCCTTACTAGGCTCATTTCAATAGCTTTCACAGAGTAGATAATATCTAGGCATGTTAGGTTTTCTTGTTTACTTCAACTTAATGCATGCAAAGTAATGGTTTCTCGCATATCTCTTATCATGATGGTCCATGGACTTGTCATTTAAAGCTATGGGGTTTCTTAAGTGTTATTACCCTATTTGCATAGATTTTGTAACTTTTCTTTGTTCACATTTTGCATGCCTAGTGGGAGTCACTCCATAGTCCTCTAGAAGTTGTTTTTGAGCTTTTGATTTCCATATCTAACCACTTTTCATGATTTTAGAGTTAAATAGCTTGCTTCTAACAAATTTATAACTTTAAGTGGGCTAAATCTCCCTTTTACATGAATTTTTAATGGGTTAAAGCTAGAAATAGGTTTCAATGGGGGAAAACTAACCTATTTTTTTTTTTTAAAAATTCGTTTCCGTGGTTTTCTATGGTTTTACAGGGGTACACATAGGTTTCCTAAACCAGAGAATATCCATCGATATGGGCGCGTACCTATCATTTTGGCCACGTGCACTGTCTCTATTTATATTTTGATTTATCAACCCCTTTACAAAGGTATGTGTACTCTTCATTACCTACGTGTAGGTGTGTCGACTTGTATGCGTACCGCCTCTCTAGAAGCATATGTTTCATTTGAATACTGTGTGGATCTTATAGTTTACCATGCACGTGAATCTAACTTCTATGGTGCGTATCCGTTGAAACCCATGTGTACCCAGTATTCTACTTGCGTACGTGTAAAGCCACACAATCAATTTCTATAACCACGTGTATTGTCCATTTTGAGCGCGTATACGTCAATAAGTCTGCATACCTGTCATTTTGGGCATGTAGGCATCATTAGAAAAAAACAAAATTTTATTGCCAATTATAGAGTCATTTTTAAAAAATTTTGACAATTTGTAGGTTTCTAATAGTGGTTTGAAAGTTCTTTTGATATTATCTATCCTAACTTACTTAAGTGTTTTCATTTTTGGTTTGTAGGGGTCTTTTGAAACATGTATGCTCTTCCCTTGCACCTTCTAGGTGATCTTGAGAACCAAAAATGTTTCAAAACCTTATCTTTTCTTTCCAAACACTTTGATTTAAGTTTATAAAGGATTAACTTTCAAATTTGGCTGAAAATAACTCTTTTTCAAAAAAATTTAAATATTTTCCATTTTCTTACCACGTTTGAGTAGGATAGATTGTTGTGTATGCTCTTTCCTTGCATCCTAGGATGATCTGGGAAATCAAAAGAAACATCTTATCCTCTTTATATGATCTTATTAGAAAATTATTAATCTTGGTATAGGACCAAAATCACTTGTCAAAGAAAGGAGATTTGAAACGTTAAAACTATTAATACACGTGTGATTACAAGTTGCCAAAAGGTGTGCTATGTAAAACCGCATTAAGCTTAAGAAGATTAAAAACACACCATATTCATCACATTGTATTTGTAGGTTCGAAAAAGGGTACGTCCTATCCGCTTAACTAGAACGTAACCCCTTTGGCATAACACCTTAAGCTATAACAATGGGGGTGGTTCTATGAACCCCAAAGTAGTCCACCACTGAGTAACCTTGTGGATGAAATGGGAAGCGCTCCACTTACCTACTTGAGTAGTAATATATTTTGTGAGTTAGAGTCAAATTTTTCTATATCACGACTCCAATGATAATACAAATGAACACGTAGTTGCTCATTGTGTTAGAAGGGGGTAAAGTAAAGCTAAGATAAACCAAGATTAGTCATTGTGACTTTCTTGGCAAATCGAGCTTGCATTAGACAAACTTGTGACACCTAGTTGAGTGAACTACCTAGGAAAGCCATATCTTCTTGGAGCCCACTTTGCTAGTCCAAAATCATGTCTTGTTCAAACTCTCACAAAGTGACGACTTACTTGGACTTTAGACTTTGTTTTTCGAACAAAGAAAATATTCCCTTAAGTTGAAACTAAGTGTAAACTCATCATAAAATTTATGATTTATTACTTAGCTTAGTCTCTTTCTCACCTTAGGACAATATGAAACTCTGCCCAAGTGACACTTAGTTCATTTCCACCCCACTTGATCTATACCTCTGCATTATTGTTGCCTAATTGGGAAAAAATAAGGTATCTCTCGCAATTTGTATCATAGATTGTGTTCACCACTTTTTTATCCATTTACACTCATCCATGTTTGCGGCTGAGTTGTCAAATGTCTAAAGTGTGTGGGTATGTTCTTATGTCTTTGATAACCACTTGATCTTGATTTCAAGATCATCTTTATAAACTAGGTTTGGTTTCATTGTTATTTTCCCTTTGATTTATTATTCTACCCACATTCTAGCTACATAATTATGAAACTTACATCTTGTTTTCATTTTTTTGAGAACTTGGTATAAGGTTCATTATTGTATCATTATGCTACTTGTACGATTAATAACTTCTTTCTATACTTATACTTCGTTTTGATTCTAACATTGTTTAAACTTTTGAGAGTGTTGATATTGCATTGTTTGTATCACAATAACATCATCTTGATACTAATATCTTGCTTGTTTTAAGCTTGGTTAACGTGTCAAGGTAGTGTTGTTACACTATTCACATTTGTAACTTCCATTGTCAAAAACTTAGATTTTGTTTGCATCGAACTAGTCGTAGTATATCTTGTGGAGAGATCACATCAATACAAATTTAGTGCTTAGGTCATGTTTGTATTTAAACTCCACCTAGGTAGCAACAGGTATTGACACTATCTATTTTTGTGCCTATCTTTGAAATTGTAACTTAGGGTATAGTGTTCTATAAATAGTTTGAGTGATTGAGTGATTTATTTGTGGGTTTATATGATTGTTCCTAGTATAAAAGTGGTTGCATAGTCTTGTACTTAGAACACTTTGAGACATTAAGACTCTAAAAAAATAACGCCACATACACCAAGGTTTATTACGACTTGGATATACTTAGGCAAAACCTCTTGTCACATAGACTAGTGATGCCAAAAATCATGAAAAATGGTGTCTAAACGAGATGAACGTGACTTAGAGTTAAATCCTTTTAGTTCAACATACCCATTCGGTGGTCAAAACTTAGGACCTCTATTCATAGGTTAAAGATACTGAACCATTGGTTGACCATAGCGGAGAGGATTCTGATTCATTTGAAGACCAACAAAAACTAGATCTAGCTTGCTTTGATGAGATCCTATACTACAATAAAGACCAAGTACTCACAAGAGTCCTCAAATTAGAAGCTAAACTACCACAAGAGCATTAAGAAAAAATTAAAACCATCAATCATGAAGTGGAAGATCCATTATGACCATCCCTCATTGACATGGACAATCCTTTTGACATAGGACAAGCTCCCACTTCAAGTAGGCATAACAAAAACGTTGAGAATGAGCTGCTAAAACCAACAGATGGTTTGAGGAGACCTTACTTTAAGGATTCACATAAATTAAAAATTGAACATGATCACAAAGACTCACCTCCTCCTAGATTTGATGATGAAGATGATCCCTTAATTGAAGAGGAGATCATTCAACGACATATATTAAAACTTAGTAAAAAACTAACAACCTTAGGTTCCTCAAGTGGAATACACATAAGGATAGACTCAAGACTAAATTAGGTGAATTTCACATTGATTTATATGATGATGCAACGTTTAAAGTTACTAAAGTGAACAAACCAATATCCCCACAAAGAGAAAATCATCCAACAGGAGTTAATCAATGAAAAACATGCTTACACACCTTTGTCTACAAGAGAATAATGTATGACACAACATAAAGTATCTATATGAAGAGCTATGTCCCTACCCCTTTGATAAATATATGTTACGAAAACCATTTCCAAAACACTTTTATATCCCTAAATTCGACAAATGCAAAAGAAAAGGTGATCCTTGTGATCATGTCAAAGAATTCTACATGGCTTGCCAGGAAGTCACTTACAACGATAAATTTTTGATACGTATATTTCCTCATAGCCAAAAAATTAGTGTGACATTTCTCTTTTAATATGGAGAATGACATTACCATGAATGACCTTTACAATGCTAAACAAAAACCCACGTTACCTTTGCAAGCTTCTTGCAGCAATGGCGTGGATTGGTGATTCATCTCCCTTGTGTCCTTCTAGAAAAATAGATTGCAAGCATAGGGTAAGTGCACCAAGTTGGGGGACAATTAAGTGGACATCAAATCCTTAATTTTACATTAAAAACAGCAAAACATCAAATTTAGTCTTCTGCGGACTTGAACCATGCCGAAAATTAAAAACTATGTCATAAAAATGGTACCATTGTGTAGGGGAGACTATTAGCTTTGTAGAAATATTGATTTTAAAGTGAATAGAAGAGGATAAATATCATTTTATAATTTTTTACTAATAGTAGGTCTTTAAGACACTTTTTCCTGTGAATGTTTATGTCTACGTTTAAGACTACAAAATTTGTTTCACTTATTAGAATGTGATAAAACTTATACCATCCCAACCGTGGTGAAATTATATACATGTTCAAAAAAAAATTATTTGATTTCAATATTTTTTGATGAAGTTATGGCGGGCAAACGGAAAGTGCTCTGTTTTCTTTATGTTTTCATACCACTTTCACGGAAAAAATCATAAAAAAAAAATATATTACTCAAAAAATACAAAATAAAATCCATCCCAAGATAGATAGTGGCATATAACTTCTCACCAAAGGAAAAATATATATATCAATTTTTGGTCATCCAAATTGTGGGCAAACGGACTATAATCTTATCGGCGTTTTAAAAAAAAAAACCAAGTCATTGAATTTTGAGTGTTTAATATAGCTAATCTTGTCCATTTTTTACAAAAATTAGTATTTTAGAAACTAGATTCCGGATGCTATGATTCATATGAATATAATTTTATCTAATTTTGAGTGTATGTATTGCTAATAATCCCTACAAGTTGATATTATGTTGTTATTTGCAATATGATGTCCACGGATGACCCTATATTTGTCCATCAACTTCCTGCACTTACCCCATATTCGTCCCCAACTTGAACCCATAAATAACCTTCCACTTACAAATGCATTGTGGCACTAACTTTGAAGAAGTTATAGAGAAAGGAAGTCAAATTGAGAAGGCTCTCATTGCAAAGGGGACACTCAAACCCATTTTGAAGGACAAACATGAGTCAAAACCCATGGAAAACCAAAGTTCTTCAATGAGAAAAAACATGTCGTTGGTAATGGGATCACATACTCCAAAAGAGTTTAGAAGCTGTACAAAGTGGTCCGCTATAAAAAATTTCACAAGGACTTTTCCTAAAGGCACCCACGAAACGTACATTTACACCTCTAACTAAGTCATTATCCACTATACTTAAATATTCGACACTGTAAATATGGTGTAATATCCAACTATGATGGTACCTTACCTAGATGATGCACCTAAGCCAGGTTGGTTTAAGGAGCATGAATACTATGATTTTCATCATGTCAAAGGACACAAGAATGATAGATGCCTAAGGTTGCAACATTTTATACAAGACCTCATCGAAGAAGGTAAAATTATAGTAGATTCACCATCTGACTTAGGAAAAGGTCGAAATGAGATTATGGGTATATTCAAATAACCTTTTCCCAAGCATGAGGATAAAAAGAACAAGAAGCCAGATCGCGGGTAGGAATCTAATGACTATAGAACTTAAGCCTATGTATATCCCATGAATGATAATTTGTTTGATTCCCTTATAGGTTGTGTTCATTCAACTGATGAACAGGTAAATACCATTAGGATCTTAGAAAATAATTGTGTTGTAGGCACGCAATGTGCTTGTTTTGTGATACCCGATTTTTACCTATTCCTCATGAAGGCTAGTATAACTTGATAGAACAATTAGAGAAAACCCTAGAATTTCAATCCTAGATCTCCTCAAAATTTCCGCATCTCATAGAAATATATTGTATTAAATGCTACAGAGTTCGGGGCTCTCCATGAGATATAGATCCCACATACCTTCAAGTGTTGGTTGCACACCTTGATTCCAACGATCATATCTCTTTTGATCATAATACAATCCCACATAATAACCCTGAGCACAACTTACCCTTATACATAGAGGTTGTTGTTACTCATCGCAAAATCAAAAGAGTGCTTGTGGATGGTGGGTCTAGTCTAAATATTTGTACATTGAAGTTGGTTAAGCATCTAGGCCATTCAGAGACAAATCTGGGTGCTAAAACTATTACCATTACGACATATGATAATGAAGAGCAAGAATCAACAGGAACTATAGTAATTCCAATGGAAGTAGGGTCGATGTATCATGATACGACATTCCACATCCTTGACTTGTATCTTCCTTACAACATGCTCTTAGGACACCCATGGATTCATGCCATGCAGGCTATTCCCTCTACATTTCATTAATGCATCAAGTTATGCCATAGAGGATAGACGATCGCCATCCCATGAGATGCGAAACGTTTCACACATTGTAGAGCCTTCGAAAAATTTCTCTCATGTAGCTTATGATTTTCCTTCAACATATATTCTTGTCCCATTGTAAACAAAGGCTATAAAGGAACACATAAATCCATATACACTTACTCCCTGTAATCAAAACTTTCCTACGTTTGTCAACCCCTTCACATCATGGGAACTGACAACATCTACAAAAATATGGCCCAAATGAACAATCCACTGCTTCAACAAGATTATTAATATCAAACCTCTCAATATCACCCTGGACAAGTGGTAAACCATACTTTTAGTTTAAGAGCACTCAGGATAGACGCCCTTAACCATTTGAGAAATTTATTCCTAGTGGTCTCTTATCCGAGGAGAAGATGTTAGATACACCCACCAGGTGGATACCTGAGGGCACTAGGGCATCATGTCATCACTCCACAATATATCAAAGCTCATCATATGACGTATGTCATGGACTATAATGGATTTGGATGCAGCATCAATGCATAAGGAAGGCCAAAACCCGTTCCTATTCCTCGTTTTAAGTCAAACAAACATGACTTTGGTATCAATCCTCATGATGACCCACCTTCCGAGATAGATGCTACCTCTTCTGAATGTGAGGATGGCTCATCTCATTCAGACAATGATGTAGATTCCTAGTGTAGCCTATACAAGGATCTTTCCTCCACTAACCTATTTCCAAATTTAGTTATCTTCACCTTATCTAGATCGATTCCCAAGCCAATTATCAAGTTACCCTAGTATATCCCGAACTTATAGATTGGGATCAACAACTTCATGTGCCAATTGATTTCTTTGAAAACGATGAAGCATTTGCAGAATTCATGGGACTCAGGGATACTATTCCAAATGGGGATCACAAGAAAGGTTTCTCTATCAAACTAGATACCTACGCATACTTTGGGGAAGAAGCAGAGATGTGTGGTCACTTGAATAAAAATATCGTAAGCAAGGGAAAAAGTACTTAGAAAATCCTTGCGGGAAAAACAAGCATAAGTCCCATAATGAAAACCTCTTTGAGGCGCTAGTGGAAAACAAAACAAAGAAATAATTGAAGAAGTGGTGTACCCATTCAAAGATAATGAGACACCTATGGAGGTTGATCTTACTCTTCCCCTTGATCCTAAACAGATGGAAGATGTGTCTAAAATTCTCATTGAAGAGACAATCAATGTTAATATTGGTTCAGAACAAGAGCCTAGAATGATAAAGTTGGGAGCTTCACTCTCAGCAGAAGAGCAGAAATACTTGTAACATTTTACGGGAATATGCAGACATATTTACATGGTCATACACATATATTCTTGGTTTTGACCCAATTGGTTGCACATAACCCTGTTGTGTACCCAGATGTCAAACCCATGAAGTAGAAGTGACGAAAGATGCATCCAAAGATTGTAATGCTTGTTAAGGAAGAGCTAGAAAAACTATTACGCAAATTTTATCAAACCCATTAAATAATCCGATTGGATATCCAATATAGTCCTAGTTTAGAAGAAATTTGTCAATATCGAATATGCAACGACTTCCGTGAAATCAACAAAGATCATGTCCCAAAGATGAATTCCATTTGCCTAACATCAACATGATTGCCGAAACAACTATCAGTTATGAAATGTTATCCTTAATGGATGGCTTTTCAGGTTATAACCACATTAGGATTACAGAGGAAGATCAACACAAGACTGCTTTCATTACCCCTTGGGGGACATTTTGCTACAAGGTCATGCTTTTCAGACTCAAGAATCCTGGGGTTACATATCATCAACCAATGACGGTAATATTCCATGACATGATGAATGAAATCATGGAATATTATGTCTCATGATGAATGACATCATGGAATATTATGTTGATGATGTCTTAGCATAGTCTAAAACCAAAGGAGATCACCATGAAGTATTAAGACATATCTTCCAAAGCATCTCCGAGACTATAAAGCTCATTTGAATCCCAAAAAGTGCGTATTTGGTGTACTATCAGGAAAACTCCTAGGTTTCATTATCTCACAGAGAGGGATAGAAGTAGACCCTGCTAAGGTTTCAAATATCACAGAGATGCCTCCACCTACGAACCTTAAACAACTAAGAACTATGCAAGGAAAAATTCAGGAAATCCACTAATTTATTTCACAGCGTATGGATAAGTGCCATCCTTTTACACATCTATTGAAAAAGATGTTACCTTTAACTAGGGACTAGATTTTTAGAAGGAATTTGAATTACTTAAGCCATATCTAATCAACCCACTTGTTCTCATGCCACCTACCCTAGGCGAAACCCCTCATGCTATATATTTCAGCCACTCATTTTATTATTAGTGCAATGCTTTCCCAATACGACCTTGGTCACAAAGAAAGGGTGGTTTATTACCTCAGCCACACCTTAATTGTGTATGAGTTGAATTATCCACATATTGAAAAAGCATGCTTAGCCATGGTCTTTACTTTCTAGAAACTTCGCCATTACCTCCTTAACAACAAAACAAAGTTAATATCCAAATTTGACCCTCTCAAGTACCTCTTATCCAAACCCACTCTTATAGGACGAATGGCTAATTAGATCATTCTTCTTAGTAAATTTGACATTGAGCTCATTAACCAAAAATATCGAAAGGATAGGTATTGGAAGATCATTTAGCTGAAGCTCCCCTACTGGGAATGGAGCCATTGTGTCTAGATCTTCCAGATGTGTCTATGATGTATATTGAGAAATATCTAGTACGACAATTCCACTTTGATGGGTCATTCACATTTCACAGATCAGGAGATGGAGTGGTAATGATCGCTACTCCCATAGGAGAGATTATTCAACGAGCATTTCATTTGGTATTCCCTTGTACAAACAACATTACAGAGTATGAGGTGCTCATCACCAACCTTAAGTTAGCTATGACACCTGGAATATCCAACAGATTTATGAATCATTGGTGCCTCTCGACTAATCATTAAACAAGTTAATGATGAATATAAGGTCAAATATGAAAAACTTGTTCCATACAAGAAAATGGTTGAGACCTTGAAGGAATACTTTGTGCAGATTGTCTTTGAGAAGAGGCCAAGATCACACAACCAATCAACAGATGCCATGGATATTATTTGATAATTGTTATGCATTTTTCCTCGGGAAATTAAAATTCCATTCTTTATGGAGCACTTATAAATGCCCACATATGACATGCCGGAATCTTGTTTGGCATGTGAAGTTGTTGGTCCTTTCTCACCTTGGTACGATTCTATATTTAATTACCTACAAGATGGCACGTTTCCCCAAACATCACCCATACTGAAAAACTCTTATCTATCGTATGAGTTGTTATACCCTCCTAGGAGGCACCCTCTATCATCATGGCTATGATGGGAATCTACTACGTTGTTTAGATAGTATCAAGTCAATCCACACTATTAAAGAAGTGCATGACAAAATTTGTAGAGCACATACTAGCGGCATGACTCTAGTTAAGAAAATATTGAGAGTGGGCTATTATTGGCCCACCATGGAAGCCAATTATTGTAATGTCATCAAGAAGTGTTAACTATGTCAGAAATATGGTAATTTGATACATGTCCCGGCACAGGATTTGTAGCCTATAAAATCCTTGGCCATTTTCTACGAATGGGGACTCAATCTCATATGGAAGGTCACTCCTACTTCCTCTAATGGCCATACCCACATTATCACCACCACCGAGTAATCTATAAATGGGAAGAGGTTGTGCCTCTCACTTACGTAACTGGTGCACAAATTTCCAAATTCATCATGAATCACCTTATTTTCCGTTATGGCATCCCTTGCCGATTGTCATGGGTAATGGTAAATCTTTCAAGAACAAGATGGTCAAAAAACTATGTCAACTCTTTCAAATCCAACACAAGTGGTCCACCCCTATTAACCTCAAGGTAATGGACAAGCTGAGGCCACCAATAAAACCCTCATTCGAATCATGGTGAAAATGGTTAGTAAAACTGGCCATAATTAGCACTTACAAATACATCATGCTCTTTGGGCCTATCAAACCTCCATCTGCACCCCTACTAGTATGACTCCATATTAATTAATATATGACACTGAGGCCATGATTCCCTTAGAAATTGAGCTTCCATCCCTAATAATATCTCTTCGGGACTATCTGGATAAATATTAAGACTACAAGGTTGCTCGATTGGTAGAGTTAGAGCTACTGGATGAGAAGTGTAAGAGAGTGCTCAATCATTTAAAGGTTTATCAAAACTAGGTATCAAGGGGATACAATAAATGGATCATACCTTGTGATTTTTACGTAGGTGATCTCGTTTTTGTAAAAACTAGAAAAACACTATTAAAGACAGAGAAAATAAGGGAAAGTTTGAAGCAAACTAGTTAGGACCTTATGTGGTTGTTGAGAAAGTACGGATCGGGGGCTTATAATTTGTCCTATTTAGATGGAGAAGAACTCCTAGAGAGCCCATGAGTCCTATGCACCTCAAGCGGTTGTATGCTTAAGCATGGGTGTTATAAAAAGAACTAAAAAGTAGAAAAGAAAGAAAAAACAAGCAAAAAAATCAAAAAAATGGTAAAAAAAAAGAGAAATAAAATAAAACAGGTCATCCAAGTGTGAAAACCATGCAATTATGGCACATTGGGAAAGTCCTTGGGTGAAAACTGATTTCCAATACCTAAGGATGATTTTCTATTCACAAGCTACTCTCACATTTGGACGGGTAACTCTCACTTCTATCTAGGATTAATTCATCTCAGGTCTAAGATACCTACAGGGCCTATCTTGCAAGAGTCGTGATCTGGATCATCTATTTTTGTCTCTACGTGAAGGAATTGCCTTTGTATATTCCCATCTAATGGTGGGGGCAACTTCACATCTAATTATTTTTAACATATGCATGTGGCATTTTTCCTTTATATATTCCCATCTCACGTTGGGGGCATCCATGCTTCTTTGTCACTATACATTGCTTTCTAAAAGACCTTAGAAAAACACAAAACATTCAGAAAATGGTACACAAAAACCTAAACATTCGAAAAAATCCCTTCTAGGGACGACACTACACCAACATAAATAAAATTGTCTTGGACAAATCCCAAAAACAATGTGAACAATAGCCTTGAAAACTTATCTTTTGAGATAACACCAAAAACAATAGAAAATATATCAATGTTGTCCCACAAAAACAGAGTAGTAGTTTGATTACTTTTAGTTGTCGGTTTGTAGAGTGTTGGTTACATTTTATTTCCATGTTGTATGCATTGAATTGAATTCATTTGCTTAGGTTGAGTGTTACTTAACTGTTGCATTTAGTTCATTTTATCTTGCATACTTGTTTATAATTGTAGTATGTTCATTAGATTTGTTTCCATTGCATTGTGTTGTATGTTTAAATTGAGTTCAAATTGCTTACTTAAGTTGAGTTTTACTTAACTATTGCATTGAATTCATTTTGCATACTTGTGAATATTTGTCTTGTGTTCATTTTTTATTAGGTTGTGCTTGTAAATTGATTGTACAATTTTTTTCATCATAACATCCATAGCTTCTATCATATCATCACATTTAACATCATCTATAGATAAAATATCAATAAAAGACACTAACTTTTACATCAAGCATGTATACTAAGCTAATCATCACATACCGTATCATCAATGGGGCAAGAGGGATTGTGCATGATCACAAATCTATCCCCCACACCAATATCATAAATATCATCCCGTACACTAAAAATTAAAAACATCTCATGTATAAAACATATGATATCATCTAAGGATATATCATAAATCCAAAATGTGTTATACATAATCAACATCCATCATGATACATACATGAAAATTAAAAACATACAACATCATAAGTCATATCAATATGTGGCCATCATAACATCGAATTTCCATGTACATATATAAACATGTCTATCTCAAAAGAGATATACATCATTGATACAAAATATGCCATTATGGGCATGAATCAAAACGAGCCTTCATAAGATGCATAATACAAAAATGATACATCATACATTATCGATCAAAACCGAGCCTTCATAAGAGGCACACATCTATCAAGTATACAAAAATAAGGAGATTCATCCATGGTTCTCACCCTCTCCCGAGATGGCTGGCCTATGGTCTAGAGGAGGAGGTTTGGCGATGAGGTGGCCCAACCAAAGCTGCAACACTAATCTCATTGATCGAGAGGTCTGTGTGACTTGGATCTATACTTTCTTACATTTAGCTGATCAAATGGTGTCACTCTCATCTCATCGGGAACTTCCTTGTAATATATGGGCTTATAATAGGAGGCCTCACAACTAGCCCTCTTAACATCTAAAAAATCTAAGTCATGCCACCTATCATTGAGGCCTAATGTAGAGCATCATTCTCTCTTGTAACTCGTGTCATATCTAACCAAGCCTATGTTAATACAATAGACAAATGATCTCTAGCTGCAGTCATCATAGCCTTGCTCCCGGGCCTGTTCCTAATCTCTCTTTGTTATAAGGGCTTGAACATCAGCCTGGGCTTGATCCCTTTTAAATACTAAGCTGTTGAACCCGTGCTTGAGACTACGTAATAAGGCCACAATCTGTGAGCTCGAGCAGCCATTTCTGGATTTGTTGGAACCGGTGGCACCATCTCCACCACCTCCTTGACTAGCCTAAGCCCTAGCCTAGTCCTACTATGCGATGAATAACCTATAAGCGTGCTTTGGCTTGATCTCTCTCGGCCATCGTTTGAAGCTATATAGTTATGAAATATTATAGTAATTGTTGTAATGCAGCTATATAAGCCCCATCTCCACCTCTATCTCCTTCGCCACACCTTGGACTATGTGGCATGTGAGGTAGACCTGTTAAGGCACACGATGTCTAAGCATATGTTGCCTTGAAGCATGGGGAGGTGGACCTTGATGTACCTTTGGTGGAACCTTCAGTAATGGAATGTGAACTCCAACTGGTATACCAACCGGGAGGTAGCTGCATATGAGGATCCATGGGTACTTGTCTCTCGTCTGCCTCGCCGCCCCCATATCCCTACGATGATGAGGTGGAGGACCATGTCCCACACCCCCATCATGATGCTAACCATCTAAAGGATCATCATCATCCTCATCATCACTATCAGATGGGGGAGGCCTAACTCCTACATCCCAAGCTTCCCATGGAATAGTCAAACGATGGGGTATCATTGCATGGTACCACGGGGCATAATTTGTTGTCACTCCTAGATCTCTAACTTTTCTCTCGAGGTACCCATGGTACTGGCACCATCTATTGATACCTAGCCATGGCCCTATCCATCCGAATCTATGGTCCTATGTCAAAAACATCACGGGCCTTTCGTGCATACCACATATCGTGCCCCGACACATCCTGTATGAGACTAAACTCTGCTAACATCTATCCACTGTATATAACTCTATGATATATCGTCGACTCCTAAACATAAAATTATCAACCATGGCCATGTTGAGTGTAAACCATCCTCCACCATTGGAAATGTCTATAATCCCTCCTTACTATCAAGGCATGTTGTAGATCATCAAACTCTCGACGATAATGATAGGCATCTCTTATGTTTGGTGAACATCATCTCCGGATGGCACCCAACCCACACTAGATGGATCCTCTAGAGCATGAGTGCATAAGGCACTAGTAGGATGGTCGATGGCTATATCATCCCGGGCCCATATCTATAGAAATATGGCCGAGGCCTAGTTTCTTGTGATGATAGTAAGCGATAAGGTGAAGATCCCCATACAAATGTGCTAGTATACACTAGCCCCAACAATATTGCTCACTTTGTCAATCAATTTGTGAACTATGCCAATGAGACAAAGTGGGAATGTATCACCGGTCTTGTTAGTGAAAAAAACACCACCGACAAAGGCCATCATGTAAACCACCACTTGATCTAACTCCAAGTCTTCTAACTTAAGAAATCCCAAAGCTTTAAACAATTCCATGAACCATCATGATAAGAGATAAGAAATAAACCATTACTTTGCATGCATTAACTTGAAGTAAAAAAGCAAACCTAACATGCCTAGATATTCTCTACTCTTTGAAAGCTATTGAAATGAACCTAGTAAGGATCTTAACAATCAGTTGTGATTTTGTGACCTTTAAGGTTTTTGAGAATGAGACCTTACCATTAATGGCTAAAGAGCCATATGGTTCTTCCCATTTACCCAAATTTTGAATGGAAATAGCAAAGTAAAGTAATTAGCTCAATAAACAATGAAAAAAGCTCTTAATCCTAAACAAAAATACTAAAGTTTATGCTAGAAAGGAGGAAGTGTTCTTAGAAATGATCTAAGGGTAGTGGGATATTTATAGTTTTCCATTTCCAAGAATGGGAGAATTTTTGTGCATGTGGGACAAATGAATAAGCCAAAAAACACTTTAATGATTCAAAGTAAGATTTGGCTAGGTTCTAGAAGAGGTTAAACATGCCTTAGGCTAGTTAATCTCGAGTTAGGATAATTAATCATGATTATTGAGTAATTATGATTCTAAGAGAGTTGTGAGGGGTCTACTCAATCCAATGAAATGGATTGATAACCTAGGAAGCTAGTAGAAGCGAGTTTAAAAGGAGATTAGAAGATGGTTTAGTCGATAAGAGGCTTTATTAGCTTGATTAGTTAGTTATAACAGAATACGACCTAATAGATGTCGTAAAAGGAGAGTTTGATAGTACTAATTGATGAGGTGTTTGTCAATTTGCAAAGAGTATAATAACTTGTGCAATATTAAGAATAAGATTTCTTTGACCAAACTATGGGTCTCTATAAGTTTAGTTTATAGTGAGTGGGTTCGGACCAGCCACGAACCCCATACATAGTGGATTTTACAGGAAGATTGTCTTTAGAATTTTGGTGAGTAGTTACTGAGGTTAGAGGATATAATGGAATTTTCTTCCACGTTACTTTGGGCAACGACGTTAGATCACCCAAAAAACCGAGAGACAAAGTACAAAGATCTCTTCACCAATATTAGGGAAGCAATTACAGGTTGGAGAATAACATAGTTTTCTCCCTACACTTTTATGACCAAAATGGCGTGAGATCACCCAAAAAACTCACACTTTACCAACATTACAAGATATCCTTTCTACACCCTTTTTCTCATCATGGATCAGTGCACATGTTCCTTTTTCATTGGCATTTTTGTACTATTTTTACATGTTTCTTTACATTTTTACACATATACATGTGTATTTGACTACTTGATCATCTTCTCTTTTGCAAGTCCATCCATATGGGAAGCAAGTAGTCAACAACAACACACACATGACAAGTACATCACACACATGATACTAACCATGCAGGTACACTACACACATTGGAATCTACACACACACTTCCACCCTAGGTTCACTCTCATCACTTTTACATTTTTGCATCTTTAGTCTCCACGCTTTGTCTAGTCCTTGAACATTTTCTACATCACTCTACATGGATTATCGTGTATGCATCTTTATCTATTTTATATTCTCGAGCCTTCCCTCACCAAGACAAAGTGGGTTCAAATGTAGTCACTAAATCATGCACTTGGAGTCATTATTTAGTCTTGCTCTCATACTATTATTCATATGGTTTCTTGAGTGAAAAGAGTAATAATTAACCCATGTATTTGGCCATTTTTATGTTGATTTTTGTCATATTTTTGATCTTACACCTACACTTGCCCACTCTGTATTGTCATACTATGTTTTTCTTATTTTTGACTGGGGTGTCCTTATCCTCTTTTCACTTTACTCTCACCTTTTGGGCACTTTCTAGCCATTTGAGATTTATATAGTTTTGGTGGTTGGCATTTTCGGGGTTAATTATGAAATTAGAACAAGATAACCATATAAATATAAAATTATGTGACCACAATGAGGGACCAAGGACTAAACATCTACTATCATCATCTAGAGTTACATCCATTAAAGGAACCTAAAGCTACATTTACATCCATCTAGCTTCATCAAAAGGCACACAAGGATGATTCATTTGCATCACACTTCATAGGAGGGGAGTCTATTGTTTCCATACACACATTTATTACATTCTACATCTAGTTATTTGCTCATTACTTCACAAAGTGTGAATGGCACAAGAGCAACCTAGGGCATGATTTGCACACACACACACACACACACACCTAGAACTACATTGGGTCTGAGATGTAGTGCAATGCTCAGTTATTAAGTCCACCATTGTGGCTGCTAAGGACAATTTGACCCCTTCATATGCATATTTATTTTTAGGGTTTTGATGCTTTGTCTAGGGTTTTGTAGGCGCGTTCTCAATCTATGATTTAAAATGACATCCAACACAATTTATCAACATTCACATGATAGGAAGGAAGTAACTTAAAGACACCTCATAGGATGATTTTAGGCCATTTCCATAGACTAAGGTGCCCAAATCTTAGACCAGGGTGCCCACAGTTCCCCTGTCCCTTTCCATGTGCCCCAAGTATAATTAGAGAGCTCAAATTTTTACTTTATTAGTCTTTCGTGTAGTCATTTCCTCTTCATGTTCACCTAGTTTCCACTACGATATAGCCCCACACCTTTTTCAAACTAGCTAAGGACTTCTCAGCCCTCTCTTACACATTAGGGTTTCACATTTCTTTTTACTTGGTTGTTTGAGTTCTTTCCTTTATTTATTTATCTATTATTTACTATTTTGCATAACATTAGATTAATCTAGGATATCCCATTTTAGTTTAATTAGTTATCATAATATTGAACTTGAGGTGATAAAATGTGCATGTTTCTTGCAAACCTCTTTAGCTAAAATTTCATGCCAAAGTTTACTAAAAAACTAAGTAGTTGAAATTTTCCATGAAAGTTAACATGATAAGTATATTAAACATAATCTCAATTATACAAGTTTTGTTTTTCACTTATTATTTACTTTAAATATATTAATATAAACAAAATTTTATGTAATAGTGTTTGAAGAAAAAAATTAATGGTGGGTGATCAAGTGGAGTTGATACATCCATTCACATCAACACTTGTGACACAAGGAAGGATACATGTACTTGATTCATGTCATATAGTATGTCCTTTTTTATATGATGGAAGTGTTGAAATATGTATCTCTCTATTACAATGCTAAGCTATATGATTGCACAAATTTATGTATAAAATGGAAGTCCTTTGTGTATACTAAAATATGACCTATCATGTATAAAGTGTTAGATATATATCAAATAAATCAAGCTAAATCCATACTACAAATAAAGATGGGCTTATGTCCTCATTATATGTGTGAGGGAAAATCATGAGATTTTTTTCCATAAATAAAGTAGGCTAACTCTTGAATATGAATTTACAATTATAAAACTAGGGGTAAATGTTAGTATGTTTTTGTGGCTAGGGGACCTATCTCGGTCATATCCCTATCCCTTTTCAGGGTTTATAAAATAACATGACGAGACACTAAATGATAAATGAAATAACTAAAATGAAATGATATACCTTTTTAGGGAATAAGGAGACTAATTCATGGTGGAAGGTTTATTGGTGGTTGATTGTTGATAATGTGTTGACTAATTGAATGTTTTCACCGATCACAACTTATTCACATGTGTGATTACAGAGAAATTATAGAGCAATCATAAAACAATTGCAATTACAACCAACACCTTTATTAAAATTCTAAAATATCATTGTGTAATGGAATTCATTGGTCCAAAAATATCTTTCTTTGCCTTCAATAAAACCTACAAATAAATAGTGTGTGAGAAAGAACTAATTTTTTTCTAAAGTGAAGAGTCAAAAAGGATGAAGGGGTGCGTTAGTCTTGTTTTATATATTTGAGGTTAGAGAATATTGGGATGGATATAAGTGCAAATTTCATAGAGTTTTGAGATGATAATGGTCAATGTGTATTGGAGATGTAAATAGTAAGTGGAGTGATTAAGTGTATAGAGGGATGTGACAAAATTTAATGTGAGTGATGAGGATAATTGATGGGGTGGGGTGTGTTTAATCAAACTTATATTATATTTTTAGTTGTTTTATGGGATTATTGGATTTTAATGATGATTAAGTTTAATATTTTTTTATTTATTTTTTGTTTAAGACCATTTATATGCTAGGAGTGTTTCTAGTGTTTACATTTTCTCCTTTTATGTTATGTGTTACAACAAGTAAGATGCAACGCAAAAATGAAGAAAATATGGGTTTTTCCTAACCCTATGATATTGGTTTCCATGCATGTGGGATTATACAATTGAAAAACTAGAAAGGATCTTTAGAAAGTTCATCGATCGACCAATTCAACCAAATTATATGAAGGGGTTGATAAATTGATTTTCACAAGGTGAGGCTATTTCATCAATATGACTAATTGGTTGTCATAATATTGACAAGAAGGGTTTAGTGTAGTATCCCACATCAAGTGGAAGTATTTGGGGAAAAAAATGCCCCATCATAGTGAGGGAAAAATGTGGCAATCAAGAAATAATGTAAAATTATTATGGTAAAGGAAATATTATTGAAATGAGGATGTATTTCCACACCCATGTGCAAGTGAAAAAGTGGTGAGTGACAAGTGCAAGAGTGTATGCAAATGAGAAATTGTGAGAACAATGTTTCCTAAACCCAACAATGATAGGTGAAAATTATTACAAGTTAACATGAACGAGAACTGGTGTTTATGTAAAAGTTTTGAGAAGGCAACAAGTGCCCATGAACATTATGTATGGATGAAGAAAAATGTGAGAGTAAGAGACATGGTATAAATGGCATAAGTGAAGTAGATGCATATGATACATGGTCAAAATAATATAATGGGTGAATAAACTAACAACATACTAGCCATGTGACTCGTCAAGTCTCAATGTGTGCATGTGAATTTAATTACTACTTGAAGTGAAGACTTGTAGGAACATTAAGTAAAGCCATAATAGTAAAATGTAGAAGTGATGGGAACATGTTATTGAAGGATGATGGTATGTGGAAGGTAAGTTTATGTTGTGTATTTCTCTACTATCATCCAAGTTTATAAAGCCTTGACATAGATGTGTTTGTCTAGTCACAACATTACTATATTGTGATTCAGGAATCCATATCCCTAGTAGAGATACTATATATACCCCTTGTTATGATAAATGTGTAGCATGCAAAAATTGAAAATTTTCTCTCCTAGTCATTACAAGCCCTTCCTATAGCCATCCTGTCCACAATTTCAACCTCATTCTAGCTTAGAGGAACATCTTAAAAATATTTTTAAGTGTGTTCCATGTGTAGGGATGTATGCCTAAGGTGATTGAGAAAGTCACTAAGATTCAAGGAAGAATAACTATCCTCGGAGGCCTAGAAAGGGCCATTTTTCAACTAGTGTATACCCTACGAAAGCTAGCATGGAAAAATCAAGCCATCTAGGAGTTATAAAAGAGAGAAATTAATTTATTGAAGGTAGTTTATGGAAAAGTTATGGAAGAAATTGACGCGTCAGGAATCAAGAAAACAAGACAGTGTCTTTTTAGGTGTAAGGAATGCCATACTCTAATGGTGAAAGTTGACTAGTTCATATGATTCTAGGAGATTTAGGAAGATTTAGGAAGAAAAAAATAATAAACAAAAATATCTTGGAACCCTCCACATGATGTATACATCATTTTTGTTCCAAGACTTCAAAATCTTCGGTGATAACCCATGACATTGCAAGTGATCCTTCTAGCCAAAAGTGGAACAAGCCCTGAAAATAAATTTGTAGGAATAATTGGATCTTAATAATTTTTGGATGATATCAATATGTAATTTGAGTCAAAATCATATATACTTTTACCCTAAAACACCATTCCTTGCTTCCATGGAAGAAAAAGCATTGTTGGTGTCCTAAAATGGAGTTGGCAGATGACATCAACATACCAAAAGGATTTAGTGCACTTTATCACCTGTGATGCCACCTTATATTTTAACCAAGGTGCAAAGGGGAAATATGAGACACCAAAGTGTTCTCCCCAATCTTTTCTTGATGTTTTCTCACTTAAAACGCAACTTGAGGCATAGGTGGAGCATACAAGTTGTTTAAGTGCCTAGGTCCCCTTCCCATGATGAGAAACCCCCTTCACACATTTCTAAGGATGTGGTGTAACCTTGGATTTTACCAAGGTACAAAGGAGACACAAAAGTGTGCTCCCCCATGTTGGCTCACTCTTCGTAACTTACAACTTGCAACTTTTGCACCTAGGAACATCATAACTTGCATCGCACTTGTCTTCTCCTCATAAGGAAATATCCATGACACATTTATAAGTATGTGATGTCCCCTTATATTTTCCCCAAGGCATAAAGGGACATGGGGGACACAAAGATGTGCTACCCCATGAATCCCTTCTTCTCGCAACTTGCCTAACACCACTTTTGCACCTAGGGAGCTTCAAACTTACAAAACAACTTAACCCCTTGTCCCCTCCTCATGAATAGACCCCCATGGAAATTTTTTGAGTTGGTGGCATCCTCTTTGACCTCACTAGTAGAAAAGGTGACATGCGAGACATGAAAATGCACTCCTTATCATTCCACTCAACCCCGGGTCATATGGAAAATAAGTTTTTAGCCCCCAAAATCCATTTTTAGCTCACTAAATCTCCCTCACACTACACCATAATTTGACACTTAGCATGATATTATGAAAAGTGCACATATTTTCCCCTCTTGTCCCCCATTTCCCTTATCCCCTATTTTTTAGGGTGTAATTCCATGTCAACCATCCTCTAACCATGGTTTAACTATTGGGTTAAGTGTTGAGTTAAAAATTGCAAGTGAATGTGAATTACTCCAAATCATAAACACTTAGTAATTTTCATGTTTCAATGAGTTGTGAGTTTCCCCCCCAAAACTCCATTTTTACCAGTTATGTTGCTAAAAAATTCATAACACTCATGCGCTAAAATTTGAAATTGTTCATATCTCACAATATGTGAACCCAATTTCCACCAAATTTTACTGTGCACTCCTCCCAAAAACACCTTCAAATTGACTTTAAGAGCACTTCAATTGATGATCTACATCATTTACAACATCCATTATAAATTTATAGCTACTGGAGTTTTCTTTTCATATCTCTACGAAGTTATAGGGAACAAACCCCTAGAAATATGGAGTAAAAGGTATTGAGACAAAACCTAATATTTTGAGACCAGTTTCATTCCAATCCAACACCCAGAAGACCTCCATATAAAAATATTAATTTTTTCAAGGTATCACATGTATAAATATAGTAAGTTTACAAAATAGTAAACTCTCAACATTCGTGTCACTCCAAACAAGCAAAAACCACCAAAAAGTGAAAATTGTGAAAAATTACTAAAAGTAGTCATCCTAGAAGGGACTGCTAAAAATGAAAGTCTTGCAATCGGTCCCAATTCACTTACATCAACCAGATTTCACCCGTCTCATTAATTTTTTCCATCATGAAGATCAAATATTTAGGTCTAGAACCAATCTCAACCTTAATCCTGAATACCCCAATGTGGGGGACATTGATGTCACCCATGGACTGGAAGACCGAAAGCCGAATGATGAATGAGACACAAGGAGAAATAGAGGAGGATTTACTCTTAAGTGGATTATTCATGGTAGGAGGACACATTTTATTTTTTCAAAGCACTTAACATGTCCTCATGTGTGCACAACATTATGATCCTAACACCAAAACAATCATGGAAAATGACAACTCGATCCTCACAGTCCTCACACCAAAGGGAATTTCTCGATTATTCCAGATTCCCACAGGTAACACAATGGTAATCATAACCAATAATTAGTCTTCACATGAGTGGGAAAGGACTGACTCATATCTACAAGGCCTAACACTAGGTTCATGGCTCAAATAAGGAAAAAAACCTTCTTGTATCCTGAAGAATATGTCAAGGAGTGAATTTAATGAGGCATATTCAGATACCATTGTCCTTATAAGCATAATAATGGGAGAGGAGACAATGAAATATTTCAGGATTGGATGGCTTAGTTCATCCTAGTGGCCAAAGAAGGAAACCAAATGGTAGACTGGGGAAATCATCAGTGACAACATCCATCAAAAGTTATTATAGTTATCCTCCACTAAGAAGTTCACAATGAATTCTTACCTAGTGTATGCCCTTAATTTTACAACACCCTTCTAAGTCCTATCTATTGCTTCCAATGTGCCTCAAAATTCATTTTCTTACGAGACGTATCCATAACTCACTCATAGGGAGAGAAATTATCACTATGCCAAGGTGAATGATGCATTCACCATGTTCATCATAAGTATTTTCAAAGACAATTAAGAAAAGAGTATCTCATCCCAAGTTTCTACATTGATTGAGAAGCATGGGATCCACTTCATCTAGTTCCCCACCTTCACCTACATCAGTGTTGGAGGATTTTATCTTTCCTTTGTAGGCTACCTAGGTACCTAAGTGATAAGATCATCATGTTTGAACTATGTTGACAGTTATCTCATGTTCACACCAAGTGTAAGAATGAAAAAAATAAAGGTGTGTATTTCCCATCTCCTGGGAATATACTCATTCAAGAGTTTCACAAATGCGAAAAAAAAAAAAAAAAAAATTGGCCTCAATTTGTATTCCTACATATCTAATTATGAATTTGATATTAGGAAGAACCCAGAAACTTTCATCTTACCAAGATTGCATCATGAGCCTCAAATTGAGGACTACTAGGTTAACTGCACATATGACTTTGAGGTTAGAAAATGGGATTACATGTGGATGATAGTGGACCAAATGAGAGACTTCAATTTTTATTGGTTTATGGAAGGAATAAAAGATGATGAGTCAAACCTGTTTGATCCTAAATACCAAGCAATACAATCTTCCCCTCTTCCTCCTACTGTAAAACATTAAAGAATTAGGTGATATCAAAGAAAGGACCATGGAAGTGATCTAAAGATCAAAATAATGGTTCAAACAGAAGAAAGCTTCCTTCATCGATTATGGTGTCTTGTTTCTCCATGTAGGCAAGTTTCTCACACTTCCTCCCTCAAGGCATCTGAAAAAACACACTCCACTCATTCAACATAATCTTCCAAGAGGAAAAATTGAGAAGAGGAAAACATTTAATTTTATCACCTAAGAGGCTTCAAAAGAGGGAAAGGATCATTTAAAATCCAATTAAACCTCTTAATTTTGATGAAATTGATCCATCATAGTCTCTTGTTCTTCACTGGCATCTAAGCATTTCCTTCTCAATGGAAAAAACATCCCATAATGAGTTGACTATGGTCCCTTACTAAGCACCTAAAAGTGCCCCTATGCTTGATATCATGTCTACCCTGGTAGAAACATTCCCATGGATACAAGAGATGCTTGGAAGTGAGTCAAGAATGGTACAAAAAGACACAACACCTGATTTTGGGGCCATCTCAAAATTCATGAAAACCAAATGAAGCAAGAAAGCACAAGTAGCCTCTCGTTTCTTCACCTGGAGCACTTAGATCCCAAAGTATGTGGAGATTGTTTGACCAAAGGTTACAAAACCTATAAAAGAGATGACTCAAGATGACTATGAGTTGACCCAAATATCCTTGGGACAAGCCACACACGAAGGAGATGTACAATTGTTCAAGGAGTTTACAACCCACTTGCTTGCTAGAAATGAAGAGTACAAAAAAACTATGAAGTAATTAGAGGAGCATGTGAGAAATCTCACTACATATGTGTAATATTTCATAGAGCATAATGTAGTACCCCTTTCTCCTATAAAATTTATCCTCTCCATCAAGTACCTTTGATCCTCAGTTGATCAAGAGATCCCAAGGTTACATCATGCATTGGAAAGGAATTGATAATTGGGTTGAAAGGATTCTCGAGACAGGGAAAGATATTTTTTCTATAAGTTCTCTCACTATTCAAGTTTTCCTTTGCAATTTTTTCCAAAGTAGAGATGACCAAGGAAGAATTTGAGAAAGAAAAATATCATTGGGGTAGTGTGTTCCCATTGGTGTTTGAGATGAGCTGCTTTGATTCTCACTCCTTATTGATTAAAACTGTATTCACCTCTATCTCTAAAAACTTCTCTCCCATATGGCCTCGTACAATGAGCGTCGAGATATGATATGATAAATGATTCCATATCAAAACTTGAGTCTTGGGAAGAGCATGCATCTGAGATCTTAGGAAGTGTTCACAATAGTGTACAAAAGCGTGAGTCACCTCTTCTCAATGAACATTCATCCTTGGAAGTGATCCTTAAGTCTTTCCAAAATCTGGTCAAGAAAGAGGTAGGAGGTCCCTTCTCTAGATACTTGAATCCCTTACGAAATTATAGGTGTAATCTCTAATATTTTAAGAGATCATCAATTTTAGTTCAATCAATGCAATACCCTTGGTGGTGTCCCTAAGACTTTGATTTGTATTTGTATTCCACATGTGTAAAATGTGGCACTTGTGGCATCCCGTTCTAGTAAAGAGTGTAAAGGTGGGGAAATCATTCCAGGAGCATTTCCTCAAAGTTCTATAGGAGATAGATATTTATCACAGAGTTTTCATCTTCTGCAGATTGATACATCACTTATTTCTCTCTCTCCATGTTCTAATTCTTCATTGAGAATGTAATTTTTCACTATTTTTTTATTCACTTAAGTTACCTTTTAATTAAACATTGTAAGAGTTCTTTTTCATTAATAATAAAAGGGATCACTTTCATTCCCTAGGAATATGAAAGGTCACAAGTGATAAGAATGTGAAAGGTCATGTGGGGGAGATGAAAATTCATATTGTAAATCTATAAATTGGAATGGCTTCTCCATTCCAAGGGGTTTTCAATTGTGAGTTGCTAGTGGATAGCTTTTTCTCTACTAAATACAAGAAAAATATTACTTTCTTATATTCTTTCTTATCTATGTTTCCTCTACTTCTTACATACTCAACTTTTTAAGCATGATGATCTTGAACAACCAAGAAAGGGATTTGTACCTTTGAGGAATAAATCAATAGAACTTTATTTCTTTAGTTTGTTAATCTCATTATTGTTTACATGGTTGAATTCTTTTGATTGAGTGTGGATCTACTCTAGTTAAAGTTGTAAAATTTGAAAGTACTTATTCACTAAATTAACCTCCCTTTACTATATTCTTTACTCCCTCTCCCTCCTTCTCTAAGAAAAGTCTTCTGTTGGTACCTGATTTACTCTTCTTCACAAACCAAGCAACATCATGGATTTGACAGGACACTCAAAAGCTAGATAAATGATTATGTATGTCATTTTGTAGCAGGGAAGCAATTTATCTGACTTTTTAGCACTCAGGCCTTGAAGAAGTGGGTAGCACCTTAAAAGGATTTGATCTTATCCTAACTATTTTAGGTTGTGCCTTTCAACCAAGGTAAGAGAACCTATTTTGTAACCTCTGTTATTGAAGGAGATGCAGATACCTTTCTTTTGCACAAATTTTATAAAGAAAACCTTGGGAAAATATGATCAACACACCAAATCTGACTCTCATGAGTTGTCACTTCTAGAAGATGGAGATATTTTCAACACAAGGCTAAGGTTACTAAAGACATTATGGAATCCTGATTGTTCTGCATATTTTTGCAAGTAGATTTTGTTCCTTTGTTGATACACAGGGAAACAGGGGTGGTTCAGGGTGGATTCATGGTCTTTGAATGATTTTGGTGGGAGATGAAGTAGGATAAAGTTGATTATACCAGATCTTGAAGGGACTTCACAATAATGAACAACTCAACAACAGAATACTTCAGAACAGTTAAGATGTTCCTTCAACCAGAAGGTGTGCTTTAGTGGAGGCCCAGATCAACACGTTTTCACATAATCTTTGAGACTCTAACACAAAGGCTCAAATTGAAAGACTCAATTAAACACCAAAGTCTCTGATCAATCATGCCTAAGGTACACCCAAAGACTTACAGACAATCTTTATCAACAAATGACAGTGAATTGATTTTAAATATGTTTATCTCATCCAAGATTAAGGCTCTTCTTGAAATGAAATTGCAAGCACCATTTAACTGTCATAGGGAAGAGATCCTATGTTATTTCACATAGATTTCAATGTAATATTGTAATAGGAAAGAAAGAAACTATTTGCAAACATTGCGAAACAAAGCAGATACACAAATTAATTTCAAAATTTCTTAAACTCATCAACAGGGAAAGCTTCCAGAGCAATCTCAGTGCTCGTCAATGGCTATACATCTGTAACCAACTTGACATGATAGAAAATATAACACAAAGGAAATTAACTAGGTATCTCAGACGGGCTTCTCAGAATAAGGATTTCTCAAATTTTCTCTTAGGAATTCAAACTCGACCATTTGTAAGAGTATTCTCATTGCATTTATACATTTCATTCACCCCAAATTTTGTCCCCAAAAAGAAGAATATTCGAGGGACCTTTTCTTGCTACTAATTTGTTACAGAAAGTGACATTTAACAAATTCACACCCGCATTTGCAGGTGGAAAAATCATGAATTGATCACGTTTCTCAGACCCTTGACTAATGACTAGGATGTCATGCCACAATCATTTGACACTCATTTTAATCATTTTGATTCTGTCATGTGAGAAATTCCCCTTTTAATCATTTTCTGGAGGCTCTACACAGCTAGATCTGACAAGTAATATTTTTTGTTCTCGAGGCAACACTTTTTCACCTTTTATGCCTACAACCTCATCATTTCATCCCTTTTCCCTCTCTTTCCTTTACAATTCTTCCCTACATCCATTTCCTCTGGTAATTCCTATCTTTGCGAGTGCCTGAGCAATTCCCACTTCAAAATATCGACCTTAACAATCCTTGGACTCACAATTTAAGTTTCAAATCCATTCAATGACACCTTACAGATAGAGACGACAAGGAATTTCATCAAAGAATGATGAAAAATAGTGTGTATTCACATCTCCAAGAGTCTTGGAGCAAAAATGGCAGAAAAAACAGGTGAAATGCACAACAATTGTTGATTCTTCCCCTTTTCCACTTTATATCATAATCGTCCATGTGTTTCCTTGGCACAACTGCAAAGGAGAAGCACAGAGGAAAGTCCCAAACAAGCGCGAGCCTTCCACGTACCCTAGGCCCAAGAAAAATACCTTTTGGCCTTTGAAAAGTCTCGATGTAAAAAGGAGCCAGTGGAAGCCTCCATGTGTCTTAATGGCGCATTTTGAGATGGTCCCCAAAAGTAGAGACCCCAAACAAGTGCGGGCTCAACACGTGTCTCAATCCGGCAGAGTCTGTTAAAAAATTTGAAGGTTCAGTGGAAGGTGCCATGTGTCTAGGGTCCGAGATAGTTTCCTTAGGCCATTGAAAATTCCAAGAAAAGGGCGAGTGAGCGGAAGCCTCCAAGTGTCCTCCTGGCACTTCTTTAAAATAAAACTTAGGGGCCGGTCCCCAAACATGTGTGGTCCCTCCACGTGGACAAGTTTTGGGTTGAAGTGATCCTTAGAGTTTTTAAAGTGCCCTGCCAAGCCGCATCCAACCAAAAAGGGCCATGTTTCCATTGATGCTGAGAAGTAAATTTGACTAGGAAAAATACACCGTCAAACCGTAAAATGCAGGAAAATCACCATTTGAGCCAGAAATGAATCTTTCTTCAAGGACAGAGAATTTGGAAATGTTATAAGGCTCAAATATGATCCTCTCGAGCTACATCCAATCATGTTTCCATAGGTATTTGGGACAAAAATGATAGGGACAACAAAACGTGACTGTGGAAAATGGAAGGAAAGGAAAAACCCGAGTTTTACACCCAATTATTACGACTCTTTCAGATGGACAGAGGAATGAAAAAAAAATTCTGGACCTTTAAGTGATCCTCAACCAAGGAAGGGATTGATCATGGTAACCAAATGGAGGATAGATTTTTCAAGCACCAATACGGGGAGATAGAAAACATGATAGAGGCCGCAAACTGAGGAATTTCAATGACAAACGGGCGAGACTAAATTGAGCACCAACACTTCCCTTATACTAAGGACAAGAAATTTTCCACAAGTTTAGTGGAGTATTCATGTGTGATTTTAGGCTTCATGACCACCCACTGATTTATTTTTCCTCATTCAATAAATGGGAGCTTCCCCATTATCAAGAGGAGGGACTTAGTCCCAAAGCATTGGTGGAAAATCACTAATTTTTCATTGTGACAAATTATTTTTCCAGCATTATTTGGCGCTCACCATGGGGATTTTTTTTCTTTTTCTGCTCTGTTTTAAAACCACAAAAAATATTTAAAAATTACATATATGAAAAGCTAAAAAAAAAGAAATTGTGAACTCCAAAAGGCCTTGATGTTTACCATACATATCACCACCAATGAACATTCTTGGAAATGCTCCAATCCTACAACCTAATCTTCTTTTCTTCCAAGACACTCAAGAAGGCATTACAACAAATTTAAGAAACTACATTTGGAACAATAGAGAAAACAATAATCACTACCACGTTGTTGCAAGAATTATGGACTTAGAAGAAGAATGTGCCCAAGATTTATAAAATGGTAGAAAATCTCTAAAATCAATAATTAAGAGATTAAATAAATATTTTTATGTTAAACATAAGTCCTCCAAACTAGAAGAAATAAGGTATACAAGAACTAATCGAGCAAGTTACATAATTGATCTTGTGTTCGAAGAAAAAAATAGCAAGCTAATTCTAGGCTTCCTATTATCCAAACTATATGACAAGTTAGTCAAGAATACTTTCTGAATTTGATCTTGAATTTCCTATTGAATAACCCTGGAGGAACCATTGCAACACCATCAGATATCATTCCTCCACAAGAAGAAAAAGAAGAAGAAAAATAATAATAATAAGAAGAAGAAGAAGAAGAATAAAGAATGGATGCACCTATGCAATGGGAAAAAATATTGATCCATCGGCCCTACCTTCACCAATTTTTAAATTACCAAAAGGGTCTAGGAAGAAATTCCCCAAATTCAAGGGGGTTGGAAACCACATCCAAATGAACATATTTCTATATTCATCACAAATTGTGG
Source organism: Taxus wallichiana var. yunnanensis (assembly GCA_018340775.1). NCBI lineage: Eukaryota > Viridiplantae > Streptophyta > Pinopsida > Cupressales > Taxaceae > Taxus > Taxus wallichiana. Next base: position 337,485,828 of record CM031240.1, on the reverse strand, counting down.
TGTTTAGGAGTTTAATATGAATATGTCTTGGTTTATCTATTTATTGAATCGTTGTAGGCAATTGTTACTAATTGGTTCTATCATTTTCCACAGAGATACATCACCAATTAGGCACATATGAAATCTAAGTTTGAAGTTAGATTCAAGCCTCCTGAATATGCCCATGCACTACTTGGACAATGGTCCCAACTGAAGAAGGAACCCCATGAACCTATGAGGGACTTTGTTGCTAGGTGCAATAAGTTTCTCTACAAAATTCTAGAAGTTGGAAGATCTACGAAGGATAACCGATTAATATTCTTCATAAATGCTCAATTATTATCTATGTTGGATTTATGTTGAGAAGAAGTCAAAATGCTACTCTATATGAGGCCCAAGAACTTGCGGTGGATGTGGAAGATGACCTCGTTATGTCTGGAAAAATTAAGAAAGGATCAAATAAGGAAAAGGCTCAAAGCTCAAGTTCCAGAGCTACTGATTCTTTGGTGTGAAATTTTTTAATGATGTACTTTCTCTCAAGAAGCAGCTTGCTCAGAGTACCCTATACAAGGGTATTTCGGGAAGAAATTTTCAAACAAGTAAAGAATTTTTGTCATATCTCAAAGGCTTGCTCTTGAGGATCCACCCATGAATGCCACTTGTGGAACCCGATCGGTGATGAAAATGAAGAAGAGGCTGCTCCAAAAAATGAAGGAGAGGAAGGTGAATTGTTGATTGAAGAAATAGTATATACAAAATTTGGTTTCTTCCAATATATATCTTATTTCGAAGATGAATACGATGATTTCATAGCTGATATGAATAGCCATTATTTTTTTGTTTTTACATGATCAAAAACTCTTGAATAGAGAAATCATCCAAGCACGAAGAGAAGGAGAAAGAGGACTCTCAACTAGTGACTCTACTACCTAAAAAAATAATTAAGAGAGGTTCTTCACCCCTTGCATATTTGGAATCATTTAGAAAGAATCCCAAATCGTATCTCATCGTAAGGTATCTCCAATTTTGCGCAAGACAAGTACTTCCACTTCTTCTATAAATGATGCTTCCACTTATGCACCTCCTAAAAGAAATGAAAAATATGCACCTACTTCCTCTATATTAAATCAAACTATCCCTAGTGCTTCCAATTCTCATGAGAGATATTTCTCTATCTTTGATATTATTGACCATGTGAAAAATCTAAATTTCGAATCATAATGATTACAAAATCACCACGAGCAGTTTGATATGCTAGTCAAATTTATCAAAGGTGGAAATTTCAAATCTACTACATGCTTAATTCCCACACTTGTGTAAATTCAAATATAAAATATTTTAGCTTCTACGCCTTCAACTATCAGTAAAATTGAACCTTTCTATGTTTCCTTGCTAATCAATGGGTACCAAATTAACAATTGCATTATTGATTTTGGTGCATCTAATAATGTCATTCCCGCTAAGGTTTCCCAAGATCTTAGTTTACGTCTCTCACATTTATTCAGTCATTTTTACTCAATGAAGACAAATGAAGTTCCACTTATCAAAATAATCAAAGATGCAAAGCTTTCTTTTGTGGTCTATCCAAAAAATGAGTAAAAGAAACAATTCTAATAGCGGATATGTCAGCTACCTATGGGATGCTCCTCGGAAAAATGTTTTCCAAGAAATTGGGGATAAATACAAATGAATTTTTCTTCAGCCTTGATACCAATCAAGAATGAGATGAAGAAGCTTCTCCCTAAACCTAAAATGAAATATACAGTTTAGAAGTAGGATGATCCTAGAGCATAGATTCTCTTCCAAAACAGGTAAGTTGGGAAAATACCACTCGATGACAGACGTAATGAAAAATATTTTATGAGTTCTAAATGAGGTGATGAACTATCCATCCTTGAGGAAATTACAACCAAAGTTTCCAATGATATTTGGAGCATGGAATTCAATGGAAGTTGTTCGACAACTAGCTCAGGTGTGGGTATTGTCTTGTCTTCTCCACAAGGAGATTTTTTCCCTTTGGCTTATAAGCTATGGTTCTCCAACACCAAAAATATTGCTGAGTATAAAGCCTTATTTCTTGGTTTGTGAGCTTCTGATTAAATGGGAATCAAGAGGCTCATAGTGCAAGGAGATGTTGAGTTGATCTTGAAACAAGTAAGAGATGTATTCTAAGTAAATAACTCATGTCTTTGTCACTATAGGAATAGACTTTTAGATTTCATAAAATATTTTGATGTATTTTACATCAATTCAGTTCCTCAAGATCAAAATACTAGGGTTGAATCATTGGAAATGTCCTCCTCTTTGATGATTCCACATCCCAAATTCGGTGGGAAATTTTTTTGTTTGATATGATTTTCGCCCAATTGTGAAAAATAACTCAAAGAACCAGTAAGTGTTTAAAAATGATGCCCACATCATGTCCTTCTTATATTTGACCAAATATTTTAAGTCTTTATACTTTGAAGGAAATGAATCACTCCCACGGGCGTTTCAAGCATGCAAATGATAGTGATAATAAAACAATTGATCAAGTAGATGAAGATGGAGTAATCCAATTGAAAGGAAACAAAATCCCAAAGGAGCTAGTGTCATTGGAGGAATTGTTTGACAAGAATGACAGGTTTATCCATGGTAAAGCCAAGGATCAACCAATATCTTCACCTAAATATGAGAAAATAAACAAAAGTACAATTAAAAGCCAAGGATGGTGAACATAAGCAAGTGTTGTTTAATGGGAGAACACATAAAAATCTCAAACATATTGAAGAAGTATTACGATGTACTATCATATTCATACAATGATCTCAAATCCTTTAAACCACAACGAATGTAACACTCATTCCCCCTAAAACTAGATGCAAAGGCCTTTCGACAAAAGCAAAGACAATATAATCCAAAGATTGTCGATACAATCAAAGAAGAAGCAAAGAAACTACTCAATTCCCACATCATCTTCCCTATCCATCACTCAACATGGATAGCCAACATCATACCGGTCCAAAAGAAGAATGGTGAAATTTACATCTGCATGGATTTTAGAAATCTAAATCAAGCTTCCCTAAAAGATAACTATTAGAGCTCAAAATTGCACCATGTCTCGAAACATGTGGATCAGGATTTTGAGGCATCAAGGGATGATCGTTGTAATGTGGGTCTTGCAAAACCGATATCAACCTCTAGAGAAGTTTGGATTCCTTATTATGTGGGTTTGAGAAAACCTACATAACACAACATACCTCTAATGATAAGACTGCTCCTACGACTAATCCTACACTAAAAATTCCAAGGGAATAGGGAGAAAGAAGTGTAAGCTAAATCCTAAGGTAAAGGGGTGGTGATAACACCTGAAGGAAGGTGGAACTTGTTAGAAATATTCTATTAGTGCTCCATTATGTTAATGTGTGAGCAAAGTTATATTTTCTATATTATAATGTGAGTATTAGTCATGTAACTTATAGTCGAGATATTTGTGGAGATCATGAGAATTAGTTAGTGGTATTGTTAATAGTTACAACAATACTACGTTAATAGTATTTATCGGTAGATTAGTTTCCTATTTTATAAGAAACTCACTATCTATATATTTATAATGGATCTGGTTGTAAGACTGAGCTGAATAAAAGATCATTTATTTGTTTGTGTAAATTTTTGCATGTACCTTCTTATGGTATCAAAACAATCGTGATGGAATAAGAAGAAATCATTCGAGGGGAAATTCATATTATTTGTTGTTCCATTTATGAGCTTGTGATTCAACTTGAGGTATATTTGAAGATAATAGAATATTTTAGCTAACAATCCAGCTAGATGATCTGTTACATGGTGAAGACTCAGAGAGAACTATGTTTATATTTGGATCGGATTGAAGCAGGTGGAAGATTGTTCTTTGTTAAGTTTCGTGGGAAGGATGCTCAACAACATTCAATTCTACACGCCCACCATGAATACCTGTAATCATTTCTAAATTAATTTTGATTCGATTTACATACTTGTGCACTACATTGATTCTATTGCATGGATATTTGTGGCACTGATAACATGGTTTGAACACGATAACCTCTAAATCACGATTGAATCATCCAATTGAGTAACTTATTTAGTTGGGCATGGAGATATTTTCTTAATCTAGCATTTTTGGTGTCAATATCCATCAACAAGCATTAGAGCTTCCTTATAAGACATGGGAATGGTTGTAGATCTTATGGATCCTCATTAGAAAATACTAGGCTAGTCAAAAGGCATAGAATCATCCTGCAACAAAGCTCCAAATCATTGTGTTCATTTTAATTTCTTTTCATTACGGCTCATATATATCCTCCACTCAACAAAGGTTTTGCATAAGGTTTTTTTCCTTCTAACACTTGTGTTGGAGTAAATTCCTCTTGCCACATTCGAGATTTATTTAGTTTTCTTTTTAGTTTCATCTTGTTCACTTTTTAAGGTTTTTTATTTATTTGATGCCAATAAAATATTGTTGCCTAGGTATTTGTTTTTGTAATTTTTTTTTTAATTTTATATTGTTATTAATGTCATGGAGTCTATTATAAGATGATTTACTCAAAATTTAAAAAAAAAAATTATCAAGAGAGTCTCTCTTAAATTCAGTGTCAAAAGGTATATTTGTATTATTTTTTATAATTTTTTTAAGTTGGAGTCAGTAAGTCACTGTAGATTCCTTAATTGTCATCGTTATTATTCCTTGTCCTAGATTCAAAATTTGAAGTCATCATTTTGCGAACTAATATGTCATTGAGTCTAAATTTTGAGTCATTTTTGTACGTGTCATTGTAAAAGTTGTAAAAATAAAAATAAAAATTCCTTACAAATGTATTTTCCGTCAAACCGACATCCGAGTTACATTTGAGCTTCACGGTCAAATTTGGCTAAACTAGCGGCATGAAATCGAGGATGGAGGCAAACGGAGGTTGGATGTCAATTAGCGACCTCTTGTTAGTCATCGAAAATGGGGCCGCATGATTTCTGAGTTGTAATTTTTTGTATGCGGTATGATTTTAGAGTTCTTGTTTTGTGTTGAATAATTGAAATGCTCACATTGAGGGGGGGAACATGACACTAATGTTCCATTTCCAGTTCTTAGTTTGCGTAGTAGAATTTAGTAGACTTTCCTATGTTATTCCACATGGTGACATGTGATGAGGGTCATAATAGTACTTGGCACATCATGATATGGTTGTAGGTAAACCACTTGAAAACCTTCATTTTTTGGTTTGTGGTACTCCAATTGAAAACCACCATTTTCAGTTCATGGTTAACCATTTGAAAACCATATAACGGGTTTGTGATCATCCTACATAGTAAAAATCACCTAATCATGAAAGCAAGTGCAAGTACAAAGATAGGTTTTCCCCATGTTTACACTAAGGGGGAAGGTTATGAATATTCTATTAGTGCTCCATTATGTTAATGTGTGAGAAAATTTATATTTTGTATATTATAATGTGAGTATTAGTCATATAGCTTATAGTAGAGATATTTGTGGAGATCATAAGAATTAGTTAGTGGTATTGTTAATATTTACAACAATACTACATGAATAGTATTTATTGGTAGAGTAGTTTCCTATTTTATAGGAAACTCACTACCTATATATTTGTAATGGATCCAGTTGTAAGAGAAATTTGAATAAAAGATCATTTATTTGTTCGTGCAAATATGTGCATGTACCTTGAACTTTTACCAAATCTAGATGACGTAGATGTAAGAAACGTGATGTTGGGGCCAAACAAAATGTATTTAAGGGAAATAGGTAAACCATACTTTCATTAATCATTATTCAAGATCTTACATACAAAGTCGAGGTAAGAAAACACTAGTGAATTACAGAGGTCAACAACATGGAGTTTCGAATTTAACAAATAAGAGCTCAAAATATGCTAAGGAAGGAAAGAGTGTGAAGAACCCATCCATAGTGGAGAATATCTTGTATTTATACGGTTTGTAGTATGAATAAAGAGAGGAAAGAGAATGAAAATGACCGTCTACACAGAACCGACTACATTTGTAATGTGCATTGAATGAGTGTGGGCGTCATGAGATCTTGCAGTATTTTCACATAGTACGAGGCATGGTCACCTACAAATGAAATCAACAACCATAACATGGCCCCTTTGAGTCTATCACACACCATTAGATTGATTAGAATGGTGTCATACTCCATTAAATTTTGGTAGTTGGTGTGGTTGGTTCTCTGGTTCTAGTTTGGCGTGGCTTTGCCATGTTTCATGGCTTTTACTATGGCCTTTCACATTTTCTTGTCCTAAGGATCCTCAAAGTTCCCCACTACTTTGAAGAGTGGAAAACCTCCATGCCATCGGTGAGGCTGTAATTTCTCAATCCGAAAATATTTCCCTTTATTACGTGGGTTTAAGAAAACCTACACGACATTATAATTTAGTAAGCCAATAGAACACCAAATTAGTGCTCTACAACTTTTGAACTTAGTCAATTCTTTGATTCCTTTCTGGATAAACAAATCTATGGTACACCATGTAAGTTTACATGTCAGTTCTTACTTTGGTATTATTTCAAAAGTGTTAGAAGATACCGCGTAGCACTAAAATTGATCAATTTTTCCTAAGTCCCGCGTTGTTCTTTGCTTTGTTCCATGGGTTAGGAGAACTCGTAGAACACTAAATTTTTGCACTCTATAGTAGATTGAACTAGTCTCCCTTGGATTCTCTAGATCATTAAAATGGTTAAGTCCTTCGGATGAGTTATTCAAAATTAAATGGGTGTAATTTTGGACAACAATTTGGTGATTTCAGGGGACACTTCCTACTAGATGATGAAGACTAGTTGTCTTGAAGCATATATTGGGCATGGATTCAAGATTATCCTTGAAAAAATTGATCTTATTTGTGAAAAATCTCTTTCGAATCCACGGGAACTCAACACTGGATTGGATTTGATCCGTGGAGTTATTAAAGATGTATACCAAAATTTCTTCAACTATTTGATTTATGCCACAAAACTGATCTTTGAATGATCCACACATGATTGCAAGTGACCAAAAAATTATGTACAAAGAGAAAATCATACATGTCTCAAATGAAACATTAGATGGTATTACAAAAATGGTGATAAAAAAGATTAGGAAAAGGGCACTCAACCGGTGAACAACACACCACAAGAGGAGAATATATCCAACAAGAAAACATAAGTACTTATATGATGAAAGGAAAACTTAAAGGGGTTTTTGAGATAAATCTCATTGATTGGGATTTGCAATACATCTCCATCAAGTTTAGACAACTCAACATATTTAGCCTATTTGCAAGCAGTGATAATATATGGCCCACTCCAAAGTGCATCAAACTTGGAATGTCACCTGGTTTGGCTCTATCTGCATCCCACTTAAGGACCAAATCTCCTACTTTGAAAATTTGTGGCTTAGCTTTCTTGTCAAACCACTGCTTAGTAGATCTTTGGTTCTTCTCTAACTTTTCCATGGAAAATGGCTTAATTCTCCTAGTTCAACTAGCTCTGCCATTCTAAATTTCCTCAGATCTTCACCTTCAAATTCCAATTGTTGAGATAGCTCTAATGAAGGTATTCAAGTGATAAAGGGAGTCTATATTCTATGCCATATACCAAGATAAATGGTGAATTTTCAATTTCTTTATTTAGAGTAATTCTATCAGCCCAAAGATCGTTGTTAACTTTAATGTGTCATTGTCTTTAATTAAAATGCATGGTCCTCTTCATGATTTTGATCAAGATCTTGTTAGTTGATTTTTCCAAACCATTACCTTGTGGGTAAGAATTGGAGGAAATATTCAAGTCTACTCCATTTCTAAGAGCCCAATTAGAAACTTTAGATCCGAAAAATGCCTTATCATTATTAGAAATGATAGTTTGGGGAACCCCAAACTGTTGGCATGTCGATGAACTGTGATTTTTCATTGATGTAAAAGGAAAATTAATGAAAAATCAAGAGCTAGAGGGATCTTGGAATGAGTTTGAAAATTCCAAGACAAGGCATGGTCATGAGAACACTTGATCAAGCACTGACTTCTTAAGCAACTAGTGACTTTTACAGGCAAGGTGATGATGTGAGAGCATACCAGGATGAGATCATACATGGTCTAACATTCATATTATCTAGAAACAAGGTCAGAAGGATGAATACAATGGTACATGAGTGGAATTGGTCAAACTAGCTCAGTTTAGCAGGCCTAATCCCTAGGCCTAGTTAGCAAAGTGACCTGGAAAGGTGGAGTGAAGGCATGAGGCTAGTATACAAAGCTAGTGATGGTGAATTGGAGGTGTTCATGATAGAATGAAAAATTTGATGTTGTTTTCAGTCCTAAATAGAATGAAGGTGTCCCATATAGGCTAAGAGTGTGCTTAGTTTTGTTTAATGAAGTGCTTGCATGCATAATATTGAGTGACCCAAAACTACCTTCTTGAGCTAGTAAAGAAGCCCTTAGCTACTGGTATGAAGAAGGAGTTATTCACAAGTAAGTTATGGATAAAATTGCTTGAGAATTTTTTTTAGGATGCATATGAAGTAATGAAATTCCTTGGTCAATTCGCTAAAGGTGGTTGTGCCATATTAGTTAAAGACTAGTTTTTAAGCCCCTAGAACCTAGTCAGACCAGTTTGAGAAATTGGAGTGATATGACGGTCCTTGCTATGTTTTTATGATTTCTATAAATTGTATGTGAAAGAATACTTCATGACCCTCATGTTGATGTATGATAGGTGATTGGATGACAAATTTTGATGCTCCAAATAACCAAATTTTAGGGGCTATTTTTTCTGAGTTTGTGAACACCATTAGGACCTTGTCAAGAGATATGTTTCATGAATAGAGTGAGACTAATTGAATAGCTCCAAGTGTTTGAAGTGGTTCCATATTTTATATATTAAATCCTCCAAGTAATTAGAAGTATTGATTGTTCCTTTATTTGATGATAATGAAGTGTTGATGCAACTGGTTTTTGAGCCTTTCATGACTGTGAATGTCCAACTGAGAAGAAGGATGAAATAAATATCTTCTTCCCTAATTTTATAATATCATTCATGTGATGATGAAGTATACATCTTTTAGTGTTCTCCATGAATCTTGCAAGGCTTGATAAGACTTGAAAGTTTTGTAATTGATGCTAAAAAGAATACTGGTTTTTGAAGGAATAAAACTAGCTATGCATTGGAGGTCGAGATGTAAGTACGAGGATGAAGTGGAAATTTTATGAGAATATTAATATTTCATATGGATTTATGGGACCATTTTCAATGTGCATGCAAATTTTGGACTCTTGTGAACAAGTTTGGAAGGCTAAAAGACAAAATTAGGACTTGGTTAGCAGAGGATAGAAAACCGATAGGATGTTACAAATCATAAGTGAAGGGGTCAAAATGGAATATATGGATTCATAACTGAATTTAAATGGTTGTAGGAACATACCATTTCATGTTAGAGGTGTTAGAAATAATATTGATAGCTTATGAAAATAATGGACTTAAAATTGATATATCTGCAGTGTAATGATCACACTTTGGCATTTTTATGAAGTCACTTTGGTTCCTCTTGTAGACGTACTTAGAATAGAATATTAAGTGATGTGAAGGTATAGGAAGTTAATGAGACACATGAGAGAGTTATTTTATTTTATATGAATACTTGAGAGAGATCATAAGAACAAGTTGTTGAAACCATGGATTTTTTTTTAAAACTCGGGGAAGCAGGATAACCATATAAGTAGATAGGAGCTTGAATGAATGTGAAGAGTATGATGAAATAATCATAGGGAGATGTAGAGGGGTGTGGGAGATAAATCCTAATGAATACAAGAGCCTAATTGAGTGTGAAAAATCTGAGTGAAGATAGGTAATGAGAGGAGAGTGAAGAAAATAAAAAGAGAAGATAGTTGAGCTGAATAGGTGATATAATTTGTTGTGAGAGACAACACAAGGAAAGTGATCAAAATATTGTGAGGAAGTATAAGTGGATGCTTAGCACACGGGGAGTTGAAGCTTCCTTGAAAGCATAAGCTTGCTAAAGGTCAAGTGACAACTTGACTAAAGTATTGGAATTGATGTTCCAAGTTGAGTGGATGCTCTCATTGTAATATTTTAGAGGAAAATTTGGTCCAAGCTATTTCATTGGTTTAAATAGGTTTTTCTCCCTTCAAGGGTTTCCCATATTAAATCTTGTCTCTCTATGTGATTTCCCATTGATTACTTATGAATGGTGTTGTGGTTTCATCATAGCAAAGAAAAGCAAATTGAATTGTCTTTCAAATTTTTTAATAAGCACTAATTCATCCCCCTCTTAGTGCCTAGAATTTCAAACAATTGGTATCAGAGCAGGCCATTTTGAAAATTCTTAACAGCTAGAGGGAGATCCTTAGAGGCACAAAAATGGTTTATGAGGATTCTCTTGAAGATATATTTGTTGCACAAGCCATGTATGTGGAGTATATGAGAAAAAAGCTTGAGAAGAAGAATGACCTATCATTTAATGAGGTATGTTGCTTAAATGAGGTATGTGTTAATAGTATTTCATATGGATATGATGGTGATAAAGAAGATGAAATTGACCTAGATGACTCAAATGTTGCACATCATGAATTGGTGTTTGTTGAGGAACATGACATATCCAAGACTGTTACAAGTCTTGAGGATATATTCAAATAGGTGGCATCTTAGAGTATAGGAAGAAAGGATAGCCTGTGATATAAAGAAAAAGTGAACATCAATTTTGGAACTATGCATGAAGCCCTGAAGATAGAATTGACGGGGGATGTAAACAAGGTAATATCTCTTCATAAATATGTTATGGTTGTGTTTGACATGCTAGGCACACAAGTGTTACATGGAAATGGGACTGCTATTGATACAAGGTATGGAGGCATTGTATTCTACTTGTGTGATATATCTGACCTTAAGTCAAGAGACTACTTTGTATCCTTCATATGCATAATATCAAGGAGTCATGAATGGATAAAGTTTGTTTATCTCATATTGTATTCCATATGTCACATTACAAAGGGTGATAATGTGTCTTCAAGTCCACTCATGATAGTAAATCAAAATGTGTGTCTTGACTCTCCCTTGTTGGCCCTTATTTATATAGTCATATACAATAAAAGGCTTAAAGTTCATCAACATCATGATAATAACAAAATATGGAAACCTATCTCTCTGTAATAATCCATGGAATGGGTTTTTTTGGCTTCATGGAAGCACTCTCAAGTAGTGGAAGCTAGGTTGTCAAGTCATCAAATATTTATAAGAACATGTAAATGGTTATTATGAAACTTTAACGCTCTGTTATATCTACAAAGGAGCAATGGAGATCAGCCAATTGTGAATAGTGAAATATCTAGTGTCAAGAAGAAGTGAATACTTAACAAAACCTTGTTAAGTGGTGTTGAAGATATCTTTTGTTTGGAGGACTAAATGAAAGTGTTATAAGCTAAAAATTTTAACATCTCATCTACATATCCCTCACATGGAGATTAAAAGGAATCATGCCTTGAAATGAACTCGAGATAGCTGGAAAATTTTACATTTTGGTGTAAAGTTATGAGTTCCTTCCAAGAGACCTAATATGAACAAAATTGTCATGAACTATGGTGGCTTGTTGTGTGAATTTGGTCATGAAAATTTTGATGGAAAAAGGAATAATGAGTACTCTAGAATTGTTCTAGTTTTTTTAAAAATTCCCTAGGTCAAAATGTATGTTGGATAAACCCTCAAGGAAGGGCTACTAGGAGTGGTGGTGGCTAAAAATAAAATGCAAGAAATGAAGAACCATCTTAAGTCTTGGGTCAAGATTATTTGCATGCACCCTAAGGAGGATAAAAGGAAGCTAGACACGCTTTTACATTGTCTTGAACATGCATGGTGTGCTCCCAACATGAACCTATGTTTGATATAGGGCTTGAGAAATCTTTTAGGATAGGGCAAGAAGAGAAAGCTTGTAGAACTATCTATTTTTTAATGATCTAATGAGAAAGTGAGTGCCTTCTCTAGGATTCTAGAAGGCATGTATTGTTTAGAAGAAGCATTGGTGTGCTCTTGAATGTATACTACCATCAGTAGGATATAATCAAAGTTTCCACAAGGTTAAAAGTAAGTGAACAATCACAAGGTATGTTTTACTAGCTTCTAGCTCCTCCCCTAAAGGTCTATGTAATCAGTGCATAACATTTAGAGGTCATGGTTGATCATTCAAGTAAAATAAAATGTGATCATGTTCATGTATAGTTTATCAATCCTGTATCCATTTCAAAATGTATCATAGTACATGGTATGATAATCATCCTAGGCTCCAAGAATTGATTCATGAGTTGAATGAACAATTGGACAACATGGTGTGGTCTGAAACAAGTACATTTGGTCTCAAGTAAGTGTCCTTGCTAAGAAGAATAAAAGTCTGCATTGGATATTATTCATGTTCATTACTCCATCAAGGTACTTCAAGTCCAATAATAAGTAAGGTAAAGAATTGTAAGGGTAAAATAAATTCCTCATCTCGATAAAATTTTAACTACAGTAATCCATAGGGAATATTTTAGTCATTTGCCTTTGTATTAAGTCATGATGAGAAAGTATCAAAACCCATAGTGTCCTTAAAGAGAGAACAAGATCATGTTATCATATAAATTCTTTTGTGTGCACATCTAGTAAGGTCATTCATGGTCTATTTGAGTTGATAAGTGGGTGTCTCAATATTGAAAAGTGGATATGTGTTTTTTTCATGAGTGAAGTAGTCTTCAAGGTGCACTAAGTTTTTCCATCTACTCTATAAAGCATTAAAAATGAAGATTGTCTTCAATAATTCATCACATCCCAAAATATATGTGGAAGATAATGAATGATGCATCAGTCCAAAAAAGGTTGACCATGGTGGTTCATAAAGGATGAATATGATATATCAACACAAAAACTAGGACACAAAGTACTAGAATGCAAAAATGAAGACACGGAAATATGAAGAATTAACAAAGTGTATTCTTGAAGCAAATTGAATCTATAAGAGCATTGTCGGGTCCCAAAAGTTATGATCGGGAGAAAAATTGTAAGAATGCCTCGTGATTCATGAGTTGTTCATGAAGGAGAATATAGTCTAGACCTTAAACCATCCTTAGATCCATTAAGTAGAATAGAGGAATTCATTATCTCATTGAAAAATTCTATTAAGAAACTCATAACCATGTTCAATGAGAGTGGAGTAGGGTAAGTTTGATACATGGTTACATTATAATAGCAATTGTATCTCTTTGTCAAGATCCGAGCTTGGAAATGATAGCACAAATATGAGACAAGAAGAATCGAACATTAGAAACAAAGTTTTGGATGTTATGCTCAAATTCATCTTCTAGATGCACTTTGTAGTAAACCCTTGGGGTTTAGAGAAATTGTTTGTGGTTAGCGTTCTATAAACAATGAAGTCTCCAAAGTTGTAAGATAACATATTGAAGGGAGTGTACATGAGACTACTCAAGTCTTGGATGATAAAAGGATTTCTACATTCTACATTTTATGGTAGTTGGATATGAGAACTAAGGTAGCTTTGTAGAGACCTAATTGGAGATCAAAAAGGTGAAATTTGACCATCCTTGCCAAAAACCTATCCTAATACTTTTCATAGAGAATGTTGGGATAAATGGGTAGTCAAAAAGGGTATTATTTTGATTTTTGAGTCACTCTTTCAAAATATATGCCAAAATATCACTTTGGATAGAGCTAGTTGAGAAGGTTTAGACAAAGAAGAGAGACATTGAGAAAAAGGAGTCTACATTAGAATTTGAGCCAAACCCTTGAACTCGTGCCTGAAGAAGCCTAATGGGTACTCAAATGTGGTTCTAGTTTGTTCTTAATTCTTATTAAATTCTTCCAGCACTAACTCAATTGAGATCTTGCTCTTGATAAGATTATGGGGCAAATTTAGCAAAAGGAAATCAAATTGACTATCTCTTGAAGATTTCAATCAAGTTTATGATGGTGTTAGCATGATATGAAGTAGAAAAATATGATGCAAATGTTTCCTAAAATAATATGAGAACTTGGGTTCAAAAACTACATCCATGGAGGTTGCTTAATTATGAGAAAAGTGTGAATTTGCATAGCCAAAGGACTGAATTCAGTTGATTTTCTTCATCCTATTTATTTTAATGATGGCTTGAAGAATATGTTGTGCATTAGTATGTGTATTATGCTTAATTTTTGTTCTTGTGATGATGAATAAGATTGAAGGAATGACTTGAATAGAGATTGCAGGGCAATGATAGATGTCAAAACTCTAAAAAGACACTTGCATGTTTGAAATGTTAGTCTACATTTATAAAAGAGAGATGCAAAGCAAGGGAGCAATTGCATAACTTGAAAAGCTATTATTTCATACAAACCAGGGAAGAGTTAACAAGTATTATAGGTGTTTTGGCTTAAAGAGCAAGTCATGCGCTTAAAATGGGTACAATAGCATGCAAATAATTCAATGGACACTAAGAAACAGTCTCAGGGTAGAGAAATTATGTTTGATGCATTTACATATCAAGAAGTCAAGGAAAGATCCCTAATTTTTGTGTTTGCAATTAACAATGGGCAATATTAAACAAGGGGGAGTCATAAGGCAAAAAAATTGTGATGAGAAATCTCCCATGAGGCGACAAAGGTGGCCTCTTTAGGACTGAAGTTAGATATAGGGATTTAGGTCATAATTGTTGTCCACAAGATGACAATGCAAATACAAGGTTATATGAGAGTTTTTTTAGTTGAGGCAAGTATAGAAGGAGTCAAGAATATTATGTAATCTTAAAACTGGTTTTTGGCATGTGTGTGGATTGTGTATGCTTCTTCCTAGGGGATTCTATGCTCAAATGATGAGAAAAAGGAAAAAAAGGGTTTGTTGGAGATAAAATAGGTTTTTGTGCTTCTATGAATAATTGATTCAGTTTATCCAGTCAAGAAGAGAACCAAAGAGGATGAAGGAATATGAATATCATGTAGGTACAAATATGCTTTGTCATTAATGTAAAAAGGGGGAGAACAACTAGGTGGTTTTCCATCAATGAAAAAAGGGGATGTGAGTGAACCCGTGAGTTTTCATTAATGTAAAATGAATATTAATGAAAAATAAGGAGTTAGAGAGAACTTGGAATGAAGTTGACAAGGCCAAGAAAAGGCATGGTCATGACAACACCTGATCAAGCACTAACTTCTTAAACAACTACCGATTAGTACAGAAAGGTGATGATGCAAGATCATAACAAGATGATGTAAAACATTTTCTAACATGCATATGATGTGGAAAAAATGTCAGGAGGATGAATACATGGGTAAATGAGTGGAATTAGTCAGACTAGCTCAGTTTAACATGCCTAATCCCTAGGCCTAGTTAGCAAAGTGACCTAGAAAGGTGGAGTGAATGCATGAGGCAGTTGGAAAAGCATGGTAAAGGTATGAAACACATGATATGACATGTTTAATGGGATACATGGTGAAGAACAAGATATACATGATGATTTATAGTGCAAACTAGCCCATTTAGGCCTATTTCAAGGACCTAAAATGCGTGTCTGAAGAAATTAAGGCCATATCAAGAAAATGTGGGCATGGGAGGTGTGTAGGTACATTTTAAAAAGTCCTCATATGAAGCTAAAGGTCATAAATCAACACTTAGAGGCATATTTAGGGTCATTTGTATGACTTTCCTTCAGACAAGTAGGTTTAACATGCACATATGAGATTGGTCAAGAAGGTACAAGTGCATTTAAGAAAAAGGAGCCATGGGAGATCATGGAGGAGGTAGTAATGAAGGTGTGTACCAAATATGAGAACTAGAGGATGACATTTGTGTAATAAATTACAATTTTATCAAAGCTGGGCTAAACAACATATGCCAAAATAGTGTTTGTTATCTCTCAGAAGTGCACCCTGATTGAGGGATAATAATAGGGGTTCTAGGCTTGGTTTTCCCTACTTATGTAGATACAATGGAAACACCTCAGGGCTGTGGGTATCCCTATGTTGTGGTGAGTCTTCGAGATTATAAGGTTGGTTCCTTATTAATGTATCCTAAAATATTTTTTTGGGGTTTTAAGGGTGAAAATATGGTTAGAATCTGAAATTTAAATGGGGTGATACACCAAAATTATTGAGGGCTTTGATTGAGTACATGCACAATATTTGAGAACAAATTACAGGAGCACAAACCAATGGGTTTTAGCTAAATCCTAAGGCAAACACTTTTGTGTTGAGGGATTAATCACAACAACACAATACATAACATGCACACTAAGACTATGTAAAAACACCAAATTTGCAGCAAGGTAAGATAATTAATTCAAGGAATTAACATTCACAAGAGTTAAAAAATATACACACCACTACAAATAATTGGAAAGGTAATAATTGGTTCTCATTCAAGGGAAAAAATGGAAAAAATTGCTTCAAAGACTCATTACATCTAGAAAGACCTCCTTTTTGCTTTGTCAATGCACACAATATATAGCAAAATTATTCACCTCATCCCCTAAAAGTAGACTACAGTCATGAATGATAATTTTAGCCTTTTCCTTTGAATAAATAATAAATAAGGCCTAAAATTATACATGTTATTATAAGAGGCAAAAATAGCCTTAATTTCCAAAAATATACTAAGTCAAACTGATTTGACTTTGCATGGATGGTACGGTTCTAGTTTGGATCAAATAAGGTAATTTGTAGGTGAATACATAAGCTATTATTAACCTTCCTTCATCAACAAGTAATTATTTTCATGTGCATGTAAAGTGGATGTTTGTCTCCTTTTGCCACTTGTCTCTATCTAGATTCTACATGAAAAATAATCAATTCTTGATTGGCACTCGATGTGACACTTGTGCATGGTTAGATGATTTGTCTTCTTCCCTATTTTGTCTCCTAGTGATCACATGAAAAATTCACTCATGTGCAAAGTAATACTTTTGATTTCATACTCAAAGCAAAATAATGTAATCCTCCCTGTGGGACCGCTTTGTTGCACATGCAAAAATAAAGTCCTCCTCCTTTATACGAGGTTTCCTTAGAAAATTTTAAGGTATATTTACAAATACTAAGGTAATAATTAGTCACTTCCTTGACTTTGGCATAATCATGTATTATAGTTGGAATGACACCTTTACCTTGGGACATATATCATGGTTTGAATAGTGGGCATCTTACACAAACATTGGCCCTCTTTGATGATGTGGTTTCCCCCTTAATCATGTTGTGGCATGTGGTTACATAGACTATGGTCCAAGGCTATCAAAAATTAATCATTGATTGATCTTGGCCCTTTTGGATTTTCTGCGACATATATTATTGTTGTTTTTCAGACCTTAGCCAAGGTCAATGTAATACAATTATTAAAAATGGGACCTAGTCCCCTCTGCCATGATGAATCACCCCTCCATTCGATTATTGGTGATGCTAATCGAACTACATTAAGTTAACTCACTGGCGGAGTTAGGGTTTTCTCGTTGAGTACCACATTGGTACTTTTCTCGATTGTGGTTTGGATTATAGTTTACATTGGTGACCGTTGATTCCTATCCTTTTGATATGAGGCCATTGATCCTTTAACTCACTAATTCAGTTAGGTTCTTGAGCGGTTGGTTTGGTGAGTAAAAAACTTGAAACCTAACCTCCATTCTCACTCTGCCATTTGAAAAATGAGGGTGAAGCCCTGGAAAAAAATTCAGACACCATTTTGATCTATTGAACTCGAAATCTCTAAAAATTTGGCTTCGTGAGTTACGGGCTTGAATATTTGGATCCTCTATGGATTCTTAAGACTTTGTTTGGAGTTTTGTGATCTCTGTAAACTATCTAGTTGCCATTGATGCTCCTCTTAAGCTCTAGTTTGAGCTTGAAGAATGAAGCTTCTCTAAAAATGATTCGAGGCCGTTTCTTTGTGAAGTTTTTAACAAAAGGCTAAGGTTTTGAGCCTATTGTGGAAAATTGTTTTGATCTTTTGGTTATTGTTGGTGAAAAAAGGTGAGGTCGTCGTTATCTTTGACACTTCAAAAACGTTGGCTCATTTTGTTTTCTCGAATGGAAATGGTCTTTTGAGCCCATGAGTGATTCTGGGTCTTTATTATTTGATCTCGCACTTTGAGGGTTTGAAGATTTATCTGAAATGGTGAGTTCTTGTACCATTTTTTGAATATCTTTTGCAAAACTTATGAAACCTAGAACGACCATAAAAAAATAGATTTTTCTTTCCTGAATTTGTAAATTCTTGCAAAAATTCATGAATGGACTCTCTCGAATCAAGTAAAAAATTGGGAAAAATCCGTGAATGGTATTTAATGAAACTGTATTCATAATGGATACCATTATTTTTGTTCTTTGTTTACATTCTCTAAGGGTTTCGAATATATGTTGTGTCATCGTGTTTACTTGGTGTCTTTCCTTGACTATATTTTGATGGTGTTTACCTTATACCTAGAACTAGGTTTTGCATGTTTGTCATTTCCCTTGCTCTAAACTTTCGAGCTCATGGTTCTACCATTTCTTGCAACTTGGCTTGAACTCGTGGAAGTAACTCTGCCTTTCTTGCTCTATCTTGTTATTAGGTGGTCATGGCTTTGTATTTAGTGGAAAAGCTTGTGATTTTTATTAATAATTCACTGTGAGCTATGCTTTTGATGGTCAACTCTCGAGACTACTTAGCAATGGTGGGTTTTCTGCTCTTTAATGCTATATTTGTTCAATACATGGCCATATTATGTGTTTGGTCTAGCCTGAAATTTACTTTCATTGAACTGGATGTGATTGAATATGATTCGCTAATCTGTTTATGTTTTCATCCTCAATGTATCTTGAATCCAAAGCATTATGCATTGATGAGTTCATGAAGAGTTGTATTTTTGAAAGTGTGCTTCAAGTCTGCATTATATTAGTGACTTAAAGATTGTAAAATGTGGTCTGTTATTTTGATCATGATTTCCTTATCGTTATTTGAAGGAAAATCGACTTATTTTCCAAACAAGATGAGTGTAGATGAAAATATCTAGCTGCTCATGACTTGGATAAAATGCTCTTTGATTTTGTACTAGTTCTTTACTTTGTTGTGAGAAACATTATAAGAGTGTCTTTATTTTCCTAAAATTGTCTAAGTGCAAGTGTATGGCCATGAAAATTTGTACTTTGCATTCATAGCTTGTATTCAATTGATGGTTCCAACTTTGAAACATTTATAGATATGTGTTTTCCAATCTACTCTACTACCATCTTAGGATTCTATGAGTTATGTTCAATCATTACTCTTTTTTTGATGCTCTAAAAGGTTCTTGTTACAAAACTAAGTTGTGCTTTTGTGAAAGTATATGAGAAGCGCGTTTTGAGATTTCATACCTACACAATGTTGCTTGGTAGAAAGCGTATGTGAAAGCTGTAATTTCTTTATAAGATGTTGGTAGATGATCAACATACTCGATATTTATTTCATTACCAAAACTTGAAAATTGTGATTATATCACTTGGTGGCACTTTTTGCACTTTGTTTCTTTGTAAAATCTGTATTCCTTGTGTTAGCCTCGAAGATGGAACATTTATGTGATTTAGCTCATGCAATATGTACTTTTTATTATCTCATGAAGGTTACTTGAAATGATGTATCTCAATTAATAAACATAATTTGTCTTAAAAAAATACTTCTTTTCGATTCATCTTTGATTTGTTATATCCTCCATGCATGAATGAAGTTGAAGCTAGTGTTGATCTTATGAATTGAAGAAAGTTGTGTACTTTTGATTGTACTTGATCTTTGTTGTTTTGAACCTGTCTAATTAGCCATTGGATAATCTTTTGAATTGATAGAAATTTGAACATGTTACCTTGGCTGAAATTTATCCTAATGCAGTTTTTACTATACCTTATTCAAATACTTTTCAAGTTTTTCCTTAAAGCAAAAATTTATTTTCTAAATCCTTTTGATTTGACTATTCAAAATGTACCATGCAATGATTGAATTTTTTTTATGTTCTTATGAATACAACAGTCAGTATTTTCTTTTCATCAACTACATGTACCTACACACTTAAAAAAAATAGTTAGAAAATAAATAGGCCTTTAGCCTCTCTTGTATTCCATAGTGACTTTTTTTTTTTCCTTCTTTTCATGTCATGATTTTGAGAATCACATGTGCTTCTGCAAGATATTACTTTCTCAATTCTATATCAGCTTTGATGTACCTTATTCATGTTGACTTTAAATGATTCATTTGCATGAAACTATTAGCACATGCATACAAATTAAACCCTAAGCTCAATAACTGACAACCTTTTCTCCTTTCTTTTTAGGTACATCGATGGACTGGATGATGCAGAAGAAGATGAAGAAGTTGCAACTAGAGAAATGAATACCAAGAGAATACCCAAAGGAAATGATGGGTTTATTATATATTCCTTTGCTTTTATCTTTGTGTACATGCATCTTTTACTTCAATAGTCATAAGTTACATCCCATAGCTTGTGTGGGAAAACTGAAATTGTATCTCTTTATGAATAAATGAAATTAAATTTTGTAATTGAGTTGTCTATTTCCTTTTGCATTTGATTACTGTAAATGATAATTGTGGAATGAACTAAAAAAATCAAAACATAATTAATCTCATTCAAACATAAAGAAATAACAAGAATTAATGTACCTATAACTGATAATGTACCTTCAGCCATGCAAACAACAACTATGTTTGTTGTTCTAGAGTCCAACTCCTCAGGTATGTAGTTGTTCCCACCTTTATCAAGGTTGTACTTTAGTTCTTTGGGACTTTTGTGAAACTTTGATGAAGATGAACATGGAATGACAACATACGTGAGGTGTTGCATTCTGCAACAACACACATAGCTGTATTTTTATTTTTGACTCACTTCTTTGTTGTTGCATATATTTCCCCCAAAGGAAAATATAGATAAACCAAAGGAATTGGGTTTCGGTGGCGCGGGAACATGTCGGAGGGGTTAGAAAACCCGACAGGAAGGACATGTCGGAAGGGTCGTCAGGCGACACAAGGAAAAAGCTTGTTGGAGGGGCGAAAGTCCCGACAAAGAAAGAACATGTCGCAAGGGTTGGAAAACCCGACTCAAAGGAAAATCGGGTTTCAGGTTTTGGGAAACACGAAACATGAAGCATGTAGATTGCAAAGGATGTCCCGATGCTCGAGGGTTCCGCAAACCCAAAAACACTTCAAAGGGAAAGCGGGTTTCAGAGTCGGGGAAACAAGTCGGGAAAGCATGGGGCGAAAACATGTTGTGCCACCTCCCAAACCCGATGCATATGCAAGTTACATCTCCGAACCCAAAACAAGGAAAAAACTTGGAAATAGCAGCGGAAGCGGGTTTCAGGAAAGCACAAGCATCAAACACATGTCAAGCCATCCTCCAAGTCTGATGCAAATGCAGAGGAGACCCCGAACCCGACTGGAAGCAGACCCTGACGCGGGAAATATTCAGATCGCCATAACTTTTTACAGGGAGCTCGGATTCACACAAGGTTGGACTTTTCGGAAAGCTCTCGGCATCCTCTACGCAACTACAACTGGATATCTTTAATTGGGTGGGAAAAAGTTCTTAAAAATGCAAAAATACAGTTCGCCATGTTTTGAGTTGTTTGGGATCCCACCTACCGCCATGATGAGGAGTTAGGTGCAGTCTTGGAGGTGGTTGGGGCAGAGTTCGAATCATTCTCTCCTCCCTCATTTTTTCCTCATATAAATATGTAGGAGGGCTCTTTGTAAAGGGTTGGACATTTTTTTTTGTGCCTCCTCCCTTCTTCTCCCTGGCAGGTGGATTTGTGGAGCAAAGGACCTTCCCATTTGAAATTGTAATGCAACCTTGCCTCTTGGCATTTTGCAGTGTTGTATCACCCCTTGGAGCAAATTAATGCATATCTGTGGATGTTTTCTCAACCCTCTACGTGTTTATTTGCGTCCTTCCGATCTTCACTGTGAATCTGGCTATCTGTGCATATCTTTTGCATTACATTTTATTGGTTTGTGTTTATTGGCAAGACATATGTTCTTCATTCCTCGGTGCATCACCTCCTTAGCTTAGGTTTATTTTTATGCATTTCTCTCTCCCTGTCTCCTTGGTAGTTAGATTAGGGTTTTTGGGTAAACCTCTGTGTTTTATTGGTGCATCTGAACAGAGGAATAGGAGCCGGCCTTCATCCGGAGAGATTTTCCGATTTTGCGAGGTCCCACACTTGGGAAAAGCTCCATGTTGTGCAATCACTGAGACCTTCAACCCATCGTGTTGTAGAGTCCAGAGGTGCTTTGTGATTCGACACCAACAACTCGCAACTAAAAACCTTTAAGAATTGTATGTCTTCCCCTTAGTTAGGTCCATCACATCAATTCCTTTGTCTAAAACAATTTTTCGAGTTGCCCATTTTGTGTGAGTGCAAAATCTTCAACAGTGCCTTGACTTCTTATCGTTTGATCTAAATTTACAAGATTTATTTAGATAAATCATAATAGAATTTTTTGAAGAACATATAGAGACCAATATTTGAAAAAATTATGAAGTCAAAAGAATGAAGGATAATAAAGTTCTATCCATTTTTCTAGCACTGTCTAAAACCCTCCTAAACCCTAGTTAGAAGCAAGTATGGAGAAAATTGATTGGTTATGCCTCAAAATGGAATTTTTTTCCTTGAAAATGATTTGATTTTGTAGAGAACTCATCAGAGGTCATGTTCATGGTGTTTTAAGCCTATGACACATGGTGTTCCCCATAAGAAAATATGTGTTTTTTTACAGATTTCAAAGTGTATAAATTCAAATGATGGAGTCACAATGAAAGGTGAAGTGTTCTAGGAACCTTGTGATGTGATCTCAATGCCCAAGTAATAATACAAGGTGGTTATGTGAAGATAATTGATGATACATGAGTTTCTCTCAGACCTACCACTAAGAAAGCTAGTGATGGTGAAATGGAGGTGCTCATGATGAAATGAACATTTTTGATGTTGTTTTTGGTCCTGAATAGCATGAAGGTGTCCCATATGAGCTAAAAGTGTGCTTATTTTGGTTTTATGAAGTTCTTGCATGCATAAGCTTGAGTGATCCAAAATTTCCTTCTTGAGCTAGTGAAGAAGCCCTCAGCTACAGGTATGAAGAAGGTGTTATTCCCAAAGAAGGTATGGCTAAAAGTTCTTGATCATGTTTTTTAGGATGCATATGAATTATTTTAAGTAATGAAATGCCTTAGTGAATGCCTTAAAGGTGGTTGTGCCATGTTCGTTAAATATTGGTTTTTAAGCCCCTAAAACCCAGTCAAACTAGTTTGAGAAATTGGAGTGATATGATGGTCCTTGTTATGTTTTTATGATTTTTGTTAATTGGATGTGAAATAAGACTTCATGAGATTCATGTTGATGTATGATAGGTGATTGGATGACAAGGTTTAATGCTCCAAATAACCATATTTTGAGGACTATTATTTCGAGTTTGTAAACACCATTAAGACCTCATCAAGATCTATGTTACATGAATTGATTGATACTAATTGAATAGCTCAAAGTGTTTATTGTAGCTCCAGAGTTTCTATATCACATTCCTTGATTGATTATAAGTCTTGATTGTTTCTTCATTTGATGATAATGAAGTGTTGATGCAACTAGTTTTTGAGCCCTCCATGACTGTGAATATCCAAATGAGAAGAAGGATGAAATGTAGATATTATGCCCCGATTTGATGAATATCATGTATGTGATGATGAAGTAGACATATTTTAGTGTCCTCCATGAAGCTTGTAAGGCTTGATAAGACCTGAAAGTGTAGTAGTTTCTCCTAAAATTAAGGCTTGTTTTTGAAGGACTAAAACTAGTTATGCATTAGAGCTCAAATGGAAGTATGAGGATTAAGTGGAAAGTTTACAAGAACATCAATGTTGCATATCTATTTATGAGACCATTTTTAATGTGCATGTAAATTTTGGACTCTTTTTAATAAGCTTGGAAAGTTAAAAGACAAAATTAGGACTTGGTTAGCTAGAGGACAAAAGCGATAGGACAGCTTATAAATCGAAGTGCAGTGTCCGAATGGAATATATGGAGGCATAGCTGAATGTCGGGTTTGCAGTAATGTACCATTTCATCTCATAGGTTTTATAAATCATCTTAACATCTTAAGAAAAGAATGGACTTGAAACTGATACATTTGCAGGTGTAATGATTACACTTTGGCAGTTTTTGATGAAGTCACTTTAGTTCCTCTTGTACATACTTGGAATAAAATATGAAGTGATGTGAAGGTAGAGGAATTGTATGAGACACATGAGAGAGTTATTCTCTTGTATATGGATACTTGAGAGAGCATGAGAACATGTTGTTGAAACCATGTATTTTGTTGAAAACTTAGGGGCAGCAGGATAAACATATGAGCATATACGAGCTAGAATGAATATGAAGAATATGATGAAATCAGCATAGGGAGATGCAGAGGGGTGTGAGAGATAAATCCTAATGAATAAGAGAGCCTAATTGAGTGTGAAAAATTTGAGTGAAGATAAGGTCATATAAGAATGTGCAGCTTGAGAAGATAGGTAATGAGAGGAGGGTGAAGAAATAAAAAAATAAGATAGGTGAGTTGATCATGTGATCATAATTTATTGTGAGAGACAACAAAAGGAAAGTGATAAAAACATTGTGAATAATTATAAGTGGATGTTTAGCACACATGGAGTTGAAGCTTCCTTGTAAGTGGTAACTTATAAAAGATCAAGTAGAAGCTTGATTGAAGTGTTGGGAGTTGAAGCTTCCATGCAAGTAGAATCTTGCTAAAGGTCAAGTGGTAGCTTGACTAAATTATTGGAGTTGATGCTCTAAGTTGAGTGCATGTTGAATAGTGAAATCATTGTAACATTTATAAGACAATTTTTCCAAGCCATTTCATTGGTTTCAGTGGGTTTTCTCCCTTCAAGGGTTTCCCACATTAAATCATGTCTCTCTATGTGTTCTCCCATTGATTTCTTATGAATGGTGTTATGGTTTCATCATAAAAAAGTAAATAAATTTGAATTGTCTTTCACTTTTTGAACAAGCACCGATTCACCCCCACTCTCAGTGCTTAGAATTTCCAACCCAAACATTGTTGTAATGTCTTCTAAGAAATCAAGGATGATTGATTCAGTAGCCTCCTTGATTTGTATGGCCTCAATCCATCCGGTAAAGTAATTTTTATTGTCAAGACCCATATGTGACCTGGATTGGAAGGAGGATTGATCATGCCTGTGAAATCTAGTTCGTATTGGGAGAAGGGTTGATCCACCTGAATAGGATGAAAGGGAAGGGATGTCATCCTTTTCTTGCCTATGAAGAAGGCACATTCTTTGCATTTTCTGACCCATTGATATGCATCTACAAATAATATGGACCAATAATATCATGTTATAAGGATTTTCATTGTTATAGCCTTGGTTGAAAAGTGTCAGCTAGAGAAACCATCATGAAATTATGCCAATACTTTATCTATTTGTTCTTCATCAATACACCTTAGTAAGACACCATCAATATTCCTTTTTTAAAATAATGTCATCAATTAAAACATAAGGAATTGATTCTAACCTAAGGCGTCTTATTTTCTTCTCAAACCAGGGTGGATAGCCACCAATTGTTAAGAAAGTGACCATGTTATTCATCCAACTATCATGGCTAGGTTGAGTTCCTTTTTCATGTGGGTCACATATGTTATGTAGGTTCCATGTATCTTGTTCATGTTTCTCTTCCATAAAGAAAGAAAAATATTCATGATTTTCTGAGCATCTATAGCAAGTTGTTCACACAATGCTCTTCATCTTACCAACCTTGTGGATTTAATGGTGACATCAAACTCCATTATTTCAGTTACCCATCCAGCTCTCTTTTCATTAATTTCCACCCCCATAATGGAATTTGTTACATTGGGGTGTGAGATCAACACTTTTATGTGGTTGGTCGCTAGGATATGCATACATTTCTTGAGATCCCACAAGATGGAAAACACTTTCTTTTCCAAATGACTATACTTGAGCTCAAATTATTTCAATGTTTTCCTAAAGAAAGATACATGTTGCTCCAAGTCTTCATTGTTCTTTTGAGTGAGAACCATGAATTCACTAAGATTTGTGCCATAAGAATAAAGGATAAAATCCTTTATGAAATATGTATTATTGAGTGTTGGCATTTGAGATTTTGTAACTTTAATCTTATTAAATTTTCTTTTCCTTCCGCGGTCCATTTAAAAGTCGTGTGTTTCCTCATCATCAAGGTGATTGGTCTTACTAGTCCTACAAAGTTAGGAATTAATTTCCTAACAAAATTGATATTTCCAAGGAAAGATTAGAGAACCTTTTGTGAGTTAGAAATGAGAGTGAAAGGATAGCAGAAAATCTCTCTGGGTAAATTGCAATTCCATCCTTTGAGACAACATAACCCAATAATTTACCCTACGAAATGTGAAAATGCATTTCTTGGGGTTCAATTCTACTCCAAACCCTCTACACCTCTCGAACATTATGTCCAAATGCTCCATATGTTGTTTTCCCTATTTAGAGAAAACAATGATGTATTCTAGGTACACCAGGACAAACGGATTGATGATTCTGTGGAAATCAATGTTCATTATTCTTTGAAATGTGGCACCCATGTTTGACAAACCAAAAGGCATTTTCTGATACGCATATGTTCCTTATTTGGTTGTAAACATAGTTTTATATTGATCCTCCTGTTTGATTTGTATCTCGATTGAATATTAAATGGCCATATAACATAGAAAATATTTCAAATCTAGCCACTATATATGAAGGCTCTATTCCACAAAAGGAAGGGGATGATGATATTTTAATGAAGCCTTGTCCAGTCCCTAAAATCCACACAGAGCCTTATCTCTTGATTATTATTTCTAACAGAACCAAATTTTCTACCCAATATGATTATTTGATAGGAAATATTATTTTGGACTCAGTGACTTTAGATAACTCATCCCTCATTAGGGACTTGATATTGGGGTTCACAGACCTTTGTTTTTTTGTACAAGCTTGGAATCGGGATCAATATTAATAGCATGTTGAGTAGTGTTGGGGTCAAACCTTTTAGATCCTCATAGTTCCATGAGAATACATCATGAAATTTCGACAAAGGGAAATAAAAGCTTGTTTCTTTTCGGTACTACATACCTTTCCCAAGAAAATCTCTTTTCCTTTTGCAATGGTGACTGATTTGTAACCTTCTTAATCTATGGACATGCCTTTTATTTTCCCTCTGATATGATAATCAGAATTTAATATTCCTTCAAGGGTGATTAATCCTTTAGGTAGCTTATTTATCTATAATTGAATGATCGATCACCATAACTATCCTATAAGTTAGAAGAGAATTCAGCTTCATTTTGAATGAACTAAATAATTTTCTCATCATTCTCAAAGATTTTTTAGTTGAATTTTTTTTCTAGAATGGATGGTCTGATAACTAAATTGACATGTTGTTTTCCTTGTTTAAGACCTTCTACTGGGGAGAAAATTGAGTACCATTGGTTTTCATTTGATCTTCCTCCTTACTTTATTTCCCGACACCACCGAATATTGATAGCTTGAAACTCTCAAAGAGATCCCAAACTCAGTGTCTATAAGATCTTATAAGCTTTTTTAGTCACACATCTACCTCGACTTGGTTGATAACCAATTTGGTTTCTCTAAATACTTGCAAATCCCTAATATTTCTCTTTTCTACAATCACCAAACCATGAACCAATACCTCATACTCCACCACATTGTTGGAGAATGTAAATTGAAGCCTATGAGTGAAAAAGAGATTTTTGTTCTTGGGAAACAAAAAATACACCCGCCCTAACTCCATTTATTCTTCTTGAGCCATCAAATTATAACTTCCATAGACCAAAAGCGTCATTGTCTTCTTCCTTATGTGGCATGGGAGTAGTGAATTATTCTTCATAGAAGCAAAAGGTAACTAGACCAATTTGTAAAATTGTATCACAGGGGTTAAATTCATAGTGGTATTTCTCCCATTCTTCAAGCATAAGATCACAAACCGAACTTGATGAATGCATTGTTTCTGCGGGTTTAGGATCACTATTTGTTTCTTCTTGGATCACATAGTTTGCATTAATGGGACTATTATCATGAACTTATACATGATAAGATGAAATGGGTTCAAATTTAATAGTACATATAGCTCTATATCTTGTTTTAAGCAAAGTAATGAGACCAATTTGAAGAAAGATATCCGACCACCTTATTTGTAAAATCTCTAGAGAGGAAAAGGGTAAATAATGGAGGCTAGTCAATCACAAAAATGTCCTACATTATGGTTAATCTTAGGAAAGCATTTATAGTTAATTCAAAATATTTTATTGTACCCAAGTCTTCTTTGTGCATGACAGTTCCAAATGTGGAATCTACTTCAACAATTCTTGTAATCAATCCCTCCGAGATGGGATAAACAAGGTATCCCACATTGTGACATTGATATTTGTATTCTTAATTTTCTCCACAATGTTGAGTGGAATGCCTATGGAATTTTACAATGAAGGCTTGGCATGCTCTTTACTTCTTTTCTCCACATGTGGAGGCTTTTTATTGGTGGATTTTGTGTGTCCTATAGACTTATTCGTTCCATGGATTTGGAGTGACCATCGATAAACTAGATGAAGCCAAGTTTCTATTCAAGTCCACACACTAATTAGGAGTGTCGCACGGAATTGGAGCAATGGGATAAGGAGATGTCAAATCCATCGACGCTTCTTAGATATTGTATGATCCACCAAATGAAGTTGTGGCCTATTTGAATTCCCGTGGTTTGATTAGTAGCACAAAATTCTTCAGGCCAAAATAACATGAATTTAGGCTCAACATGAGACTCTTGAACTTCATCCGTATTGCTTGTAGAAGGATATGTTGTTTTTCTTGCGGGTAGTATGAGGTTTGCACCATGAGATATTTTTCCCACAAGGAATTCATTCCAATGTGTATTGATATGGGGTTGACCATAAGGATAACACCATTCAAAACCTTTGGCCATATTATTCTAAATTGGAACATTGGGTTTATGAAGCTAGGGGTAGGAAGAGGTGTGGATTAGCATTCACTTGAGTTTTCTCGGTGGATAATTGGGAAATTTTTTATTAGGATAATGAAGGCGTTTTTATAGTTAACCTTGATAACAATTATGATAATTTTCAGAAGCTTGATCTTGTTTTCTCTTGAGGAAGACAATCCCATTTGTTAAATTTTTATTGACACAAAATCACATACATATTAATATTTTACTATGAAGTTAGTATGTTGTTATATGCATGCTCTTAAGTAAGAATAATATTCATTTGTGACACAATAATTTGTCCATATACTTACTTCGATTGTCTCTATTGTGATTCTCTCTCACATCTGTCATTTCTATACCTAGTTCTAGTTAGGTCTCAAGGATCCCTGTATGTCTCTCTTTTCACATCTTTCGTCATTTATTCTAGGATACTAGCCCCCATTCTAGACACTAGTTCCTAGATGTTTGTGTCCATTCTAGGTGCCTATGTCATGTTTATTCTTTTTACATATTTTTACATTGTGGTTAGAATTTTTAGTTTTTTTATCCTTATATTGTGTTCATAGTCGGCCTTTTGTGTCACTAGTGTCGAAATTCAAACAAGAGATCCATATATATACACAACATACACAAAATTGCTCGGTTGAAAATTCTAAGGGGTGATCACATCGACATATTACCACTTCTATCAAAGGGACTACATTTTTGAGTTGCATACACTGCATAGGAAGGGGAAGTGTTGAATTCCATATCATACATTTGCATCAAAGCTAGTTATAGCCCTCTATACTGGCATCATTCGCACGAGGTAAACCTAAGGACACTATTTCACACATAAGCACACATAACTATATGGAGTCTAGAATGTAGTATAGCACTCGGTCATAAGTTCACTCTTCGAGTGTGGCCGAGGTCATCTAACTTCACATATTGCATATTTTATTCAAATTTAATGTGTTTGTGAGCGTGTACATGTACCTAGGGTTTTTTTATAGGTTATAAGTATCTTAGGAGATCAACTAAAAATATCAAGCAACCAATAGGAAACAACAAAGTGAAACCCTTGTGACACAAAAGAAAGAAGATCCTGATCATTTGCATAGTCACCAATGCCTAGAGCTAGATACTAGCATCCACACGCCCGCCTGTCGTGGGTGCCCTTGTCTAGCCTTAGTATAGAGTTACATATTCTTTATCGAGCTCCTATGACATCATTTCTAGTGAGATCTAGTTTATACATAGTCCCGACTATCTATAGATTACATAGGAAGCATCTCAGTCACTTATATCTCCCATTTGCTTATAATATTATATTTCTTGAGTGCTTAACATTTATATTATTTTTTTCTTTCATCATATTGTACATTAGTAGTTACTCTGAAATATAGATTTAATTCAAATTTTATTAAATCATTTGGTTAACTCCAATCTTAATTAAACTCATGTTAGGATGACAATATTAAACCATATTAAACTAATATTTGAACCAAACATCAATATGAATAAGTAAATAAATAAACAAGTACTTAACATACCGAACACAAAATTTACGTGGAAAACCCCAAGGGGAAAAATCCATGGTCAAACCGAGAAATTTCCATTATGTGAGAAACACAAATTTACTGATCTAGTAAATCCCCTTCCCTCACTTGTCTCAAAACTATTCACTCGAGGTGAATAAAAATATGAACCATGGTCATATTTATTTGACCCCACGGGTCACGAACCATATCAAGTGATAAGGTTGTTGGAGATATTCTATGTTGTAGTGTGAACATTAGGATATCATTGTTAATATGGATATAATATTATCATGGATAATATTAATGTAAATGTAAATGTAATATTACATATAGTAAATAGTATTTACTATATGGTAATTAGTAAGTTAGTATGTTAGATAATAAAACAATGAGATATTGTTTTATTATCAATATTATTAATGTTGTTGAAACCATCCGGGTAGATTGGTTTCATGTGCAAACAGATATTGTTGAGAAGGTTGCACATGGAGACAAAGATGTTGTTAAGAGGGTTGTTACTATGCAGCTCCTATATAATGGAGTGCATAGGTATGGGCATATTGGAAGAGTTAGTAGAATGTAATAGAAGAGAAGATTGTGTGAAGCATTGTAATGTAATACAATAAGTGTGGAGTGTATATTGTATATGAATAGATTAATATATCAGTATGTTGTGTCATTGAGTTAAACCTGTGATCAATCATATATGTATTGTATATGATGTACTTAGTGTGGTAGATAGAGAAAGAATCGAAGCTATTACTTTCTCCTAACCTATGAATTCCTAATAGAGGTATGATTAAATCGTACTCGATTTAATATAAATTAGTTAATAATTAACCAATTAAACATAAACACAAAGTTTATATTAAATAATTAAGAATAAAACTATTCTAAATTATTTAATTATAAACTAAAGTTTATAGGCACTTAATATTACATTCTAACACTCCCCCTTAATATTAAGTGGGGAACCATATGCCAACATTACTGTTTGTACAACAATATTTACAAATCCATAAACCATTAGTGAAGGTTTAGGCTAGCATATCACATTTGAAGGATTTATAACACCTTCATCATGTTCAAATTACCTTTTAGTACAAAAGGATTTGGAATCCATAAATCAAGTAGTGAATGATTTAGGCTAAACATGATTTGTGAGACTACATCTCACAGTTTCTCATGGAAAAAATATCAACTAAAGATCTCTAGGATCCTTTTATAACACAAGGACCTCCTTTACAAATATATGCAACACACTGGATTGTACACTGTAAACTTAGAGTGATAAGTTTACAAAATATCATAGGGATAATTTTTACAATGTTTTACAATTGGAGTATAAGTATAGAGGAGAAGGATATATCAACCGGTTGACCATTATGAGGTGACATTTCCATGCACACTCCCCTCAATGGAAACTCTGAAAGGCCAAGCATTGCACAAAACTTGTAGAATTTTACAACACACAATGACTTGTAAACATATTTGCAACTTGATCTTTAGTTGAGCAATACTAGAGATCTATATCACCTGCAGAGAACCTTCTCTTAAATAACATGCATATGAACTTATATATTCTTTGTTCTCGATGTTAAACTATATTCTTAGCAAGATAAAACTAAATTTTACTATCACACATAAGAGGAGTACTTCCTTTAACTTCCATGTGCATATCTTTCAACAACCTCTTTAGCCACATGGCTTGTTTCGTTGCTTCCATCACATTTATCTACTCTTCTCGTTAGTGTGAGTTATCCTATGTGTCCTCCTCTCATGTTGGAGGGTCATCTCACATGGGTTAGGTTTAGAGTTAGGTTTAGGGTTTCATTTGTGTCATGCACTAGGGTTACTCAGCACCCTATATGTACCCCTTTTCTATTCATTTATGAGTATGTCAAGACACTCTATTGTCTTTCCTCTATGCAAGCTTTGTTTCTGTTGAGAAAGTTCTTCCATTATTGATCATTTTTTCCTTGCTATCGCTGGAGCTTTCACGATTCCGTTGGAGTGCAACTACTTCGTGGTGCCTTGTTTCCGATTCAATTCTCGCAAACTCTTTTCATGGTATCAGAGCTGAGATTGGGTAAACGTGCACTCAATTTGTTTTTTGTTGCTATTACTCCTTCTTGGTTTCGTTATTTTACTCTGCATGCAAGTCCTTTGATCACTATTTTCTGGAAATTATCTTGCAAATATCTCTAACAAGCTTTCTCGGAAAGTTTTTTTGTGTTTTTTTCTTGTGCATGTGTAGGTTTTTTCAAAATACCTTGAGAAATCAGAGGTTTTTCTGCTCTTTTTAGTTGGATGTAACTAAATCCAAGATAGAGATTCATTTCATTTTTTTAATTTATTCAAATAAAAGTGAATTTTTTAAGATCTCTGGTTTTTGCAGGATATTTTTCTATGCATTATAGTCTGTGGTTGCAGGATATTTGTGTTCTTCTGACGTGGTTGCTCATGGAGGAACTTTTGACTGTGCATGGCCTGTAATCTCTTTTTTGGCACCCATGCATCTGCCAACAAGCATCTGTAAACACCACATGCGTTTTCAACAACACAACCACGTTTTTTTGCTTGCAAGGGCGTTTTCAACAACACAGCCACATTTTTTTGCTTGCAAGGGCGTTTTCAACAACACAACCATGTTTTTTTGCTTGCAAGGGCATTTTCAACAACACAACCACGTTTTTTTGCTTGAAAGGGCATTTTTTTTGCTGGCAACGAAAAATGCGGTTGTAACTCCTATGCACGGCCTGTACATTCAAACAGACACACCAGAAACTCTTTTTCAATCTTACTGGTATATGCGCAGATGTACCCTCTTCTAACGTGGCCTGTAGTTTTCCTCCTTGATTTTTTGGCGGCCGGTAAGATTTGGTAAGGTTCATTTACTTTCCTTCTTTTTTATCTCAAAAAACCTCTGCTTTTTTCCAAAAACGAGTCGTATCTCTTTACATGCTAAGTTTTTTTGTTTGGTAAAACAAATCAAACGTTTTTGGTAAGTTTTTAAATTTTTCTAAATCCTTTCCGTGTTTTTTTAATATCTATCAAGTTTCTAAAACCAATTTAGAAATTTGTTTTAATTAGAAGTTTCATAGATCTTTAAACAATCTTATCTAAAATTCTAATTCGGATCTTTTTAGAGCTTAATTAGGATCCTTTTTTATCTTAATTATTATTTCTTGTAATTAATTAGATTTAATTTAATTAAATCTATCTTTTATTAATTTAACATTATTTAAACACTATTTTCTTTGGCATTATACAATTTGGTTTTTGGCTTGTTGTATTTTTAACCTTCCGTCGAGTGCCAAAGACGAAGGGTGAGGTCCGAGATTGGCAGGTGGCTAATCCCCCCTCGCAATACAAACAAACCCTATCTCAAATTCTGTGTCGTTTCTAACGAGCATACATATGACACCTTTTTCATGTGTTTAGGGTGCTTTTTTAATCCATTTGCAGGCTTATTGGCTTTTTCTCATCAATTGCGGGAATTGGTTTTTGCTATAACTTTTGACTCGTTGCTCGGTTTTGAGCACTTCTTTAGTCAAAGTTACATGTTTTTCACACTCTAGATGATGGGATCATTATCTTTGTAAATGCACTAATTTTATAAAGTGCCGCATTATGGGGGGTGTCTTTGTATTGCTTAATTCAGCTCATTTTTTTGAGCTTTGTTCAATTCCTTTTTTCGTGGACTTGTGAGCATGTCCGCCACAGTCTTATGACAAAGGGATTCTTTCGTGTGACGTGAGACGTTTTTTCTCACCACTAGGGTTGGCTTTCGCCTCCTTTCTATTTTTGCTTGTGTTTGTTTACGTGTTCCTTTTCATGTTGTGGTCTCCTCTCTTACGCGTTATTATGCTAATTGCAAGATGAGTTACCAAGTGTTTCAAACCACATGCACGGACCCGATTGTAATCAACACACTAAACTATAAAGTGCCGAAAGCGGGGGTTGTTATTGTCCTAGGTGGTTGTGTTTCTTTTCTGCATTTCTTTCTCTCTCTCTCACTATGGATGCACTTTCAATTCCTTTGCTTACGCCGTTCAAATTTTTCAAATGGAGATCGAAAATAATAATGAAACTAAGGGGTAAAGGGTTATTCCACATCACCATGGGAACTAAGACTGAACCAGACGACGAACCTGAAAAATCTAAGTGGTTAAACTAGTGATGAAGCTTTAGGTCTTCTTTGCATGTCCATTTCTCCTGACTTGCTCTTCCACATTGAGGCATCTGAAACACCTACATCTGCGTGGAAAACATTGGATGCGATGTTTAGACAACTAGATGACATGAGAGCACATGAGTTGGAAAACGAACTACTAGGGTTAAATCCTAGTGACTTTGAAAACCTACAAGCCTTCTTCTCAAAATTTGTCCACATTAGATTATTGTTAAAAGGATGTCAAGTAGAAAAGAAAGATTCTCAACTGATCTTGTCGATTCTCTCTAAGCTAGGTCCCGAATATTCTGTCTTTGTGTCAACTTTCTATGCTACAAAAGTTGCTTTGGGTGATACTTAGACGATGCCCTCCTTTGACTATTTTTCATCCCAACTCATTCGAGAACAGGACAAACTCATTCAAATGGGGTCTCTCAAGTCCAAGTCACATGCCCTTGTAGCAAGTACTAGCAAAGGAAAGAATACTGAAAAGAAGAAGGAAACAAAGGATCAACCTAAGAAAGAAACCAAGATCAAACCTAAAAATGACACAAACACTTCGACTTCTGAGCCTAAGGCACAGAAAAGCAAGTATTCATGTTCCTATTGCAAGAAGACTGGTCACGACGAGCAACACTGTTTTAAGAAATAGATTGATCACTTATCTCATTTACTTGAGAAAAAAATAATAAGTGTTCTGAATCCATAAAACAAAGTGCTCAAGGCCTGAGTTTCTAGCACGTAAAAGGTGCTAAAAATGATAAGAAGAAAGGAAAGGCCCTTGTAGCCAAAGTTGCTCCTTCATTGATATGGATTATAGATTCTAATGCCTCACACCACATGGGTTCTTCGCATGTTGATTTTTCCAACATCGAACCTTGTGGAATGTCCCAAATCACGATGGGTAATGACACGACAGTGTCGGTTTCTGGTAGTGGATCGGTAGAGATGGATGGGGGAACATTTAACCAAGTGTTGAGTGTTCCTGATCTCTCTACCAATATCCTATCGGTTTACCAAATTACTCACCTTGGTGAAGGAATGCGAGTGGAATTTGGTCCTAACTCAATGATTATTCGTGAGCTTAACAATGATACTACAGTGGCTGAGGGAAAGGCAGATCACCGTTCACGGTTGTACACCTTCTCCCACTTTACTTCTGATTCTACGCCCACTACCTTGCTCACTCATGCAAATGAGGTTAGTAGGCTATGGCATGATCGTTTTGGACATTTAAATTATCACTACCTTGAACAATTGAGTCAAAATTAAATGGTCAACGGATTGCCTCGTGTCAAGTTTTCTAAGGGTCTTTGTGAGGGTTGTACCCTTGGAAAGCATCCTGAAAAGAACTTTGACAAAGGAAAATCCTGGAGAGCCACTCGTCCCTTGGATCTTGTTCACAACAATGTTTCTGGTCCATTTCCTTCTCCTTTGTTTACTAGAGATCTTTATGTGCTAACCTTCATTGATGACTATTCGCGATATACTTGGGTATATTTTCTTAAGCTTAAGTTTGAAGTCTTTGAACATTTTTAGGACTTTAAGGCTCTTGCTGAGAAATAGGCAAAATGGTCTATCAAGGTTCTTCGAACTAACAATGGAGGTGAATATGTAAACAATAGGTTCATGGATTTTGTACTTCTGAAGGGATCTCTCTGCAGCATATAGTTGCTTATAGTCCTTCGTAGAATGGAGTCGCAGAAAGAAAGAACCGTACTCTGAAGGAGATGGCCACTTGTATGATTCACTCAAAGTCTCTTCCTCCGCAGTATTGGGCCGAAGTAGTGAATTGTGAAAATTACATTCAGAACCGTGTTCCACACAAGGAAGTAAGAGGGATGAAACCCTTTGAAGCTTGGTTTGGATGCAAGCCTGATGTTGAGCACTTTCGAGTCTTTGGATCCAAGGCTATGGCTCAAATTCCCAAGAAGAAATGCAAGGCCTTGGAACCACAATCCAAACCTTATATCTTTGTAGGGTATCTTGATGGCGTGAAGGGATATCAATTGATGAATTCTAATTCTCATGAGCTATATATTGAGAGAAGTGTTAAGTTCGATGAGTCTTCTTCAACTTCTACTTCTCCACCTATTGAGGTTCTTTAGCTCATTGATTCAGATTCTAACTCATCAGATGATGATACTGTTGAGCATGCTCCTCTTCGAATCCTCCCAACCATCAAATCTTTGAGTCTTCTGATTTTGATAGTAGTGATGATGAGGAATATGTCCCTTCTCACTCAAGTGAAGAATCTTCCGACTCTGAGCCTGATCCTCCTGGTCCCCTTTGGGCCAAGAAAACTTTGCAAAGTGTTAGAGATTTAGTTGGAGATACTTTGGATATGAGACATACTCGCTTAGATTTCATTGGACCCCACTCTTTCTTTGCCTCTACTTCTGATCCACAGTCTTTCCGGGAGGCTTCTGGTATTCCTGAGTGGGATTTTTCCATGGATGAGGAGTATTCCTCTCTCATGAAGAACGATACTTGGGATCTCACCACTCTTCCAAAAGGAAGAAAAATCGTTCAGTGTAAGTGGGTGTTCCAAACAAAGTATGGAGTAGATGGAGACATCAAAAATTTTAAAGCACGATTAGTAGCTAAGGGTTTCTCCCAGATAGTTGGGGTTGATTATATAGAAACCTTTGCTTCGGTTGCAAAGATGACTTCTATTCGACTAACCCTAGCCATTGCGCAGCAAACAAATGGAAATTCCATCAAATGGATGTTAAGAGATCTATATGGAACAACCTCTGGGTTATGTCCAAGATTCCTCCCTCGTTTGTAAGTTAAAGAAGTCTCTTTATGGCCTTAAACAAGCCCCTCGGGCTTGGTATGCCAAGATGGACTCCTTCTTACTTACATTAGGGTTTACTAGGTGTCACTCTGATCCAAATGTTTATATTCTATGGCAAGATGACTCCATACTCATTCTTGTTCTATATGTTGATGACTTGTTGATCACAGACAGCTCTTCCTCTATTATTGATTCTGTGAAGATCGCCTTAGCCAACAAGTTTTCCATGATTGACTTAGGTCTACTTCATTACTTTCTTGGGATCTAGATTTCACAATCTGACTTGGGAATTTTGATTTCACAACCTAAGTATGCTCTTGATTTGCTAGCTCGGTTTCAGATGTCCAATTGCAAGTCTTCTCCTACTCCTTTTCTTTTCGGGGTTAAGTTGGTTTTAGATTGCTCTACTCCCTTGGTTGATGGTACTCTTTACCGACAGTTAGTGGGGAGCTTGATCTACTTGACTCACACTCGACTGGATTTATCATATGCTATTGGGATTGTGTCCAGATTCATGCAAGAGCCACATGAGCTACATTGGAAAGTAGCTAAATGGATCCTTCATTATGTTCGTGGCACTTATGCTGATGGCATACACTATCATGGAGGGGTTGATATTGACTTGATTGGATTCACATATTCTGATTGGGCCGGTGACTTAGATCATCAGAAATCTACTTCTAGCTACAGTTTCTCTCTTGGTTTGGGTCCTATTAGTTGGTCTAGCAAGAAGCAGAATGTAATTGCGATATCATCTACAGAGGTAGAATATAGAGGAGCAGTTAATGCTGCCACAGAAGCTATTTGGCTACAGGGTATTCTGACAGAGTTTGGCATCCACTTTTGGTGGCCTACCATTATCTACTGTGATAACATGAGCACAATCTCTATTTGCATAAATCCAGTTCAGCATCAGTGGATGAAGCACATTGAGATCCATATGCACTTCATACGGGAGCTTATTCATGATGGTATCATCGACATTCAGTACATTTAGAAAACTAATCAGATTGCAGACTTATTCACCAAGCCTTTCACTGAGATGAAGTTTCTTCACTTACGGTCTCTTCTTGGGGTGAGGTCTTCTGTAGCTACCCATCTTCTTAGGGCTATGTAGTCCTTTTCTTCTTCTTCTTCTAGGAAGATTGTGTTTGTATATGGGCACCTTATTAGGCCTTTAGTTGCTGGGCCCCATTGACACATCTTTCTTAGTTGTTTAGGAGTGTCTTCCTCTTCCGTCTGACTCATCACAGCCGCTACCCCAACTTAGATAAAGGGGGTGTTAGTGTGAGTTATCTTATGTGTCCTCCTC
Source organism: Taxus wallichiana var. yunnanensis (assembly GCA_018340775.1). Classification (NCBI taxonomy): domain Eukaryota; kingdom Viridiplantae; phylum Streptophyta; class Pinopsida; order Cupressales; family Taxaceae; genus Taxus; species Taxus wallichiana. The sequence continues at coordinate 337,446,997 of CM031240.1, read as the reverse complement.
TCATGTTGGAGGGTCATCTCACATGGGTTAGGTTTAGGTTAGGTTTAGGGTTTCATGTGTGTCATGCACTAGGGTTACTCAGCTCCCTATATGTACCCCTTTTCTATTCATTTATGAGTATGCCAAGACACTCATTGTCTTTCCTCTATGCAAGCTTTGTTTCGTTAAGCAAGTTCTTCCATTATCGATAATTTTTTCCTTGCTATCGCTAGAGCTTTCACGATTCCGTTGGAGTGAAACTACTCGTGGTGCCTCGTTTCCGATTCAATTCTTGCAAACTCTTTTCATCTTCTTTAGTAGAAGAGATGAAGACTATCAATTTTTTTTCTTATTGCTCCGGTATCGACACCTATACCAAAAAAATAAACACAAATCTAGATGTATATTTTATATCCAACACAACATCAACATGGTTAGAGTCATAATATCCATATAGATATCATAATAAGCATAATATAAATCATTATTGATTTCACTTTTAACCATCATATAAGTTAAACACTAGTTGTATAACAACTTTCATAATAATATGCTTAACAACTAACCATGTTATATTACAAATATGTTGAAAATTTTCAACATATTAATCTTGTAAAATAAGTATTGGACGTCTCTAATACAAACAAAAAGGTGTCCCCAAGTGTCATTTGATATGCATATAATAATATTTTAGTAATCACATACTAAGAAATGTTTTATCAACATATATAAATTCATTATCTATTCTAAGCCCTTAAAAATTGATAATATTGATAAATAATATATCTGAAAAGATAACCAAATCATGCAAGAATAATCACAACATACATTGAATCATAAATATCCTCTAATTGTGGACACATCCCATGGATTTATGTGAAGTTTGCTTCAAAAATGACTGAGGAAGGGTTTTTGGTGATAGCTTACCATGTAAGCACCCTTTACACATTTCATAGGTGGAAAATTTAAGCCGAGACATGTCATACATGATCTTAAAGAAATGATCTTAGTATTTCATGCCAAAAAGAACAATAGTTTGAATAAACTACGAGGAAAAATAAAGAATTGTTTAAAAACACATATAAGCCATTTTGTGTGTTTTTCAGCTATAGTTACTTCTAGTTCATTCTCAATAAACCATAAAAAAATTATAGTTATTCTGAGTTAACTATGAATGAAAAACAAATTTTTCAATTCAATATCATACATTCAAATAAAACATTTACTTTTCATTTAGAAGTGATAGATGTAGTTTATAGAGTTACTACATTAGATCTATGATTATTCTCTTCATTTTCATCTTGATTTTGATATGATTTATTCCATTTTTTATTTTTGAATTTATAGTCTTATTTCTTGTGACCAAATTTACCACAGTTATAACATTTACCATCAAAACTTACTCTTAAGTTTCTAGGTTTCTTATCTTTACTAGGTGGTTTTGGTTTTTGATTCTTGTTAAATCTAGAAGGATTTTTAGATTTCGAGTGAGAAGTTCTGAGTGGAATTCTCTTTCAAATCAAAATTATTCATAACCTTCTCTTCTGGATCATAAGAGCACTTAGAGTTTACAAATCAGGGATGTCCTGCTCAGTTTGATATTTAGAATTCAATATTGAAATGAAATTCCTAAACCTTTCATGTATATTCAATTGAATAATAAATTAAATTAATTTTTCATGAATTAAGTTACAGTTACATCCATCTAACTGAGACTTAATACTCTCATTGTTTTTTAGAAAATTCATCTCCCTTCATGGGAGTCATCATTAGTTCTAGAATCAATTTTATAATTTTTGATACTTGCGTACCTTCATGTATTGATTCTAGTTACGTCTAAGCCTCACTCAGACTTTCTTGATTCCCGATGTGAAGGAGGAGATAATCTTGTACACTCCAAAAATAATGGACATATCTTCATGCACCTTTTGTTGATATGCAACAACATTGTCCGTTATTGCTTGTCTTTCGGTCAGAGCCTTCTCTATACCATTCACGAGCATCCAAAGTTTGTGAGCCATAAATTATGCCTTCAACTGTACCTTCTAAATGTTATAATTATTTCCATTCAACATATGTGATTTTTCAATCGACTATGTACTGGATTGGGTTGGAGCCACTCGAGACCGTCCTAACCACGCTCGATATGGCGATATGGTATTATAGGTATAGGTCGGGCAAGTATGTTGCCTAGATCTCGATCTATAGAGAGGGGAGGGGAGGGGAGGGAGGGGTTCACCCTATCTCTCTCTCTATCTGGAGGGTGAGGGCCCCTATAACATAAATAAATTTAAAAAAGGAGAACAACAAGGTTTTAGTGATAATAGTTAAGAATCTCCTTCATTTTTCAAACCATATTATTCATTTTTCGATGGATTCACGTCAAAAAGGACCTTTCAAATAAGTATTCTAAATATACTATATATTATTTTGACACCAATATTTATTAATCTAAATGTGAGTGAATTGTTTTTTATTTTTATATGAAAATGACGACTTAATCGTTGTGTTATTAAAAAAAAATTTATTTCAAAGACTAATTTATCTAATATACAAGGAAATTGTTGAACTTATTTCTCATTTTTGTTTTTTGATTAATAAGGCAAGTTCAAGGGACCCATTCCCTATTTACATAAGTGAAGGCAAAATCTCAAATATTTATGAAAAACTAACAAAACATAACCAGGTCACACTAGCATACTAACAAAAACCAATATTTTATTCTATATTCTACTAATAGGACCTGAAATATTTACTTATCGGATTCAACCGAAATCGAAAGATTTTTATCGTGAACCATGATCATCCGTGAACTTAACATCAAAATCCTCTACAATCGAATTGAATTTTATCTAGCCCCTCCAGAGATACTCGTAGGCATCAGGAAAAATTTTGTAGCTTTGACCACCGGGACGACATCGGTTCCAGTGGCGATTCAGGCTTTCACATTAGGGAGCTTGATGTGAGCATGTCCTGAGCTCCTATCCCTCGCGAAGGCCACCAAATTCTCAGAAAACTCCAACAGAATCCTGAACCACTTTTCTAATTCCTTGGAAACACACTCGCATTAAAATATGAAGAACCTTGATCACCCTTGCTTGTCACCTAGAATAAGAAATTAAAATTCACAAGCTTGGAAGCCAAATTCTTGCGCAGTAAAGAGGGCCGAACCACAGTGCAAGGAAAAATTAACCACATCCGCTTTCGACATATGAAGAACATGAAAATTCTCCACGAAAATATAGAAAATTCCACTTTGCTACCCATGGCTAACCTTCCACTTTCAGAAAATCCTCCCCTAGGACCAACTTAATAGCCACCAAATCTTCAAACACATGAGATATTAAAAATCCTCTTTAGCCGATTGTCAGAGATACTATTCCGGAATGCCATTTCCCTCATATCATTGAGCAAGGAAAGACAGGGAGCTTTAGGAGGATCCATCGAGACAAGGAGCAAAAAAATGAAAACCTCCTCCGCCCTCCTTAAAAAGATGCCCTATCTCCCACACGAGCGAGAGTACCGTCGTCAAAACCTTGACAAGGCATTTCCCTCAAAACCATCATATCGAGGCCATCCCATGCTAAGTAATTAAAAGCCACTTTTTCTAATTGATCTTGATCAATCCCTTTATTAGCCAACCAGTTGGCACATTGATTGCCTTCTCTATACACATGCTTTATACTCCAAAGAGGAAAATTTGATAATTGCCATAAAACGTTTTGAATGCCCAAATCTATCATCCAAGATAGGTTCCTTTTTTTAATAATGGCATTAATAATGATCAAAGAATCACCTTTGATCTCCAAATTCTCAATAATCAGAGAAGTAACCAGATCTAGACCTTTACTAAGTGTTTGTAGTTTAGCAGAATTACAAGATCCATCCTTGAGTTTAAATGAAGTGGCCCCAACTACATGGCCCAACGAGTTACGAACCAGGCATACAACTCCAGAAGCACCAAGATTACCCCTGACAGCCCCATCAAAATTAAGCTTAAAGAAGCCAGGGGAAGGGGGACCATTTAGAATTCTTCCTCACCAAAGAAGAAGGAAGAGAATATTTAAAGGCTCCATCTCTGGGTTTGACAATCTTAGGCCAATTCTTTTCAATCACCCTGTCATGAGAAGTAAAGGGACAAGACCTAGACCAATTCGAGGACACTGCTTAAGAGATAACCCCTTCCAACCTGAAAAGGACTTTTTCCATAGAGTTACTTTCTTCCCTAAAGATCATTTTGTTTCTTTCCCACTAAATATGCCACAGAAGAAGCACTAAACTACATAACCAAATTGAAGAAAGAGCTCCGAATGCATCTTCTTAGGCCAAACTAGAATGGCTTCTGGAAGGGAATTAGGCTACACCCAGGGGAGATTGAGTTTGGCACACAACCAATTCCAACACTTCATAACAAAGGGGCAATGCAACAATAAATGATCTCTATCTTCTTCCTTCATCTCACAAAGATAACATATATTGGGACCATGGAAACCAAAAATTTCCTTCTATCTTGAGTAAGAATTTTACCTTGGATTGCCATCCAAGTGAAAATACCAGCCTTCAGAGTACAAGAAGAAGCCCAACAATCCTTCCAAATCCTATTCTCAGCAAGAATCTTTGAATGTAACAAAATATATCCAAGATGTGGGGAGTAAGAACCTAAAGAGGCAGCAGTCCAAACTATTTCATCTTTTGATTCGACAACAACACTTGTCTCTCTTGAAGGGCTGATTTAAATTTTTTTTTAATCTCCTCAGGAAAGGAAAAATGATCAATACTTTTCCATTGAATCACATAAGGGAAATGATCTATGCCCCAACCATAATTTGAGACAACAGGGCCCCATTCCTCCACCAAAATTATTTTAATCTCCTCAAACTGGAATGTCCCCAAGAGCAAAGAATCCATTCCAAGGATCGTCCAAAACAAAGCTTTTTCACCATTTCCTAGCTTCCATGCTGCATTGTTTAAGAACAAAGACCTGCAATCAAGCATAAAATTCCAAATGTGGGAACCCCTAGGAGGATTCTCAATATGGAGGATGGAATCAGGAAGAGGGGCTCCCAAATATTTTTTCCCACCACCTGACTAAGATAACTGTTGGGTTTGGAAATAAGATTCCAAACTAACTTAGCTCCAAGGGCCAAATTTTGAAGACCCAGATTAAGAATACCAGCCCCACCAAGAGTTTTGGGTTTAGAGAGAGTATCCCAACTAATCAGGGGAATTTTGCTTTCATAAGAAAGACCTTTCTAAAGAAACTTTCTCATAAGAGCCTTCAATTTATCCACGACACTCTTGGGGATTTTCATAACAAAAAGTAAATACAAGGGGGTAGCACAGAGAACTGTCTTAATAAGAATCAATCTCCCAGCCAGAGAAATCCATTTACCTTTCCAAGAATTTAATTTAGCTTCAATAGAGGAAAGGAGGTCCTTCCATAAAGAATCTTTACCAAATCCTCTAAACAAAGGGACACCAAGATACTTAACCGACAAACTACCTTTTTTAAATATAAAAATATTTAGAATTCGAGCTTCAAGCTGGGGGGAACATTGAAGAAGAAGATACATGATTTAAGAAGACTAACCTCTTGACCGGTAGCCAATGAGTAGGCATCCAAAGAGGATTTCAATTCCTTGGCTTCACGAATACTAGCCTTACCAAACAGAAAAGTATCATTTGCATGAATTGTTGGTGGGAGAAAGGATTAACCCCATCTGTGATTTTCAAACCCATTAATTTTCCTTGAGCCACCTTTTTTTTATAGACCTGCCAAGAGATTCCACTACCAAAATATAAAGAAAAGAAGACAAAGGGTCACCCTTCCTTATACCCCTGTTGCTTTCAAAAATCCTTTGGCACTCCCATTAATCAGAATCGAGAAAGAAGGACCAGAAATACAACTAAAAATCTAGTTACAGAAGTTTGGAGAAACCAAATTTCCTAAGAATTCTGATGAGAAACCTCCAATTGATCTTGTCGTATGCCTTGCTGATGTCAAGCTTCAACAACATGCCCGAGAATATTATTAAGAGAGAGAGAGAGTGAATCAGCTCATGAGAAAGGAGAATACCTTCATAAATTGACCTGTCGTGCATAAAACCAATTTGCTCCTGGGAGATGAGAGGATCCAAAACAACTTTCAACCTAACAACAATGACCTTAGAAATAATTTTATAAGTAGTATTACAGAGGGAAACCGGTCTAAAATCTACAAAGGAGGAAGGCTGGAGATTCTTGGGGAAGAGGCAAATAAAGGTGTTATTCAACATTTTGAGCACAGAACGGGATCTCCTCGAATCTTCCACCGTTGCCCAGACATCATAGCCTACTATATTCCAAAAACGCTTAAAAAAGTCAGCTTGGAAACCATCAGGGCCCAAAGCTTTATTTTTTTCCATAGAGAAGACCACTTTCTCTATTTCAGAAAAGGAGAATGGCTTGAGGAGGGCCGAATTTTGATCCTCATTAATTTGAACCTGTTTCTCATTATTAGATAACAATAACTTAAATTAAATTAAAAATTTGAGTAAAAATAAATAATAAAAAATATAATACATCTATATAAAAATTGGGGAGCTTACCTCCATATAGATGTATAGGGATCCTTGTTGCCTCAAATGAAGTTGGTTTTACCAACTCAAAAATTCAATATTTTCATTTATCAATGTTATATAGTCAACATTAAATTAATTTCAACACACAACTCCCAAGAAGGAAAGCCATTCAACAAAGTTAAGACCGAGCTAACTCACCACATGATACAAACCCAACTCGGCATACATCATGCATAGCTCAAAGATATATTAACAACAACCCACATTGGTCAAGCTCACAAGAAAGCCAACCGAGCTCTGACTGAGTCGAGCTACTTAACTACCAATGGATCAAGGTGAGAAAAATGGTTAAACATGGTTGTAGCCATACAAAAAAATTACCCCGCCATGTGAAAAACCCCTGCTCTATCCCATTGTGCTAGCAATGTAGAACTAGATTAGTTGGCACGGGGGATATAGGGTTGTTGGCGGGTCGGGGTATAGTTGGTACGTGTGGCGGATAGCTATTAGCGGTTGGAGGGTTGTGCGAGACACCTCCACGTGGGGTGATGATAAGGGGGATAATCCATGAGGGGGCCAAGAAACCTATAGATTAAATTATAAGCCCCTACTGATAGTTTAGCATCCTATTAAAAAATTTGACTCGCTTAGAATATAAATTTTGCCAAATAAATAAATAGTGTAAAGTTTGAAAAACTATAACCATTAATAGTTATAGAAACTAAAGGTTAGGTTATAGTTTATAGGTTTATAATATAGTTTCTAAAACCTATAGAATGAAGTTTATAAATTATAGAATTTTAATTAGTATATAATATAGTTTTAGTTAATATTTAACCTAGTTTATAGGTTTAAATTTAAACAATAGTATAAATGTTTAATACTATAGTTTTACAAATATGAACGTAACCCTCTTATTAAAATGTGTTCCATGCATATAGAGAATTTAATTTTTCGAATATTGAAGGTAAATAAATTAACTTTGTGTTTTACCAATGGGGGGACAAAAGTTTTTTTCTCGAGCAATAGAAAGATTGAAACCCCTATTTTGATGGATCTTGTCTCCTCACTTTTAACCTTTATTTAATGTTGAATTTCACCCATGGAATTACTTCAACTTGCACATTTGAAAACTATGAAAACATGATATAATATTAAAATTAAAATGCATTATTACCTTTCCTTCATGTCCCATAATTCTTCCAAGTTTGAGTTTTCACGCGAGGGGGTAACTACTTGAGGGTTATTGAAAATAATTTACTCATGTGCACACTTGTGTAATCATGTGCCCTAGAGTGGAGGGGGGATTTATTAAATTTTTCCAACCACTTAACCACCCAACTAACACACCCGATGCACTAAATAAAAATAATTAATTACATACTTTCTCTCTAGTACCATGTTAGGACGAGGATATTAAACCATATTTAATTAATATTTGAAGCAAACATTAATATGAATAAGTAAATAAATAAATAAGCAAAGAAATAACACAGTGAACACATTATTTATGTGGAAAACCCTCGAGGGGAAAAAACCACGGTCAAATGGAGAAATTTCCATTATATGAGAAACACAAATTTATAGTCCAGTAAATCCCCTTCCCTCACTTCTCTCCAAACCATTCACCCGAGGTGAATAACAATATGACCCACAGTCATATTTATTTGACCCCACGGGTCACGAACCATATCAAGTGACGAGGTATTATTAAACCATACTTCGATTTAATAAAAATTAGTTAATAACTAACAAATTAAACGTAAACACAAATTTTATATTAAATAATTAATAATATGACTATTCTAAATTATTTAATTATAAAATAAAGTTTATAGGAACTTAATATTACGTTCTAACTCCTTTCCCTATGATCCCAAAACCCTCATGGCTAAAAAGAGGTCCCCATCTCCCAAATATGATATGTCTTATACACGCATGCAACCTATTTTTGACAATGCCTCTGAAGAATCTGAATTTCATGATCTCATGCACAATCCTCAATATGACCCAATAGTCCTCCAAAATATCCTTGCCTTCCAAAAAAACCTTTTTGTTGGCTACGAAACCCCTAATTTTTACATAGTCTCCCTTGACCAAATATTTTCCTCATGTTCTTCCTCATCTCTCGTAGCCACAATTTTGCTTCATCCTCTTCTCCATCTATTATAGCAAATGATAACATTAATATAGATTCTTTGCATGATGAGGTTCTTGCTTGTGACAACATGGATGCTAATAATTCTACTTCTAATGATGATAATGTAAATGTGCATGATGATGCTTCTATTAGTAGTCAAGATGAATGTAAATCTATATCTCCTACTCTTCCTACTTCTGAAATTATTTCCAATGATTGTCATGATAAATCTGATGTTATTACTCCTACAACTTCTTTGTATGCTGATGATAATCTTGATGAAATACTTTCTTGTAAAAATATGATTGATAATGATTCTGATTATGCTTCTGATCATGAACATGTTAGTGATGATGTTACTTCTCTTATGACTGCTGAATGTGAATTTACCACTCCTCTTTCTTCTACTTCTGAAGTTGTTTCCAATGTTTCCCATGATGATTCTACTCCTACCACTAGTGCACCTCTTATTGTGTCTCTTGAGCCTACACCTAACATTCCCGTAGAGCCTCCATGTTCCTCTCTCCCACCTCCTTCTCCTCCTTCCACATCCACTCCTCCTCAAGTTCCCATGATCACTCACAATGGAAAGATCCAACCCCTAAATATGCCTCTCACTTCTCCAACCATCCCTTCACATGATATCTTATCCCTCATGCATGTTGTTGGTAATTTTCAAGCTCAATTTCATTCTCTTACCCTCGAAAGTAAATCCTATTATGCTTCCATTGACAATAATTCCCTTCTGGCAATCCCATTCCCAAGAAGATTCACAATTCTGCTTTCCCTAAGGGCTTCACCATGCCTACCTTCTCATGTTTTGATGGCATCAGATAATCCTTATTTTCATCTCAAACATTATTGATTAGCCATGGCCTCTCATTCCAATGATCGTTTGTTACTTAAAGCTTTTTGTCATAATCTTGTTGATCATGCTCTCTAATGGTATACTCACTTGCCTAATGGATCTATTAGTACTTACTATGATATGGAGGATTCTTTTCTTAGGCATTTTATGTCTAAAAATGGTCCTAAAGTTACATATGAGTGTTTTCCTTCTTTGCATCAAGGAAAGAAAGAACCAATTATAGATTACATTTTATGCTTCAATTCTTGCATGCATCAATTACTATTTCATCCTATTGATCTAGAAATGCAATTTATATTTTATCATGGCTTAATTCCTCCCTTGAAAGAAAAGCTATTATATGATACATGTGAATCATTTACTCTTTTGTGCTATAAAGTTATTGATTTAGAAAAATACCTCATTATGGATAATGTATTAACACCTTCTTCTACTTCTTCTATTCTTCTTATGCCTACTAAGTCTTCTCCTCTTCCATCTATTATATCTCATACATGTTCTCCATCGCCACCTCTGCACAAACATCTTCCTTCCCCTCCACTGCATCAGCATTCACCTAAGTATTCTCCATCTCCCACTTGTGAACCATTGCACTTCTCACATAATTTTAAACCACATGATGTCTTGCGAACCTTACTTGATAATTGAATCATTCGTTTACCTTCTAACCAACATCATCCACCTCTTTGCTTGAACCGCCAACATGAAAAAACTTTCTAAAATTTTTACCACATTAATGGCCACAATGACAATGACTACTATTCTCTCCATGATTTCATACAATAATTACAATAAAAATGTTTCATTACTTTTACTCTCTCTCTCTCTCTCTCTCTCTCTCTCTCTCTCTCTCTCTCTCTCTCTCTCTCTCTCTCTCTATCCACATAAGTGAGCTTCTACCACTGTTCACTTATCTCCTTCACCTCCTCCTAAGGTTATCATCCACCCACCTCCTAAGGTCATTATCCATCTACGTCCTCCAACTAATCCACCTATAGTTACATCCTCTCATCCCTCACACATTGCTACCACATCTCATTGGCTTCCTAAGCCTCTTGCTTCCACACTTCCTATCACCACACCTCCCATTATTGGCACCATTTCCTTTGACATCCAATTTGGCACTTATCCTCACACACAGTTGTTGCTTCATATGCTCCCTCCATGCCTCATAGGTCTCTTCATCTCTGGTATATGACATCCATTTTCCATCTCATTACCGATGATGCACTCTCATGCTACAATTAACACTTGATTGTGGAAGGCATACTACATCAATGAACCTCCCATTCCATACTTCCAAATTTTTGCTTCATGACATATATTTTCTATCCACTCCTCACACATGACAAATCCATTTCCCTATGACACATTCTTGTTCTATGGTTCATTCTTGAATTCCGAGGGGCATTTATAAATGAAAGTCATTTTCACACTGGGGAAATTTCTTTTCTTCCCCCCCCCCACTCCATTCAAGTCACATGTCATTACGACCATTATCTTACATCTTCTCATTACACAACTATCAACACATCATTCGTTCATTCCCTTAACTCGTCTACATCACATTACCATTTCTATTTTATCTACCACATTCCATCACATACATACATTTCTATTTACCATATGCTATACTATTCGTCATTATTCGGATATGATTCCTATCTAGTTCATTACTTAGCAATTATTTTCACATCATCATAAATCTCCACAATCAACAATATCTACTACAACAACCATTTCCACAACGCCTATATAATCTAACAACCAAAAGTGCACATCACACATATCACATCATATACCAATGCACATCAACAACACATATGATATCAATATACAACTATATATATCTCATCAAAAATCATAGTTACAATTTGCAATCGTTGGGGGTAAGCCCCATAAATCAAATGCATCATATACAATACATCATCTATCACTATCTACAATCACAAGATCTTGTGAACTCGAAGCTTCACCACTAACTCTATGTTGCCGATCTCGGCCTCTATGCCTCTCTATCTGATTTCATAACACAAGCTTCGTTGTTTTCTCCGCATATTGATTAGGTAGCTCCACATATTGTGCAATATATCCTAAGCTAGACCTCCTCCTCTTATGACATATCTCACTAGCTCTTCCTCTACATACACCTCATCATGCTCACTCAACAAAATGATGCACTTTGTTACTTCTTTAACCATTGGCTCAAATAAATGGGCATGCTCACCCATGCAATAACATAAACCCGTTATATCATACCTCCTCCCATGAGCACATCTGGGGGAACGTTTTGAGTCAACGTGCATATGGAGGTGTCCAAAATCAGTGACCAATAAGCATCCCCTATAATCCCACAACAAACATTAGTTATTACACATATTTACATCAATCAAGTGACAATCAACAAATAACATACACCACTACTTGATACTTACGTTCAACTACCTCAGGGAAAGGTGCATGTACCTCTACTCCTCCAATTTTTATCCCATTGGCTGTATCCACCACTACTAGAAATAGCAACACCCATCGATGTGTCACCCACCACTATCCATATGCCTGAGTGCACCCTATGTCATCCGCCTGTATAGGCTCTATGGCCACATATGCCTCATATGGACCTAGATGCACTAGTTGTGCTCGTGTTAAGCCCACCTCACCCCTAGTCATCTCATCGCTCTAGTAGATCGACACCATATATATGGCTCCAGGGTGCACATCCTGGGCCATGCCAAACTACCTCGATATTCTCTCATCCTGGAACAACTTAGTCACCCCTAAGAAACGATCCTCTAACCACATAGTGTTTCCTCTATAATATAGCCTGCTAGGTTGTATACTACTCCCTGAGACATTTTATTTGAAATATGAAGCCACATGGTGTTTACCTGTGACCATCTCTCTTAGTCATTCAACTTGGTTAGCAGATGTGTGGCTACCTGCACCACAAGAAACTTCTTCAGTTTATCAATGTCCATTCTACACGGACCCTTGGTATACCCCAACTCCTTTCTTGTTTCTATGATCATTTCTTTATCAGTCATATCACTAACAAGGTCTACCCTGTGCCCTTCAATCTTGTTAGTGTCAAAACTAGGGTTGTTGTGATCCTAACCCTTCGTCTAGAGAAATAAAAGAATTCCTCATGGACTCTGCTCATCAACCATTGGTATAAGGGTTCATATTTTCCAAAATACAAGAGCTCATACAACTAGTAAACTCCTACCTGCTTTAGTAATTTCTCCCCAATGTCATCATACATTGGCATATCCTCCACTGTGTGCTTATTGGTCTTCTTATTTAGCAATGTGTCTAACTCTCCCTTGTTTTTAGAGGTACGATGGTTGTAGTCACTTATCTTACATCTGCGGATGTGGGAATCCCACTCTTGTCTGATTATTACTCCTTCTGGGTATTGCATCTTTGAAAAATTACTCTCGGGGTAATTTCAACTTCATCTTCTACCATGTCCTTTCCTTTCGTTCCTGCTACATGTGCTTTCTTTGGTGCCATCATAAAAATCCCACCTTTTTGTTGTTTGTAACGAGAAAAATCAAACCCTAGCTCAAATCTGTGTGCCCTAGCTCCTTCTCAACACTTCTACTTCGCTCAAACCCTTCACCAATGGGGACACAAGCCTCTTTCGTGCAATAGTCTACTCTCCACATCTGGTTTCACAACACTCCGCACCTTAACATGATTCTCTTGGCTCGATCACACTTAGCTCGCTCAAACACTTGTGATTGCAAAGGTAAAAGTGAACCCATGTCATGTCCTTCTATATATTTTCAAAAAGTTAGTGCATTTATTAGTCCTTCACCTACCAACATTTCTCTCATTAATTGACCATTTTTGCAATATCCGCGTGGTAAATCTTCACACCCTAACTATAACCTTTTAGCACATATTCCCACCTTCTAGCTGAGACTTCTCTTTAGCGCACTTCCATGTGCCCAAGTACCTCATCACCGTGTCTTCTTCGGTAGTCTTCACGGCCGCTACTTACCTCACGTTATATTGTTCCCTCATTTATCTTCATCTATGGTCATCTTTTTAGAGAAATCTTCTTTCTAACAACTCCTTTCCACACTTAGTTAACACTTGTAACAGTTTTGTTCTCATGTGTACCCAGTTGTGAGTAACCACCCCACACCAATGGTATGTGCAGTCCTCTATGCATAAAAATACTTCAAATGGTAATTAGCTTCCAACACGCAAATGCGCTTATTACACAAAACACCAAACTAAATTGACAAAGCATAGCGACGAAGAAGGAAATACATTAAGGAAATACAAAAATGAAAACCTATTACAAACACCAAGAAGACTTATTTATAGTAGGGCTTCATCCTACTCCCGTTGAAGTAACCGGGTAACCGTATTCCATCAAGTGTCTCTAATTGGCAAGCGCATGTTTCAAGTATGTGAATGATAACATACAGTCCTAACCAATGCACTTTAAGCTTGCCTAGATGGCGCAAAAACTTAGAATCATAAAGAAGCACCATCTGTCCCATCTCAAGCTTTTTGTCCCTGATGTGCCTATCATGTCATGCCTTCTGCCTAGCCTTTTCCTGCTTCTAAATCCAATGTGCTATGGCACGCCTCTCATCCAACTGTATCAATTTATCAATTCTTTCTTCTAAATCTTTCTCATCGGCTAGACCTCTAGTGCACACAATACGCAAAGAAGGTAACATGAATTCCATAGGAAGAATCACTTTTGTTCCAAACACCAACTGAAATGGTGTGGCCTTGTTCAACCTCTTATATGTTGTTAAATACGCCCAAAGCACGACATAAAATTTATCATCCCAATCATTCCTTCCAACATCACAAATTTTTGTCAATGTCTAGCTCAAAATCTTGTTAAAGGCCTCAACAGTCCCATTATCCTGAAGATGATAAGGTGTAGTCTTATGGTGCACAATCATAGATTCATCCAATAGTATCACTCAAAAATGTGTACCCCTATCACTTGTCAAGCTTAGCGGGAATCCATACCTTGTAAGAACATTTTCCCTAAGAACTTAGATGATGTAGCTACTGTACAATCATTGGTAGGTGTTGCTTCTTCCCACCTTGTAAGATAATATGTGCAAGTGATGATGTAGCGTGATCCATTTTTATGCACGGTAGGTGAAATAGGACCCAAAAAGTCTATAGCCCATTTCTTAAACAGATCTACACTAGGAATAGGTCTTAAAGGATTTCATCTCTTTGACTAGGCTTACAAAGGTGCTGACAATGATCACATGCCTTACAATATGCTTTACAATATTTTTAAAGGGTCTCCCACCATAATCTAGCAAGTAGAATCTTTCACGCAGTGGCGTCACCTGTAAAGTGCCCCCTGCAATACCACCATGAGCCTCTTCCATGATATACGTGTGATCGTGCTCTAGTACACACCGACACAATACTTCATCTCGACCTAACTTGTATAGGTCACCACTAATCAACATAAAAGGTGTTGCACGAATTGCAAGTTGTTTCTTCTCTAAGGATTTCATTCCTTCTAGCACCATACCTATACGTAAAAAGATAGAAATATCCTCCAATTCCGAAGGCGCATGTTGTAACCTGTATAATTGTGCATCCAAAATTGTATCTTCAATTGTCTGTGTGTCCTCCCCTAACTGAATTCTTGATAAATGGTCTGGGCCAAAATTACTTTTACCTGGTTTTACCACAACTGTAAAATCAAATTCTTGGAACAAGAGCACCCATCGACATATGTGCCCTTGTAAAACGGTCTTGTTTACCAAGTATTTCAATGTCATGTGATCAATGTAAAATACAAATGGTGTTGCTAGCAGGTATTGTCTAAATTTATGCAGTGCATAGATCATGGACAATGCTTCGCGCTCAGTAGTTATATAATTCTTCTCTACAAGAGTCAACTTTCTACTAGAAAAATAGATATGATGATCTATAATACCTTCTCTAGGCTGAGCTAACACTGCGCCAATGGTCGTGCCAGAGGCATCCACATGTACATGAAACGATTAGTTCCATGAAGGAAAATGTAGAATAGGCATTGTAATAAGTCTTCCCTTCAATGCCTCAAATGCGAGTTGCCACAGTTCTCCCCAATAAAATTTCCCTTTTCCCTTTAGTAACTCTTCTAAGGGTGCGAAATATTAGCATATCCTTTGATAAATTTTCTATAATACCCAGTGTGACCCAAGAATCCGCGCACCTCACTTTGACTAGTAGGCTCTTCCAGGCCTACAATAATTGCAACCTTAGCTAGATCTACTAACAAACCTTCCTTGCAGATGATGTTCCCTAACAAAGTGCCAAAAGGTGTAGCAAACACACACTTCTTGATGTTTAAAGATATGCTTAATTTTCTACATCTTTCAAACATTAAGTGCAAATTGTCACAATGATCCTTAACAATTCCATACACCATCCAATCATCCAAGTAAACCTGTAAGAAGTTATGAATAAAATCCTGGAATGTTTGAACAACTACACACAAAAATACAGCAGGCACATTTTTTGGACCAAAGGGCATCACAATATATGCAAAACTTCCCCATTCAGTGGTGAAAGTTTTTTTCTCTTGATCCTCTTGTGCAATCCTGACCTGATGATACCCAGAGAATCCATCTATAAAAGAATAGATTTCATGCCCTGCAACGCCTTCTAGTATCTCCTCTGTGAAAGGTGTAGGAAAGGGATCAATCACACATGCAACATTCAGTTCTCTGTAATCAACACAAATCCTAATCCAACCATATTTCTTTATACTAATAACCATGGGGCTAACCCACTCTAATTCTTCTAAGGGCTTGATGATGCCAAACTTCAACATCTTGTCAATTTCTTCCTTAACCTTTACACGTAGGTTAGGGTTCATTCTGTAAGGTATTTTCCTAACCGGGCGCGCACCTTCCTTAAGCTTAATCTTCATTTCTCCTAATGATTCATGCACTCCTTTTAATTCATGGTAGCCCCTAGGAAATAAGTCCTGAAAATCTCGTAGTAACTCAATGATTTTTTCCACTTCAGAGTTGGACCAATAATCCCCAATTATTACCTCCTTAGGTTTAGCATCCATACCAATATTCACTTTCTTTCTCTTCATAGATTCATGATAGGTGCATGCGTTGTTATCCGCACTGTCCAAAACCTTGTGCATACCTGTTGAATGAGCTATATTGATTCTCTACTTCTTCAGCATCCACTATGTAGACCATCTTTCCTTTTTCTTTCTCAAAGAAAGAACGCTTTAAGAAGCATGGCATCTGTTTCTTCTTCTTTATTAATGTGCACTTCGAGTTGTTCTCCTCAAATAAATCCTAAATGAGTTTTTCTACCTTTGCACTATCTCCAATAGTTAAACACTTTATAACCCTTGATGCCTCTTATATTGGAGGTTTAGTAGAGAAGTAGTCAAAAGTCTGGACCATTCCTGCAATCAAATCCTACCAATTTCTAGTCTCTTTATGTAGCTCCGCATATATATACCTAGTGTGTGTGTAGCCTTGTAAAGTGGAATAAAGTTTGTGCACCCATAGCAAAGTTAGTAAAGCTTCCGCCCCTCAATCAGAGCCTCTCACACTACCGAACGTGGCTTTGAACAGGTTAATCACCATTATATGTACATATTTGGGTAGGTGCATTTCTCCTAGAAAACTCAGTTGTTAGAGTAAATCTGAATTCATTCCATTCTACAAGATTATCCCTATGAACCACCCACCAGTGTGTTGTTGTCCCCACACAGGTATATTCTAACACATTTTTTCTTTCAAATTGGTTTGTCCATTTTTCCTCCATGGTGTGCAGGAATACCATAGGGTCTCCCTCTCTAGTGTACCGAGGTACAGAGTTGTTACCTATCCTCCTAATGCAACGAGGTTTACTTTTCCACGCAAATGTTCTATGTACTTCACGCCCAACCATCTCATGAGTGTCATGAGCCCAATTACACAAGCAATACTAGTGGTATCACTAATGTGATCGTGCATCTTCCCACTGGAGGATTCCTTCCTTAGATGGCTCAAGTACTTCTGGGTCCCGAATGGCACGTACATAAATCCTATTCAAATCTTCTTCACTCAAAGGCTCAACATAAGGCATAGATTTCCCATCCGTTAAAGGAATAATAACTCTTTCCTCCTTGTTCTCAAAAATTATATATCCTTTTTTAACCGAAGATCAACATTATTTGCGTAACACCAAGGGCGCCCAAGCAGAGCTAGGAAATTGTCTGCTTTTGCAAGTGTTAAAACCTCAAAATCCCAGTGAACTTGGCCCCTTATATAGTAATGGATGCATCTTTTAAAACTCCGATAGGAGTGGCCTTAGTTCGATTAGCCATAAACAATACATTAGAATATGGTTGTAATGGAGGTCTCCCCATCTGTACCCATGCATCTAAAGTAAGCACATTTACCTCTGCGCTGTGTTAATCAATATATTACTCAAGAGCCATCCATCCACTACAACATTCAGAGTGATTTCCTTGTCATAATCTAAGCTATGAGGGGGAAGATTTACATGCAGGATCTGACGTCCATTCTCAATATTCACGCGTGGAGTGTTTCCCTTTAGCCAACTCCCTAGTAATGGAATGATACCAACTCCTTAGTAATGGAATGATATTCTTCCTCGGAGTGACACTTTGCATACCTCCTTCAAGTCATCTATATCTGCGTCGGACCGTCTTTATTGCCTTATTTTGTTCCATCTTCCACGATTTCTCCTTTAAACATTGTATTTCTCCTTGAATGTTTCGAGTACCTCCATGGTCTCTTGATAAACCTCCTTCTGGTGCGCAGGATCCGGTACCTTGCATGCAAAACATCCTCCTTAGTGATGGTAGGATTCTATTGTAACACTTCTAGCGCGCACAACTTTAGCGCGTGTAGTAATCTTCACAGGTAATACCTCAGGTTCTGGTGCCAACTTTGGCATCCACTAATTTTCCATAATGTGATGTATCCTAACCATCCATGTGCCTTTGTTCTCCTGTTTATGTTGTTTGCTAAGATGCTCATATAAGTCCCGACATTCCTCATAGCTATGATTCTTCCCACAAAAAGAACATGTAATATTCTAAGGATATTCGTGCCTGTAGTGGTCGGGTGATCCACATGTAAAGCATGTTTCACAAGGGAAATCATTTCATCCACCACCACAACCTCGACCTCCGAATCCACCATGGTATCCTCAACCTCTACCATGTCCTCTTTTATAGCGCCCCTCATTCCGATCATAGTGTGCTTGATTGTGATTCCGATCTTGGTTCTCACCTTTACCCTTGGAGTTATTTGATACTCTTGTCTGTCACACACCAATATCTATAGCATCATGGATCTGACCGATCAGCCTACTAATCTTTTGTATCGTGAGTCGAGGACCAGAACATTTTACAATAGCAAGATACATTCTTCCTTATCACACGTTGTAATAATGGGTAGCGGCTGGCATCATGGTTAATATGACATATCTCACAGTCTAGCAATAATAAATGCACTGACCTATGGGGACAACTATCCTTGGTGTTCCCTTCCACTTCACAATCTATACACCAAATCCCAGTGCACGTTTCATGTGCTAAATTCACCGATATCTTCTCCAACTATTTTGTCATAGCTGCAATCTGTGCTTCCAAGAATGGGCTGACTCTAGTATCTATACTTCCAATTGCCTTAGCACGCAAAGCTGGCTCAAGTGCTTTGTGCGGATCAGTGTATGTCTTATGTGACAACGCCCTTCTAAAAGGTGTGATCAGTCCTCCAATGAACCATTGTGCATGTTAGCTTGCATGAATATCATAAGAAAGCTTAGATAAAAGTGTTTTGAAATGGGCATCATACTCCTAGACACTCTCAGTAGTTCCCTGCTTAATATCCTTGAGCGCATTTATACTCTTCTGCTCAAATCCAGGATATAGAGCTCTTTAAGGAATGCATCTTTTAATGTTGCATAATCTTCGCAAGTTCGATCTGGGTAAAACTTCATGTACCAATTGTGTGTGCGTCCCTGTAATGTAGTTGTAAATTGAATTTTCTTACACTCAGAATTTGTGATCCCTTTTACGTGCCACAATATCTCACACATGTGTAAGTGTTCAAAAACATCCTCTATGCCCCTATATTCTAGAAGACGGAGAGACATCTCCATGTAAATATTCTGGGGTTAGTATAGACCCTACCCACCTGATCTAGAACCTCATGTGTTACCTCTACCTCTAGAACCACCAAAACTAGAACCACTTATACCCCTTGATCCTCCACCTGTAGCCGGAAGTGGACCAGAAGATGTACTTCCCTGTGTCGCAATAGTAGTATTGAACTGAACCCCTACAGTCTACGTGGTGGTACTACTCCTAGAAGTGAGTCCAAAATTCTACGTGCTCAAATTTTTTGTTGATGATGCGCCTGAAAATGTACCTCTAAACAAAAACAAAGACATCTACCCTGCCATAGATGTACTTGTTAGGTGACTTACCCTGCTTCTCTACTGCCCAAATTAGATTGCTGAATATTGGATGTACTAGATACTGGAAAACCAATCACAAGGGCTAGGTTTCTAGGTAGATTCAGATCTGCACCTGCGGCCCAGGTCGTCTCTGTTGGAACGCTCATGTGTGAGGCCAAGGAGGGTTCCCTGTCATGCTTGTCCAAATGGGGGAGTTCTTGATGCTTTTGCTCCATGCCTTCTCGCATGAGCTCCAAATCCTTCACGATCCATCTCTCCTCAACGCCATCTCTGCTCTATAATGTCATGTTGCTTCTCTATCTTCCTCTCACACACTTCAATGTACTTAAGATGCCTTTCTTCTCTCTACCTTTCTATCGCTAGCTCTGCCATCTTTCACCAAACCTTCTCTTGCCCCCGCGCATGGTGGGGTTTAGCTAGCCATCGGTTTTTCTTGCAAGTTCGGTGGTCACCATCAAGATCTTGATCGCTAGTGGAATGCCCTACAAGTAATTTCCCGGGATAACATAAACATTGGAACTCGGCTACCACTGGGAAAGAATAAGTGGAAATTGAGTACTCCAGAATATAGTTGTTCAAAACACCACAGAACCAAGTATCCACAACGCGTGTCCAAATTAGATCAGCATCATAGAGGGCCTGAAATTCTTCCTACATCCAAACAAGTGTGTGATACCTCCAATTCCATTAGATGCATAAGCAACCAGCCACTTGTACAGTTCTATTGGGAAAATAGCAAAGAAGCTCTCATATAAACAATCATACAGATTCTGTTCCACCCACACACGTGCATCAAACTCAGATCCAGTGTTGAACCTCTATGCGTACTCTTATTCTAGATATTTTATCCACTCCTCAACACTTTCTAGGGTCAACCAATACGTCTTCATCATGAACCATCCTGAAAACAACTGAAAAAGAGGTCTCGGCAACGGAACCAATGATACAACCTAGAATTTACCATGAATAACCCAAGCGCGTTGGCACATCACCCGGCTGAAGTGAGCACTCACCGAATGTGGAAAGGTACCGGACCCCTCCTTAAAGTTGCTTGTGTAGGATGTTAATGTGATGAGGATATAATGCATTCAGATCCATAAATAGCATAAAAATTCCACAGAGCATATTCCAAATCTAGATCTTAAAGAATCATGAATTAAACAATAAACATAATGAAATCAACCATGGAAGAACTAGTTACAGTCATGTTTAACACCTTTATCCACCCAATACACTCCATTATATTAAACACAATAAATACATAAGCTTCTTACAATAAATAGTATCATAAGTTTATGCGTGCATCAGATCTGGAAGCATAACTCCATAATAGCTCATACACAGTGTCTCTGTATGACTACATAGATTAATACATACTTATAGGGGTGGGTACTTTCCCTTCACCGCTTACGCACTTCCTAAAATAGGTCACATGTTGAAAATAGCCATGTGCCTTTACAATAATAGGCACATATGTGTGCTAATTATATATCTCCTACAGTTAACTGACAATAGTAATCCTATTATTATCTTCAACTTGTGCATGGTGCTCATCAAACGCTCATCCCAAAATAGCATTTGTGTGTTGCACAAGTCTCCATCCCGATGTGTGCTCTACACGCTATCTCCAAAAAAAAGACGTAACCATGAAAACGGTTGTCCCCAAATCAGCTTATCCTGGCACACGTTTCCTTTCCTATCCTTCTCGCCTTCAAATGTGACTTATTCCTACGTGCAAGTCTTATGTGTGCCCTCTCCTTAGTGTCATACTTTGTCTGCTCAACACTTCTCCAAAAAAAGACCTCTTCTTTAAAAAAAAAAACACAACAAATAATGATTTGAATTTAAAGCTTCTTCATTTTCCTAGACTACTCTCTCCTCCCTACTACTCCACATACCATGTTCCCAATATATTTTTAAAAACCTTTATACTTTAACCCCTTATACCCCTTTATATGGGGTAATATATTGGTCTATTTTGACTAATATTTAATACCCTTATATGAACTCATGTGATAGGTAATGCTTTGGTTTGTGAATCCACTATGGCGCAAGTGGGAGGCAGAGTGTGCAAGTTATAAGAAAATGCATAAGTAGGAAGTAGAGTGAACAAGTTGGAAGGTGAAGTGTGTAAGCTAGAAGCATATCCCACAAGTTGGAAGCAGATCCTGCAAGTTAGAAGACACAACATGCAAGTGGGAGGCAGAGTGCACAAGTGAGAGGCGGAGTGCACAAGTGAGAGGCGGAGTGCACAAGTTGGAAGTGGAGTGTGCAAGTTGAAGCGGAGAGTGCGAGTTGGAGCTAGATCGCGCAAGTAGGAATAAGATTGCATAACCGGGAGGCAAAGCATACAAGTAGGAGGGGGAACACACAAGTAGGAGATAAAGTGTGCAAGTGGGGGTCTAATGTGCAAGTATTCAATTATTATAGTTGGATCATGGAAGAGTTAAAGTATGGTCACAAAAAGGTCGCAAGCGAATCAAAGAGAAGTTCGAACCGACACCGGTGTCAATATTTTGAAATCTTATTTTGTCACAAGCGTCGCTAGTTCAAAATGTATCATTCTTCACCTTCGGAAAAACCTATAAACAAATGATGTATGAGCAAAAGCTAAACTTGTCCAAAGAGTCAAGATTTAATAAAAATGAAGGGAGGTGTGAGTCTTGTTTTATAGATTTGAGGTACATAGAATATTGGAATGGAAAATGGTGCAAAGTGCATAGAGAATTAAGATGATAAGGATAATGTGCATTGGGGATGCAAATAGTAGGTGGGGTGATTAAGTATATAATTAGATGTGACGAGATTAAATGTGAGTGGATGAGGATAATTGATAGGGTGATATGTCTTTTATCAACATTATTTTATATGTTTTAGTTGTTTTATGGGACTTATTATTTTTTAGTGATTATTGAGTTTTATATTATTTTTGTATTTTTGCTTAAAAGACCTTACACACAAGGTGCATTTTCTAGTGTCTACACTTTGTAAAATGGATGATAGAGCTAATATGCAAATCTTTGAAACAAGGCAACTAAAAATTTGCTCATGATAGGCAAGGCTCTTTTTGAGAGAATATTATTTAAAATATTGAATAAAAAATTTTCTATTTATAGAATTTCTTTCTTTCTTTGATAAAGTGATGCTTTTTATCATGAATTTCTGAATCACATAATTATACAAATACATGCAATTTATTGAATTTAATAATCTATATGGCCATATTGTTCTGGGGAGGGGGTTGGGGTGGGAGGAGAAGGAGAGAAGGTCAAATTTTGATATAACACCAATTTGTGATATCACCAAATTTTTGATATAAAGTCAAGTTGTGATATAACACTTAATTTTTCATATAATACGAATTTGTGAAACACTAAAATTTAGGCATATAATACCAATTTGTTATTTACTACCAAAGTGGTACTATATTTGTGGTGGTGGTTGATTATTATCAAATTTGGTAATGACATATAGTACAAAAGTATTAGTAGAATATTTACAAAAATATACTACCAAACATTTGTTGTTGATTACTACCAAATGTTGGTAGTATCTTTTCAAATATACTACCAATACTTTGGTAGTATTTGTCATAAACAAATTTGGTAATAATACAACCACCACAAATGTAATACCATTGGTAGTAAATCACAAATTGGTGAGTGTATGCCTATATGTTAGTGTTTTAATTAGTATCTATTTAGCTAAATTCTTGCAGGTGTTACATTCACTTTGACATAACTTGGATAAAATTGTCTTGCAAATTTGCCTTGGGATTTCTTTTTCTAATTTATACCTAGCCACCCTTACTCGAATTAAATGCAAAACTTGCATGTAGAACCGTTGGTTTACACCCTCTTCCAACTTTGTAGCATCCATCTCCACACACTCATGTCATTAATTCTAATTTTGTTGAAATCGGTTGATTTAGAGCTCCATAATCTATAATAGAAAAGTGAAAAATGAAAGGATTTCCCTTATTTATAGGCTTGATACCAAAATTGGAAACATCTAAAATTTTGCACCTACATTTTGTAAAATCTCCATGATGGCATCACAAGGAATTCAAACATCACTTACTTTCAAACTTTTGGCACCGAATTCATCGCCCATCTTCACACCTCAAATCCTTCTCATTTTTATTTTTCCTCTTTTATTATCTAGTGAGATCGGTTATTTCTTGTTGATGCACCAAATATTACCTCTTAGGTTTCTCGGGCCTAGTATAGTCTTTCCTTATATGCTATATGGACCCAACCTAGTCCTACTTTATCATCGGTGGCTAGGTTTTGTAGACCTAATCTAATCATCTCATATAGGCTTTTTGGATCGAACCTAATCTTATTTGTTTGAACCTATCCTAACTCCCATTATATGAATATCCCATAGGCTATACAAACATGACCTAGTCCTATTATCTGAACATGGTGTAGCACCCTTTTATGAAGCTGTCTTTACCTTTTTCCTTATTTGAGTGGTTTGTCTTCTGGTGTTGTTTCTTCAATCTTGTATCATTTGGGTCGGTAATAAGTTTTGCACCCTCTACAATCAAGACATAACTTTCAGCATGCATCCCACTATGTGAGAAGCTAAATTCATGTAAGTATATTTTATTTGGTGGAGTTTTCATTTGTTACAATATATACAATCATTCCATTTGATATGTGTGTACTATGTTTCTTTCTCGAAGACCATCTTATATTACACTATTGTAAGACATGATGATCTCAATGGGGACATGTATACACCTTATTTTCACACTTAATATTGATTTCACTTTATAGGTTGTCGAAAATTAATCCCCTTTAATGTGCGTCTTAAGGGATGCATCAAGAGGGGTTTGGGGATGGTTGGAAGCACCTCATAAGAGATTCTCGTGGAACCCGCCCTAGTTTTCCTAGCGCACCTTCCTATTATTACTCTACGACCACTTGGTATCTTCAATACTACCACCTTCATATCATCTTCCCATAACACATTCAGATCACCTTCAAATCCCTTTCATACCCTCTCAAACTATTCTACTCTACCTCATTTATCTCTCATCCAACTTACCTTTTTGGATCGTTCATAGCTAATATCATTGACCATGATCAATGAGTCTAGTGGATCCCTTTTTAGAGTGTGTTCTCACAAATTTTGAACTCAAGCAAAATTTGAAGTACACCAATCAAATTTGGTCACAATCGATCAAATCTAGTCAAATGAAAGTGGTGGAATGGATTTAATAAGTTTGGGGCTCAATAGATCATAAATTTGTCCAAGCATTAAAAAAATTAGAATCATTGGACTTCTAAAATTTTGGTGCATGTTTGTAATTTTCATGCAAATTGTGTTCGAACCTATGATTCCTTGATTTTCTCGCCCCTTTGTTGTTCAAACTTTTGCATGTTTCTATGTTATGGAAATTGACTTTGTCAATTTGCAAGTTGCAAAATGATTGTCAATTTGCAATTCCTAATGCAAATCGATTTTTTCAATTTACAAGTTGCAAATCAGCTTTGTCAATTTACAAGCTCTTAAATCTCCTAAAGGTCTTTGGGGAGTTTTAAGGTGCAAAAATAGGAAAGTTCTGCATAGTCTTTGTGGAGGCTTTAAGGTGCAAACATAGATATATGGAGTTTTGTACTTGGGCATTGCATATTTCTCTATCATTTTCATTCCCTCAAAATTTCATGCAAAAAGAGCTCATTTGTCTCTCCAAAATTATGGACGTGATTGAAGTACATTTACAATTTTTGTGTAAGACACACTTATGAGTTATGCCTCGGTTTTTAGCCCTAAAGCACATTTTCTCAAAATATGTGTGGAAGAAAAAGTATTTACTAATTTGTATTCTCAAATGGGTCTATGTCAAAAAAATAAAATCTAAAACCCACCTCAAACATGGTCTTGAAGTAATATGCTTTCTTTTCAAATCTACGGAGTTCACTCCTCGGGTTTTTCAAGAATTTTTGGGTTTCGTAGATTTTCTGTCATTTTCATTTCTTCAAAATTTTATATAAATAGAGCTCATTTGCCTCTTCAAAAGCTTTGGTGGTTTTGAAGAAGTATATTTGTTGTTTTTGGTGCAAGACACACATATGAGTTTTGCCTCAATTTTTTGGCCCCAAAGCACATTTTTCTCAAAATGTGTATAAAAGGAAATATGTTCAAATTTTAGTATTCTCAAATGGGTCTAAATTAAAAAAACAAAATAGTGCTAAAATACAAAGACCCTTTTTACATCAAAAATCTAAAGTTCTCAAGCAATTTTGCAGGTGGAACTTTCAAGTGCAAAAGCAAGTCAAAGTTCCCTCGGCCCTATCTTTCACATTTGATCTAGGTTTTAACTCTTGTTGAAGCATTCAAAATATATTTTGATGAGGAACAATATCTCTTCACGAATCAAAGCTCCCAAAGTTGTTATATTTTACATAAAATCAAGGCAGAACTTTCAGTGCAAAAGCAACATAACTTTCAATTACAAAAGCAGCTAGAAGCTTATGGAGCGAGCAACAAGAAGATGTGCATTTTCATAAATGTAAAATGTCACTTTACTAAAAAGTGCACAATCATTTTGCAAGTTTGAATATGGCGGCAAATTGAATTTAACAATTTTTAGGTTCAAGTAAGTGCAAATTGACTTTATTAAAAAAATTAACTTTGTTAAGGTTGCAGTAAGTAGCCATAATTATAATAATTAGTGTCATATAAATATGTAGTTGCAATTCATTGTAAAGGGACTTTTACCAACTAGAGATTTTTACTTGTTAGAAGAACTACTTTAAGAGACTTTTGGAAGGGCTTTTCGAGGAATATCTAGAGAGACTTTGTGTTGCCCATGATATTGTAAAAGGACATATCATCATTTCTTGAGGGGATTTGAATTGCTAGAGACTTGGAGGGATTTTTGGCTATAGTTTGTGTTGTCCATGATTTTGTACAATATCTAGTATGGGAGGAAAATGTATGAGAATTTGTGTTCATCCATGTGAAGAAATAGAAAGTAATTTGTTTAATCGTGTCATGATTTCTTTGGCAATGATAGCAAATGTTCTTATGTCATGTGTTTATCCTTCATTATTTTTATGTATGTAGAATCCTTATCAGAAGTGTTTCTTATATTAAATGATCTACTTGCAAACTAAAATAAGATTTGTGTTTATATATATGAAATGCAAGTGTTCCTTTCTTTCTCTCTCTAAATTCTTCATTCATGTCTTCTCACCTTTCAACTTATATTTTGTTCCAAGGAGTAAAATATTGCTCACATAGGTTAATGTAAATATTGTATATATTCTTTCTTGTTTGTTTTGGCTTTCAATAAAGGGTGCCTCTCCTCACAATAGAGGAGGGACTTTGTCCCAAATGCTATTGAAAAAGCACTATATTTTACCTATAAAAAAATATTTTACTAACGGAGAGCGGACTACATCAACCATAGTGAATGACATCGGCTAAGTGAAATAGTACCATCGCTTCAATGATATCCTCAATACTATTACCTTTATATCTACTCATAACACCTTTGAATCCCCTTCATACCCTCTCCAAGTATTCTACTCTATCTCATTTCTCTCTTACCACCTTACCTTTAATGATTGTATGTAGTTGATATTATCAACCATCGTTGATGTCGTCTAGTAGAACCCTTTTTCCATGTGATTGCATCAACAATGGTCAATGCCATTGACTAAGTGAGATACTAACTTCAACGTATGTTCTCTCGTGTGTGTGTACACACACACACACACACACACACACACACAAACACACACACACACAAACACACACACACACACACACACGAGAGAGAGAGAGAATAAACCCCTCTTCAATACTTAAGGTTAAGAAACCGATAAATATAAGAGGAAGAGTTTAAGGTTAAGAATACTTACCTTGGATGACATTGTTGGCACATTAATCCCCCTCTTGAGTAAATAGTACCATGTGAGATTGTTCGGGTGGATTATAAGAGCAATACTTTAAATAGCTAAGTAGACCAAAGTTAGGGACTCCAAAGATTAAAGTAGACTTTGTTGGTGTAACTCCTATTCTTGTTGCTCATAGTAATTCAATGCCCTAACGATGACTTTCAAGTATAAGCTCCACTAAGACTCCAAACTGTTAAACATGTAAGGGAAGATTTGTAAGTTAAGGATAGCTATGTGATGATATATGTTGTTGGCATTTCTCAAAGATATCGTCACATAGCTATCCTTACACTTACAAATCTTCCCTTAAAGGTTTAAGAGGTTTGGAGTCTTAGTGGAGCTTATACTTGAAAGTCATCGTTAGGGCATTGAATTACTATGGGCAACAAGAATAGGAGTTACACCAACAAGGTCTACTTTAATCTTTGGAGTCCCTAACTTTGGTCTACTTAGATCTTTAAAGTATTGCTCTTGTAATCCATCCACAACAATCTCTCATGGTACTATTTACTCGAGAGGGGATTAATGTGCCAACAATGTCTTCAAAGGTAAGTATCCTTAACCTTAAACTCTTCCTCTTATATTTATAGTTTATTATGTTAATGCATTGTGTATTCGACTAAGATAGTGTAGCATATCTTTGTCTATTACATTATTCTTTTCTTTGTAATGCATGTTTACCACCTAATGGTATTATAACCCATAGTTTAGGATTAGGCATTGCTCAACTCTTATAACCCGTAAAATACTAATAAAACCTCATGTTCATATCCTAGATATAAGCTTTGGAACCCTATACCTTTGATACAAGTGTGGATCACCCTCTGCTAAATCTATGATTGTTATGCCTCTAAGAACTTTGGCTTGTGTGTTGGCCTTATATAATTTTCTATTGATAACCTAATCTATATTAGAATGAGGGGGATTAATCATATTGACCTTCTTAGCTCACACACACATAGTACTTTTATCTTTTATATTTTGATCTTTGCTAAATAATTGATGCATAAATATATATTTGATTAATTACTTGTGATTGTGTCCTTGCATATGTGGTGTTTCTTAGTTTCTTAGTTTCATTTCCTCTTCATGTCATTGTGCAGGATTTTGAAACTTTGCCTCTATACAATAAAGGAATAATATAATGAAGTTAAAGATGGATAAACCTTGAAAGTTTTTATTTTGGCCTTCCTCTTGCTTTGAAGTCCATATTGTTGTCAACAAAGTGTAGGGTAAAAATATTCCATGATCAATTTATATGACATCCAAAAGGTTAGTGTTAAGAAAAAATCGTATACTATGTAGATATACACAATCTTGTTTATTACATTGATGAGGTTCTAACTTCTTTCATTCAAATTAAAATTCTTTATTGTAGATAATTTTTTTATTGAAAAGCGAAATTTATTAGTCACACATAATACATCACTAATCGTACCAAAATATAGGTGGAATGGAATCACACTCGTAAAGAAGAATCCATATTAATCCTCGACCAAGAAAGGGAGATTTTGAAAAGCCCTTAAGAAACCACAATTCTAATTAAGCATAATTAATAGTAAGCCAATCAAAATCGCTAATATAATCATTCATTAAATACTTTTCTACAAAAAAAAAAATCGTCCAAAAACCTTGTAAAGCCCCTCGAAACAAAGGCAAGGGACAATAACAATTAAGTAAACATGAATGAGAGTTTTAATCCTAGAAACAATTCCAAGATGGAGTGAAGAGGCATATCCTACTTGGGGATGAGCAATCAAAGTAGAGGGAGGTAGGGGAGGATTATCCGGCTTGTATTCCTAGTTTTCCTAGTTGCCGCCGCCACCAAGAGGATTCATTGAATCAGAAGTCAACTCCCACCACTATTATTCTTAGCTTTTTCTTTATCTTCTTCTTGCTCAAACTGCCTGAAAGGGGAAATGAAAAGTACTGCCAAGGAACCTTCTTTGCAATGAAGGCACCCACCCACTAGAGTCAAAAATTATGTGACCAAAACCACCACCCCGTCAAAGTAGAGGGAGGTAGGGGAGGATTATCCAGCTTGTATTCCTAGTTGCCGCCGCCACCAAGAGGATTCTTTGAATCAGGAATCAACTTCCAACACTATTATTTTTAGCTTTTTCTTTATCTTCTTCTTGCTCAAACTGCCTGAAAGGGGAAATGAAAAGTACCGGCCGAGGGAGCCTTCTTTCCAATGAAGCCACCCACCCACTAGAGTCAGGAATTATGTGACCAAAACCACCACCCCTTCTGCCGCTACAGTTGGGAGACAACCGTCAAGAACAGAGCAAAAACTCTGCCACCTGTGAGAGGTAACATGATTTTGTACATTATCTTATTCCCAATAGAAAGGAAAATAGAAGCAATGACAATCATGCTCAAGATCACTTCCTATCTTTATAGCCAAAAAAAATTAGTGCTAGGTTGCTAGTGGCTTATCAAATGCTTTGTTAGCTTCAACGTTTTCCCTACCATCCATACCAATTGACTACTTGTACAGCACAAGCGTTGCATGTTTTTAAGATAAAATCATTCTTGTGGATCAGTTATTTCTTCATTTCCAAGAGGAATAAAATGAGAAAACAAGACATGGAATAGTTTACTGTCTGTCATACTAAAATCCTGGCTTCTAAGATAAATAGACAGTATACTATGAAGATAGTGACTTGAGAGAACAACTTGAAATCACATCCATATTATTGGTTCTGACTCCTTGTTCTAGCCTTTTTATTCATTAACTAATAGGCTCTATAAGGACAAACACATATACTATTATTATTTATTAATTGTGTGGGAAAAGTAGTCATTAATATAATGACATTGTTCCCTCGTGTATTTTTTTTTGGTAATAATCACAAAGCAAAATGACTGACCACATAACCAAAGGAAGCATTTGTTAGTGGAGGCAGGCAGTCTGTGATTTTAACCTGCCCTTCTCACCCTCTAGCCTATTTCCTCAATGGCAAAGCTTTTGGAGAGTGTAATGCCCTTACCTTGTGATTATTACCAAAAATATACGATGAAACCATATCATTATTTTAATGACTATTTATGGTGGCCATCTTGAGACGACTTAAACAACTAATTTATAATCTAGTTAAATTGCTCATGCAAGACTTCAACTTAACATATACCATTATATTTTAATGTTCTTTTGATTAGAGATTGTTCCATTGATGTTATATTGGAAGAATTATAATGTTAAAAGAAGTTAAAGGTTCTTGTGGCATTCATGCTCTGTGTATGTACTTGCAAGGGGAGAGTATATTGCTAGTTTGCCAGCATTTTCCTTTGCCATCAACAAAATAGTGTCAACGTTACAGAAAAGAAAGCTAATATACCAGAGATAAATATGCTTCTTATGGAAACAAAGGCCAGAAACAATTAGTACAAGTCATTGAAAAACTGCCTGTACATAGAAATGCCCATTCCTAAGAAGCTGTGCATTTCAAACAATGTTTCATTCTCTAGAAATAATGGTCCAGCCCATGCAAGGCAATTTTCCAATTACACATGACGAATATCAGAAAAACCCAACTGGTAGTATAATGTTTAGGAAGCAGAAGAACCCAACTGGCAGAATGATGTTTTCTAATTTATAGGAGGATGCATTCATTCAATATATCAAGGATAAGTGAAGACCCCAGAACATGACTCAGACGTGACTCACTTGGTTGAGTACGTATATCAAGGATGAGTGAAGACCCTAGAACAGGACTCA
Source organism: Taxus wallichiana var. yunnanensis (assembly GCA_018340775.1). NCBI lineage: Eukaryota > Viridiplantae > Streptophyta > Pinopsida > Cupressales > Taxaceae > Taxus > Taxus wallichiana. The sequence goes on along the minus strand of CM031240.1, from coordinate 337,415,355 downwards.
GATGTGACTCACTTGGTTCAGTGCATATACTGAAACATTTTGCAAGATACACTATAAACAGAGCTTCTACAATAAACATTTAAACTGTACAAACATGAATCTGCTCGTTTGCATATTTTCGTAGTTCTGTCACCAACCACCATCAGTCCTTTCTACATACACAGCAATTTATACATCCAGTATAATGACATTTAATGGGATGAAATTTACAAGAGGAGAAACTTGGAATGAAATGACAAGATTTTCTGAATGTTGGTTTCCAACAGCTAAACCTTTTCCAACTCAAAAATTTCCATATTTTCAACCGCCTACAAGAACAGCACCAACTGCAATCTGAGTCAGCTGAGTGTTCCTTAAACCACCGATCCCATGACGATGTCGATTGGCCTTTTTAACACTGATCAGAGGCAAATAAGATAAACTTGTTACTCTCTCTCTCTCTCTGTCTCTTCAAATTCTATCAGTTACAAAAATATTTTATCAATTTTGAGAATTACGCTCTCTCACACAGACAAAATTTCTTCCAGATAAACGCACACAAAGCACAGTTGGTATGCATGATTCATATTCTATCATGTTTGAAAATATTTTATCTAGTTTTAGAATTGAATTGATGGTGCCAAAAGAGAAAAATTACTGTCCGAGACAAATTATTGGCTTGTGTAGGCTTGCATCAACCAAATTTTATATTCAAAATACACAAAAAGCTTAAATCTTGTCTTCATTGAACTTACAGGAGTACTATTGTGCAGAAATGTCAGTATGCAGCATTTCCAATTTTTTTGGTGCAAAGGATCATGAAGCCTTGGTGCTATGGGAATGATATTCAGGTAAAACAAGAGATTACTCAATATCCAGATTGGAAAAATGCTTACTATTCTTTTACCTTAGATCGTTATGAAAGACTAGCTGTTGAAAGGGGTAGCTACTTGCATGTATGTCAAAAATGTTGAAAGTTCTGTTTGTAATTTGTATAATGCTACATGACATTATTCCCATTTCTGATAGGTTATTTACATAAGAGAAGCCAATATTATAGGCAAAAATCTTATAAATATATTACCTCCCTTTTAATTTATTTTCATCTACGCCTTGAATATTTCCACTAACCCATTTGCATATGGTTCTGACTAACTATAGTTAACTTTCTAGGTATAATGGATGTCCACATCATTTCCTCTTTGCTTATAGAGGTGATTGTCCCCAATTCGACGGATGAATTTCAACTTATTATCTGCTAAGATAGCCAGGAGAAAATTGAATCTCGCAGAGTATGAGGTGCATGCAGAACACAAACAGTTGTGATGGAGTCCCCACATGAAAATAATCTAAACGTTGAACAAGAGGATTTCGAACAACTGTAAAGAAATATCCTAGAGACTTAAGTGTTTTATTGAAGCCAAAAATATCCTCATTTGGAAATCCAAGCTCCAAATCACAGTATAGAAAAGACAGTATAGTAGTGGTGAAAGGATTGGATCCAGGGTGTGGAACTCCATCACAGGAGTTGCAGAAAGTAAAGCCACTGGATGTCATCTGTGCCCAAGAACAGAGGATATGGAAGGCAATGAAGTAAGAGGAGAAGATGCCAACAATGAAGCTGTGAAGAGTCCATCTTGGAGCCATAAGGAAGCTTGCTGACAGCTAAACGAAAGAGTAATATGGAGTTCATCATTGGTTTGCTGAGTTTCAAACTGACCTAACGAAGAAGAATGGACTGTATTTGGAGAGATACAAACAGGCTTGACGTGGTGTTGATGGCCTTTTCCAATAGATGAAAACAAAGCAGGAGGTATCAGAGAGGTGAGGTGGTGGTCAAAAGAGTCACCCATGAGTGGAACATGTAGGATTAGTGTTGTAGTCTCCAAAACAATATGTTCATTGTGGCTTACATGGCTAACCATTTGAAAAGTGCAGGACGTCTCATGGTTAGGATGGCAAGGAGCCTATAGAGATGGTAGAAAAGATGACTCATCAATTACCTGATGACTGTAAAAAGTGAAGAGGACAAGCTTGGTCAGACCCAACTTACTAGTTGGAACCATTGTGGAAATGTCATATGGTTGTTCTTCTCGTTAAATTGAAACGTGCTCGTCATCAGCTGCATAAGTTCCAGTTGAAATGCCTTCTGTTGTTGGCATTGACAGTGACACTAGAAGGCAACAGTAAAATCATGGTGTTTAGGAAAAGCCTACACAACAAAGAAAACAGAATTCTGCAGTGAAGACAATTCCATGCTATCAAGGTCAAGTAGCAGGGGCAGAGATATATACCAGGATCTGATGCCAAGTTATAAGGTTTCTATTTCTGAATGCTTAGTTACATAAGAGAAGCTTGTATTTAATGTTTCCAAATCCCACCTAGCTCCTTTCAACTGTCCACATTGTTCTTAATTCAAATCTATCCACCCTTCTAATGATTCCTCTAACCCACTTCCATGTGGACTTGACTGATTTCAAATAGATAGATGCAGCAAACACGCTAACTAAAATGGATGTCCTCATCACTACAGCTACAGGGTAATGTGAATTTGTAAATGGAGAATTATATGCCAAAAACCTAACCAAGCACCGACCAGATCTCAGTGATGGAGAAACTAGACACAGATTTTTATGTGCAGAGAAGGAAAATCTGTCAGTGTAATATAGGCTAGCAAAGCTCTCAGAGCTACCAAAGGACTCACAAAAGAGAAGAAAGAAAGTGAGGAAGAAACTGCAGAATTGGATGATACTTTTGAATTTTGAGCTGGTGAGATCAGCGTCTCACTCTCAAATGCTACCCCATTATTATGAATTGCCATGTTCAAATGAAGGTTTTAAGCAACACAAATGATTGGGTAAGACAGTCTTGATGACCTGGGAATCACACTAAATCACCAGAGAATCGCCTATTCCTATCAAGGATTAAATCTTAATAAAATCACCTTTGGGAGCCTTGAGTAAAGGCGGGCCATACACATACAGGAAATGGATACATGCTCAAAGTAAGTCCAAAAGTTGATATTAACCCTGAAACTGACGATGACATCGGCTATGTGAATCCACTCATATACTGGACTATTTAAGTGGATTGCCATTTCAATACCAAGTGGATGCATGTCTCTAGTATATAAGTGGACGATATCAACAATCCACTCTTATGATGGACTAGTCGAATGGACTAGTCGAGTGGACTGCCCCTTCATTCAGCTACTTTTACCAACTTCTATGATCGTTTTCAAGTAATGGGAGGGTGAATGACATGAAAAAGCCTCCAAAAAACTGAACTGAAAATATAAGCAAGACAAATTAAACAAATCTTAATATCTAAATCTTGAACATGATCTCGAGTCTAAAGATCTTACAATGAGAGGAAAGGGTCAGAATGTTTCTCCACAGATTCAACAACCCTGCCATCCAAAAATTGTGTGTATCAAACATATAATCTATTGATATTTACTAATAAGTGTGAATAGACATGAGTAAAACTTGAAACATCAGATCCCTTTTTGATACAAGATGAACTTACCGAATACAATACAAATATATAAAGATTAATAACAAACTTTTCAAAAGGATGCACATAATACTTACTCTTTACAACATTTAGAAGCGGGGGAGACCTTCAAGCGTCTTTAGCTCCTCCTACATAACAAAAAGGAGGAAAAGAATATTCAACAAACATGCTTTAACGACACCAAAGACCCAATTGATACTAAACCCATAAATGGGATTGTCAGATCTTTAATGTTTACAAATACTTTTAGATCAAGTAGCATTGTTAAAGTTATTCAAACAGTTTCTCATGCCTTCCAATGGAAAAATCTAAACAATAATCAATGCATATTAAGCCTATAGATGTGTGTGTTAAGAATACAAAAAGTATGATAAACAAAATTGCACAAGATGGAAGGCAGGTACATTGATATCGGTGAGAAAAAAAAATCCTAGAACCGTGATTTTTATTGACTAAAAACAAAAACTTACATAATTCAACAACATACTTGCAATCTTCCTCCCGCAAGTTATATACATCAACATTTCTTTTCTACAAGACCTAACTACCCGACCAACTAACAAAGTTAAAACACTCTAATTTCTAACTTAATTAGTATAGGGAGAGGATGCATGCCCCATACACTTATTTACTACAACCTAAACATAATTTGGATCAACAACATAACAAACCTCCCTTGATCCAAAGGGATAAAAGATGTATGTTGCAGCAAACTTGCTAGATGATAAATTCATTGCAACCTCCTAACTTTTTCTTGTACTCTGATCAACCTGTGTCAACCCCTTTACTACTTTCCTCACAACCTGAACTCTTGTGCCTTGTGCTTATTGCAATCCTACAACCTCTTGACACGAACAAGATGATGAGTGTTCCACATACACCGTCTTCCTATGATCCCTGTATACGTACCCGTAGTATGGAACGTTTATGGAATAATCCAACTACATCAATTAACATTACCTCCTCTGAATCTATACATGTAGTGTGGAACATTTATGATATGTTCAAACTATACCAACCACTATCTACAGCAGTTGACTACCTGCAACACCATTGTCATAACTGTAAAAGTAGCCAATTAATCCTACTTCCCAAAGGATCGTCAATACCACCATCTCAAAGGCTGATCTACGACTTTCCTCCTATAAGACAAGAGATGGGAAACCCAAGCAGCTCCATATCACCAACCTGCTTCACATCATTACTATCTCAAATCAACATAACAACAAAGAAACTATCTCCTAGCCAAACAAGTAACAAAATAGACAAAACCAAAGCAACAACAAGAGAATATCTCCCAGCCAAAAAGGATCTAAACTGACAAAACTAAAACTGCCACAAAATCGTCATCCCAATCCTCGAGCTAGTAGCAAACCAAAGATGGGTCTTTGCAAGTCTTTCAGAAGACACTTTCATAGTACTGTCCACCTGGAGCAAAAGCTTCAGCGAAACAAGAACACTCTTGATCAGAAGAATCTCCACTAGAATAAGAAACATATTGTTTGATAGACTTCTTTCTTTGGGTGACTTTTTCTAGGAAGGGAAATCAGTTGCATAATGTCTGAATTAACTACACTTGCAGCATCACAATTTTTTCTTAGTTTTTTATGGTGATTTTGTCACTGGTGTCATCTTTGAAATGACACTGAGAAGTGTGCTTATATGTAGATATTGGTCGTAAATGCTTTGCTTTCACTCTATTTTTATGTCCTTGCAAAACAAAAATATTCAAAAGACTTCACATTAGAGCTTTTATTCTTTACAAATTGGCATTCATCTTGTGAGAGCAGCTCATAAATGGAATCAAATGTTGCTTTGTTACATTTGTCAGAGAGTTGCAACATTTTGAAGAAATTTGTGTGAGTTGAGTTAAGCCCATTTGAAAGTATAGGAATCATGATGTCAACATCAATTTTCCCTCCCATTGTACTATAATAATGCTTTAAATTCTACAATCTCAAGATGCACTCTAGGATATCCTCATCATCATTAAGCTTAGTGTCAAGCAATCACATCAAAAGATCAAGCTTCTTATATGCAAGTTGTTCATCATACATTTCCTTGAAGTGGTGGATTTTTTTCTTTTTCCTATGTTAGTCTGACCGGGAAATGATAATACTTGCAAGCTTGGCAACGAAATCCACTATCGCAGTCGAACAAGTTCCAAAACAGATATGTTGTGGAAAGCATCATAATGTTGTGAAGCTAGCAGATTCCCTTTGATACAATGAGGATTGATCCTACGGATGTTGAATCATCACTTTACACACGTCCTCAATACATTTGACGTTGGATACTCACGTATGAAGAAATTGGATTGTTGGCACCAACATAGTGTAAACGGCGGCTATGAACTTTGTAAAGGTGGCAAAAAGAGGGTTGCAAAGTAGAATTGGATTTGCGAACATTTACCAAGCTTTCGAAGCTCATGTTGTTTTGTGAAGCTTCCTAGGCTTGCAAATTTTGCATAGACTTGGGAAGGTCTCACAGAATTATGATTCTCTCAAAGGTTATGAAGAATAAATCTCTTACATGATTACGAATCTCTCCAAAGTTACGAAGATCCTCTAATGTTGCGCAGCTCTTAAAATGAACCATCAAGCTTGCAAAGCTTCGAATTTATTTGAGACACTTGAAATCTGGCATTTTCTATAGGAATTTTTGCTCTACAAGGATTAAGTTTTCTTAAGGATGATTAAATAAGCTCCTTTGGAAAGAAAACTTGGAGATCCAGACCAAGCTCCACTCTTAAAATCCATGTATCTTCCTTTGGTCCCTTATTCTTCCATCGAGCTAAGTACTCTTTGTACTCTCGCTACCTTGTCTTTTTACCACCTCATTCTTCCAAAATTCTTCCATCTCCTCGCGCTTCTTCTCAAGTATAAGAGTTCTCCAATCTGCAATTTCTTCCTCTTCTTGAACACTATTATCCTTCTAATAAGGAGATAGGCCTGCCAACAGTGAAAATGGGTGAAATTTTTAAACCTTCTAGCAGCTCTATCTCATATGCTTTATATGAAAACTTTCGCATGATTTTACAAGGACCAATCTTCTTGAACTTCAACTTGGCTTGTGTTCCTCTTTAGAACCTCTCTTTCCTCAAGTGCACTACCACTAAATTTCCTTCAACAAATGATTTTACTATCCTCTTTTTATTTTTCTTCTCTTTATATATTAGCTAGTATGTTGTAGCTTCTCATTTCTTCATACAACTCATGCATATGCTCAATAGAATCCTCTGCATCTATACTCTTTTTGTTGTCACTCTTATCAAGTATGTATCTCTCTCTTGGGTGATCTTCCATACACAATATGAAATGGAATCACTCTAACTGACCTGTTTACTGAATGGTTGTAGGTGAATTTTGCTTGAACCAACATCATATCCCATTGTGGGTCAACAAAACAACTGACAACTCACAGCCAGATCCAGAGTATGCAGGTCACAATGGAAACACATGATTGGAACACAACCTTTGTACATTCATTCTTCACTATAATATGGAGATGTTACATTCAGAATTCCACACACCCGCCTTTGCGAAGTTCACTCACTAGCAGATTTATTGCACTACTTGGCTAGCTCAAACATCTTCTCTATGCACACTAACATCCCTTCCCTTACAACGACCTAGAAGGTCTTCTTCTAGCTACTCTAGATCACAATACACTCTATTGGAACCCACAAATGACCATTGGAAGACTCTTTTGTAAATCCTCTCACGAAACCCCTCTTCTTGGTGGTGAGAATCCCTTACATGATTATACACACAGCATATATAGGCTAGAATGTGTTGCAAGCATTTATTGATGTCAAGGAGTTCAGTTTGCCACTTGAATGCTAGTTACACATGTTACAAGGACAGTTCAAAAGCAATCAATGAATTGTTGGGAACCTTGTTTCATGGTACTTGAGCTCTGCCATTCTTTGAGATTCCTAAAATATTTGTAGGTATAGGACCAACATTTCTTTGGCAATCCATTGATATGAAGCAAAGCCTTCAAGATGTGGTTGATTGCATTACTTCAATCATTGATTTGTTCTTTATCTCGTTCTAATCTCTACACCTAGCAATGATGATACCTGCAAGCTTGCGCAATGAGATTCACTACGGGTGTGGCTTGCCGCACAATGGAACAAGTTCTAGAACACTTCTATTGCACAAGGCTTCATGTGACACCGGTAGATTTTCCTTGAGACAATGAGGATTGAACCTAAGGATGTTGCACACCTCCTTAATGCTTTTGATGCAAAATATGCATGTCTAAAGAAATCAGGTTTCTAACACCAACATGGCGTAAACGATGGTTATGAAGGTGGCGAAAATAGGCTTGCAAAGTAGAATTGAGCTTGTGAAGCTTTACCTAGATTGTGAAGCTTTACCTAGATTGCAAAGCTCATGTCATCTTGTGAGCTTCCTAGGATTGTAAAGATTTCATGACTAGTTAAGCTTCCTTATCTTGTGAAGCTCCTTTAGTGTTATGCACATCTCAAAATGATTTGACAAGCTTGCAAAAACTCAAAATCTTGCATTTCTTCACGTTATCTTGCATGAGAACTAGATATCATGTACAACATGGATTTTTGGTACTAATCAATAAGAATTTTTTAGTCAACATATGAGTTAAATGTTATATTATAATAAAGTAATTTTTTAATTACTTTAGTTAGATTATATTAAGTCAACTCATAGTTGTCTTTAGTTGTCTTATCACATGTTTTGTGAGATATTGTTCAATCTCATTTTGTTTATTCCCGGATGATTTCATGAGGGGAAATAGGGGCAATTAGGGGTAGTGAATATTATCCTGCATTTTATTCTCAGATTAGTTTATCTATTTCCATGTATTGTGGATGAGATAGAAGCTGTCCAATATCTATAAATATTGCAGCTCTCTCTTCTTATTGTAATGCTTGATTTTTAAAGATTAATAAAATATACAAGCACCGTCTTGCTTCTGTGTAAAAGCTTCTGAGTTGTTTTGTGTATTTGCTTATTATCAAAGTATTCAACTCCAACATCTGGTATCAGAGCAACATTCTGATCTAAGGAAAAGTGTAGGAAGTTTTGAGGGAGGAGGAATAAGAAGCTTGAGCTAGGAGGAGCCAGAGTTGCCCCCAGCCTCTTCACAGAGCCCCTGCCCTACTCCACACGCTCAGAAGCAACAAAAGCAACAGTACAGAAACACCTCCAAGATTGGTAACAAAGTGATTGTATCAATTTTTTTTTAATACTGTTCATTGCATATGAACTATATACAATTGTTTTTTTTTTTTTCTCTAATTCAGAGATCCCGTTTAGTGTGATTTAATTTAGTGGACCCCCAATTTTGGAGGCACCACTATTCGGGTTTGGTGTGTAGGTTTCATTTTTAATAAAAAAAGAAACATCCACCACCGATCTGCAACCTGTATGCAAGCTGCGGTATTTGCATATATCTGTGAATTCACCTTGCAGACTTCTGGATTTACCTGATAGCTTCACACCTGCAAAAGAAAAAAAAATGAAAGTTGATATTGATCTGGGTGTGCATCTTCAATCTGCAAGCAATTCTGTGTGACCTTGCAGAACAGAGCGTAAGAGAGCCTTTAAGGCGAAAGGGTGGCGAAGGAAACAAGGTTGACGATGGAGGAAACAAAGTTGCACGCATGCGTAAGTAAGTCAGACCCACATTTTTCGTTAAAAATCATTTTTAAAAATCATTTTTAAAAAATTCCTTTTTGGACGATGTGAAAAAATCAGAAGTATAAAAAAAAATTCCATTTTTGGAAAGGGGCCCGAAAAAAATATTTTAAAACGGTCATAACTTTCAACTGGTACCTCGGATTGAGGTGCCGTTTTTTTTTAAAGTATATGTTTTTTCAAGCTCTACACTTTGGTCAGTCAAAGAGGCCAAAGAGCCCAAAACTAAATTTGTAAGGGAAAAGAGGCCAAAGTGCCCAAAAATTTAAAAAATTGTGAAAATATTAATTTTTTCGTAAACAAGAAGGGGGTGCAATTTTCTTTTTCTATTTACAAGATGTTTGTAAAAATGGCCGATAGTGCCGAAAAATCATTGTAAAAGGCCAAAAAGGAGCCCACACTCAATAAAAATCAATTTTGGGGGGTGTGTACTGATTTGAGGGGGGATTTGTTTCGTGTTTGATTCTCTATCTCTCTTTTCTTTCGTGCACAAATGGCTAACAATGCGCCCAAATTCTTTTTTTCCCGATTCACAACTCCTACGAGGAGATAATTATGCTACATGGAAAATGAAAATTAAAACTCAACTTGAATTTGAGGACATAATTGGTGTAGTTGATGGCTCGATAACGAGACCAGAAAATGATATTGCTCAACAACGTGTGTTTGATCGTGCTAATCAAAAGGCAAAACTTATAATTCTATTTGGTGTAACTGATGATGTACAACCTCATATTCATCAAGCGACAACTGCAAAAGAAGCATGGGATAAACTAGCAACTGTATATGAAGCTAAGAACAAAAATGCTATTTTGCAATTACAAACACAACTCCATTGTCTCAAAATGAATTCTAATGAGTCTATTGAAGGTTTTCTAAAGCGTGTTGCTATATTGAGATCATCTCTCCAAGCTTTGGAAGTAGAGGTCACTGATGAATCTCTTGTCCCTATTGTATTGAGAGCTTTACCAGCCTCATACAAAATATTTGTCACAACTCTCAACATTATGGGTCCAACTACAAGTTTTGAAGAGTTAGTGAACATGTTACAACAGGAAGAGTCCATGAACAAACCTGTAGAAGATGAGGAACAAGCCCTCTCTTCATTCCATAAGGGAAAGAAACAGATTCATACAACTAGTAAGCAACACAAGCAACATTCTCAACAGAATACTCAAGGGAACACTCAGCAAAAGCAGTGTCAAATTTGTGGCAGAAAAGGACATGACTTAAAAGATTGTTGGTATAACACATTTCAGAAGGGTTCATCTAGTGGCAAGAAGCCAAATTTTCAACAATCTAGTCAGGGTTATCAAAAACAAACAAGGACAAAGGAAAAGTAACTGGAAAAAGAAAACACCGCAACATGGCAACATTGCTGAAGAAGAAGATAACTCACTAGATGAGGACTTCCTATTTGCTGCACAATCAACTCAAGAAATCAATTCACCACAGGCAATTTGGTATGTTGACTCAGGAGCAACAAGACATATGACCAGGAGAAATGATTGGTTCTTAGAGTTAAAGAATACACCTAACAAAGACTCTGTTTCGTTGGGTGATGATTCATCGTACAAAGTACAAGGAATTGGAAACATCTCCTTACCTCTTGGATCAAGAAAGTGCACAATAAGAGATGTTCTATATGTTCCTGGATTGACAAAGAATCTACTTTCAGTAAGTCAGCTTTTGGAGCACAACTTAAAAGTGGATTTTGATTGTACAGATGGAAAGAAGATGTGTTTAATCAAAGATAAGTCTAAAAACTCCAACATTGTTGCACGAGCTTCTGGTGTAGGTCGTATGTTTCAGTTGGATTTTGTTCAAACCAAAAATCAGGCCCTTGTAGCTAAGGATACATCATCGGCACAATTGTGGCATCGAAGATTTGGCCATGTAAGTTTTGGCTATCTTGAAACACTTCAAAAAAATAATATGGTAAGAGGACTGCCAAATTTCAAGAAAAATACAGACAAGTGCACAAATTGTTTGGCAGAAAACAACATAGAGCTTCTTTTCAGAAAAGCAAGTACATTCAGGGCCCGTGGTAAACTTGATCTGGTGCATACCGATCTGTGCGGACCTATGAGACCTAGTCATTCAGGGTTTCAATATTTTATGCTTTTTGTTGATGATTACTCACGAAAAATGTGGGTATACTGCATTCACACCAAAGACCAAGCCTTTGAAACTTTCAAGAAATTCAAAGTAGCTTGTGAAAATGCAACTGGTAAGAAAATAAAAACACTCCGCTCAGATCGAGGGGGTGAATACACCAGTAATGAGTTCAAAGCTTTTTTGGAAACACATGGAATTCATCGGCAAATGGCACCTCCATATACACCACAACAAAATGGTGTTGTTGAAAGAAGGAATAGAACTATAATGGAAATGGTAAGGTGTATGATTGACGACTCAGGCTTGAGTAAAACATATTGGGAAGAAGCAGTAAAAACAGCAGTTTATCTGCTGAATAGAGTTCCCACTTCCGCACTTGATGGAATAACACCACATGAAGCTTGGTCAGGGAACAAACCATCTATAAAACACCTTAGAGTTTTTGGATGCAAGGCAAGTATGCACATTCCTAAGAAAAAGAGAACTAAACTTGATATGAAATCAGAACAACTTATATTCTTGGGATACAATGATGAAGCCTTGGGATACAAGTTAATGGATCCAAAAACAAGAAAAAATTTCACAAGTAGAGATGTTGAGTTTTTTGAAAATAAAGAAGCAGATGCTCCTTCCATAAACTCACAAAACAATCCTACTAAGAAAATAGAAGATGTTCTTGATGAAGATAATGATGATGAGGATAATTCAACTCCTCCATCTACAGGAACAACTAAACGTATGCCTAAGTGGTATACTAATCTAATTCGAGATGCTAAGTTGGATAGTGATCCTAACACATCCACTTCAGGACCTAGAACTCGTAGTATGACTCAAAATGAGGTAAACTTAGCCTTAATGAGTACAGTAATTGAATCAAGTGAGCCCACTATAGTTCAAGATGCCCAACAGTCAAAACCTTGGTCAGATGCTATGAATTCAGAATTCAACTCTTTGATTAAGAATAATACATGGCAACTTACAGATCTTCCACCAGGGAAGAAGGCAATAGGTTGCAAATGGATATTTAAAACAAAGTACAAATCAAATGGAAGCATTGATAAATACAAGGCAAGATTGGTAGCTAAGGGTTATGCACAAAAAGAAGGCATTGATTATGAAGAAACATTCGCACCAACAACTAAGATCAAAACAATCAGGATGATATTTGCTCTAGCTGCACAATTTGGTTGGAAAGTTCATCAAATGGATGTAAAAAGTGCATTTCTCAATGGGGATTTACAGGAAGAAGTCTACATGACTCAACCAGAAGGTTTTGTCATACCAGGTAAAGAAGGAAAGGTATGTAGACTCATAAAGTCACTGTACGGTCTCAAACAGGCTCCTAGGGCATGGTACATAAAGATTGATGAGCATCTCATCAAACATGGATTCAAAAGAAGTCCATATGATCCTAATCTCTATCTCAAAAAGCAAGGGGGGGAGATAGTGATCATAGTAGTATATGTCGATGATCTAGTCATCACTGGAAGTTCGGTGAAGATGATTGAAACAACTAAGGAAGATCTAAATCGATCATTCGACATGACAGATCTCGGGCTTCTTCATTATTGTCTTGGACTTGAAGTATGGCAAAAGGAAAATCACATCTTTGTTACTCAACTAAAATATGCCAAGACAATGCTCGAGAAATTCAGAATGATGGATAGTATACCAATGGCTACACCTATGGAGACAAGGCTTCAATTGTCTCACACAGATCCATCAGAACAAGTAAATGTTACTCTTTATCGATAGTTGATTGGGAGTCTCATTTACTTAACTTATTCTAGGCCAGATATCAGCTATGCAGTTAGTTATCTTTCTCGATTTATGCAAGAACCAAGGGTTTGTCACTGGAAAGCAAGCAAAGAGGGTACTGAGATACATCAGAGGAACCATGGACTTTGGCCTAGAATACAAGAAGAATGATAACTTCTTCTTGACAGGATATATAGATTCAGATCATGCAGGGAACGTTGATGATAGGAAGTCCACTTCAGGATTTGTGTTCTTTTTGGGATCTGGACCTATTTCATGGGGGAGCAAGAAACAAAATTGTGTTTCAAGGTCTTCCACAGAAGTAGAATATCAGCACAGCAGGAGGAGCTGTCTGTGAAGCGATTTGGCTCAGATGGATACTTGAAGGATTGGGAATTCCACAAGATCATCCAACAATCCTACATGTAGACAATGAAGGAGTAATAAAACTTGTTGGAATCTAGTTTTTCATGAACGCACCAAACACATTGAGGTGCAGGTACATTTCATTCATGAACAAGTTCAGAACAACAACATTCAGCTTCAACATTGTCCCGACAGAACATCAAGCGTGCAAATATCTTCACAAAATCTCTTGCACGTCCTAAATTTGAGGCATTTAGATTATTCCTCACCAACTCTCTTCAGAATATGTTGAATTAAGGGGGGGAATGTTAGAAATAAACTAACACTTAATTCAACATATGAGTTAAATGTTATATTATAATAAAGTAATTTTTTAATTACTTTAGTTAGATTATATTAAGTCAACTCATAGTTGTCTTTAGTTGTCTTATCACATGTTTTGTGAGATATTGTTCAATCTCATTTTGTTTATTCCTGATGATTTCATGAGGGGAAATAGGGGCAATTAGGGGCAGTGAATATTATCCTGCATTTTATTCTCAGATTAGTTTATCTATTTCCATGTATTGTGGATGAGATAGAAGTTGTCCAATATCTATAAATATTGCAGCTCTCTCTTCTTATTGTAATGCTTGATTTTTAAAGATTAATAAAATATACAAGCACCGTCTTGCTTCGTTTTGTGTATTTGTAAAAGCAAATTTCAATGAAAGTTAGTTTGCATAGATTTGTGTATTTTGCTCATCTCTAGTATAGGTCTTATGTGGAAGTGATTTTCGTCAATCTATTATCAAAGTATTCAACTATGTGCTTAACCCGCATAATTCTGCAAAGCTTTATGTGACTTAGCACAATCTTATGCATTGTATTTCTTTTGAATTAGAGGGGACAAGGCATAAAGAGATTGTGGTTTTGTGCAAGCTTTAGAGGTTTTGTACCTACAGTTGTTTTGAAGATTTGTGCCTTGAGTGTTATTTTAGGAACTATTAGTGAAGGATATACATGTGTACCTTCATCAAGCCCATGGTTCTTTGCGTGCTTGTAAACATCAACACAATTGGACTAAAAATGGTGGGCCTCGATCCGTTTCCTTCGCTAACTAGATGACCAAGAGACCTGGTATATTTTGATCGAATGAAGACACCCCATGGGTGGTTACATGCAACCGGATAAATGTAATTGATGGTGGTGATATGATCGAGTGGAGTTATCTTTACAAAGGTATCTTTATTTGCAAAGGTATATTTACTTCTCTCGCCATATTCTACATGGAGTGATGGACATAGAAGGCATGCTAAAGAAGGCTAATAACAACAAAGAGTAGCCAAGCAAGTCAAAGAACAAATTGAGAAGATTAAGTGTCTATGGAAGCAAATTGTTAGTATTTTAGGCAATAATAATGCTCCATTTTCCGGGAACCGAGTCTAAATATGTAGAAGTACTGCTGACTCTGCAAGCTTAGCTAGGATAGGTCCTAGGATTGAAATTCCTTTCTTCCAAGTCTTTAATCCTTTCCTCATATTAATAGAAGAAGCTTTTATTGTTTCTTAAAATTTGTGCTAGGATCTTGCTTCAATGAGATCTAACCTTGAAAATATTTGGGTTGTGTGGTCTAAGCCTCTAAGGCACCCCTAAATTGGGACCCATAACAGCGACTACATCAATATGACATTAGAATAAGGCTTTGGAGTCCTATAGAGCAGTTTGATATCTGGTATCAACAGTTTGGGTTCTAGATCGGGATTTTAGTGTCTTGTATGTGTGTAATTCTGAATTGGCTGCTTTCCATACATGTGTGTGTGAATAGAAAGTAGTTGTAAGCATCTTCTAGCATTTGGGTTGTTGGGTAAAGGTGTAGGTTGCAGTATTTTGTTTTTGTCAAATGTTGTGAGGATTGTGATGGCACATAGAGGAAATTTCGTTGGCAGAGAAGCTAGAGCATTGAGACTTGTAGACTTGGTGGAAATGACAAGATGATTACAAGCCCATTTGGAGGCCATGGAAACCGCTCAATGAAGAGGAGTGATGATGGATGATGCAAGTGATGATGAAGTTGTTGAAGGAGCACTTAAAGAAAAAGATTTTGAAGTAGAGCAAGTTGATGCAAAGGAGGATTGATTCTTGCATGCAATCACAAGATTGGTAGTAAGCCAAAGATGGAGATTCCTAGTTATACTTGGCGTTTGAATCTTGAAGAGCTCATCGACTAGACTACTGAGATGGAGAAGTATTTTGAGTATGGATTTGAAGATCCCAAAAAGGTGATATTTTCCTATACCAAGTTGAAAGGTCATCCATCTTTGTAGTGGGAACATGTGCAGTTTCAAAGAGTACATAGAGACAGAGAGGGTGAAAAATTGGGATAGATTGGTTATAAAGTTGAAGACTTAGTTCATGCCTACAAATCATGGCTAAACTTGTTCAAGAAGTTGCAAAATTTGTGATAGGAGTTAGGTGTAACTATAAAGTATTACACACAAAAGTTCTATAGACTCTCTATCGAACGGGTCATATTGAAAAGGACAAAAGATTTCAAGGTATGTTAATGGACCGCATATTTCCTATCAATTTGCTGCTATGAGAAAGAAAAAGTTTTTGTGTAGACAACAAAGAAGTGTACGAAGGAAACGAAAGTTCCCTTTCAAAGGGGCGGATTGCGAATGATATGAAAAATCATGCTCATGAAGGTGAAGCAATTCATTTGCATAATCAAAGTCATGTGCAAAGAGTAGGTAGATTGTTCAAAGGCAAAGGATGTGGAAGAGGTAGTGGATTCAGCAAAATGTGCTTCCATTATGAAGAATTCAAGCATCCTGCGTTCGAATGTTTGCATGCACAACAAAATAACACTTTGTGAGGATGAATGATGTTTACAACCATGTTGCACGGCATGTAGATCCGGCAAGTATTGCATTTATCAATGCATAAGAGTCGAGTGGGAAGAAGCTTTTATGATGACAAGAACATTGTTAAAGCCAACGAAGGTGGAGAATGCACCCGCGTAGAGGAAGACTCTATTCAAAACCATTTTGCAAGGCTAATGGTAAGTGTTGTAAGGTCATTATTGATGGTGGTAGCACTGATAATCTTGTTTCCAATGAGATGGTTGAAAAGCTTGGTCTAAAGAGGATTGTGCATCCGAGTCCAGTATAAAGTATCCTAATTGCTAAAGGGACATCATTGCTTGTGAATGAACAATGTAATGTGTGCATCAAGATGGCACATATGAAGATGAAGTCATCTGCGACATAATACCTAAGGGCATATGCCATGTGTTACTTGGTCGACCTTGGCAGTTTGACAGAAAACCAAAACATGATGGTCATGAAAATACATATATCTTGGTGAAATATGGACAATAGTACACTTTGAACCCTTTGAGGGATGTAAGAGTAGAAGTGGAGAAGATTCTTAAGGTATTGTTGATTTTGGGAAAAGAATTCCAGAACGAGCTGAAGGAGAAAATATTTTTGCATTCATTCCAAATCTTGCACGAAAAGAGGAGGATCGTGCAGCAACACAAAAAGGAAAACTTTCACGTGAAATGAGGGAGATGTTAGGTGGGTTTGCAAATATCATGGCTCAAGAATATTCCAAATAAGTTACCAGTTATGCACAATATAAGTCATTAGATGGATTTGATTATAGAGTCTAGTTTATCAAACAAGGCAGCATATAGGTTAACACCTATGGAGAATGAGGAGATGAAGCGACAAGTTCAAGATCTGCTCGAGAAGTAGTTAATAAGAGAATCTCTTAGCCCATGTGCAATACATGTAGTATTAGAGTCGAAGAAAGGAGGTGAGTGGATGATGTGCATAGATTCTAGAGCCATCAACAAGATTATCATCAAGTATAGGTTTCCACTTTCCGCTATTGCAAGCATGGATGATTTAATGGATTGCTTAAGTGGAGCAAAGTACTTCATCAAGGTTTACTTGAAGAGTGAATATCACCAAATCAGGATAAAAGAAGATGACGAATGGAAGACTACTTACAAAATGTAATATGGATTATATGAGTGGCGGTCATGCCATTTGGGCTAACCGATGCACTAAGCACATCCATGCGAATGAAGTGTTGAAGCTTTTTCTAAGAAAATTTGTTATTGTGTATTTGGATGGCATTCTGGTTTTTATTAAGGCGTATAAAGTAGACTTGGTCCATTTGTGGAAGGTGTTGCAGCGTTTGCATGAGAAGTTGCTTGTGAACTTGAAGAAGTACAGTTTCATAAAGGAGATGGTATAGATGGGCTTTTTTATATCTCAACTAGGATTGAAGATGAATCCTAAAAAGGTGAGAGCTATAGTGTAATGACTGTTGCCCAAGAGTGTTTACAAAAATTTCATATGAGACTTCAGCGGATTTATGCATCGATCACAAAAGTGATGTGGGGAGATAAGAGAGAGTTTGTGTGGGCAAAGGACATAGAATATGTCTTTCAAAAGTTGAAGAAAGTCACGAAACAGCCAATATTGGCTCTGGCTGATTTCAATAATGTATTTCAGGTTGATTATGATGCAAGTAAAATTTACATTGGATGAATGATGAATCAAGAAGGTAGGCCCATAGTCTATTTTAGTGAAATACTGAATGACGCCATGAAGAAGTATTCAATTTATGATAAAGAGTTTTACACCACAGTCTAAACTCTGAAGAAGTGGAGGCACTATTTGTTGCCCAAGGAGTTTGTGTTGTACACAAACCATCAAGCACTACGATTCATATATAGTCAAGGCAAGCTGAATCAAATATTAATGAAATAGGTTGAGTTCTCACAATGTTACTCATTTGTCTCAAAACATAGAAGTGAGAAATCAGATACAGCTGCAAATGCACTAAGTACAAGATGTATCTTGTTAAGTGAGATGCATTGTGGAAGTGGTAGGGTATGATGTTATGAAAGAACTTTGCTAGAAAATGATGGTTCTAGAGAGGCATGGAGAGCATGTGTAGAACCAATGAGTGTGGATTGCAAGCCTTGGTTAGATTACTTCTTGTAGGAAGGGTTGTTGTTCAAAGGAACGCAATTATGTGTATCAAGAGGGTCAATGAGAGATAATTTGATCCCGGAGAAGCATAGTGGAGGATGAGCTAGTCACTTTGGAATAGACAAGACCTTGGCATAGCTAAAGTGTGATATACTATTGATCGTGGATGGCTACACATGTGCATAGATACGTATAGAGGTGTAGAATTTTCCAACTAGCAAAAGGAAAGAGTCAGAATGTGGGGTTATATCAACCACTACCAGTACCTGAGAAACCGTGAGAGCAACTAAGTATGGATTTTGTTTTTGGAATTCCCAAAATGCAAAAGGGTCATGATTTTATCTTTGTAGTTATTGATAGATTCTTGAAAATGGCTTATTTTATTTCTTGTAAGAGGACTAATAATGCTACGTACATAGCTAACTTGTTTTAAAGAGAAGTAGTGGGACTGCATAGATTGTCGTGTAGCATTGTGTCCGACGGAGACACTAGGCTTGTGTGTCATTTTTGGTGCACATTGTGAAAGAAGATGAACACAAAGTTGCAGTTAATTTCTATGTATCCCCTGCAGATGGATGGCCAAACATAAGTTATTAAAAGAAGCCTTAGCAACTCACTGATATGATTGGTCAGAGAAAAGACATGGACACAGGATTCAGTCCTTGTGCAGGCAGAGTTTGCATATAATAACTTTGAAAAGGAGCACTAGGAAGTCACCTTTCCAAATGGTTTATGAACAAAGTCCTAGAGAAGCTGGGGAATTGTGTGATATTTTGATAGAAAAGGGAAGAAGTGCAGAAGCCAAAGACTTTGTGCAGTGCATGAAGAATGTGCACCAACAACTATGCACACAATTGGAAAAAGCAACGCACAATACAAGAAGCATGCGGATTTGAGAAGAAGAAAGTAGGATTTTGAAGTTGGAGAGATAGTTCTTGCACACCTACGCAATGAAAGGTTCTCAAGAGGGACATATGATGCGTTGAAGAGGAAGAAGGTTCAACCATGTAGAATCTTGAAGAAGTTTGCACCGAATGCATGTGAGATAGAAGTGCAAAAGCCAAAGACTGTGTGCAGTGCATGAAGGATGTGCGTGCACCTACAAATGTGATAGACATTTGATGGATGGGATAGACATTTGGCCTATCTTCAATGTTGTGGATTTGTACCTGTACTTGAACAGAAGATAAGTTAAGAAGCAGACCACACCAAAATAGATTGGAGACACCAATTACCAAAGCAAGAGCACAAAGTTGAGAAAATTCTGGATAAGCGTGTAGCAAAGATTGAGTGCTAAAAAGAATACAAAAAATAGCTAATAAAATGGAAAAGTAGAGGAGTTGAGGATGCACCTTGGCTCAGTGCAACCGAAGTTGCTAAACTTGGCCGGTCCATTAAAGACCTTATGAAACCCGCATGAGTAAGTGTTCATGTTTCTTCTTACCAAGGTGCATAATGTAGGAGCACCTGGGTTCACTTGCAATCTTGCATCAACAAAAAAAAAGATAGTCTTAGGAGAATAACAACTTGCGCAATTCTGCACAACTTTGTTTGGCCTTGTGCATCGTATTGTTTTTTGAATAAGAGTGGACAAGGCATAAAGAGATTGTGGTTTTCTGTGGTCTTTGGAGGTTTTGCGCATGCTTTAGAGATTTTGCGCTTGCGTAAGTTTTGAAGCTTTGCGCCTTGAGTGTTATTTTGCACACGTCAATGAAGGTTATACATGTTTGTGCCTTTGTGTATCCTGTGGTTCTTTGGGCACCTATCAAACCGAGTCTAGCTCTGTAGAAGTGTTGTAGAGTTTGCAAGCTTAGCTAGGATAGGTCCTAGGATTGAAATTCTTAGAGAATTTCAGCAGGCTTTCATATGACCGTCACAAAATGGGAATGTAATTGTGAGTCTGTAATCCTTTCCTCTTCCTAATAGAACAACCTTTTATTGTTTCTTACAAGCTGTGCTGAGATCTTGCTTCGGTGAGATCTAACTCTAAATATATTTGGGCTGCATGGTCTTAGGCATCCCTTAATTGGGACCCTTAACCATGACTGCATCAATCTAACTATGCAAGAAATATATATTAAATCAACAATACTGACCACATCAAACTCGCATATAAGCACATTAGCACTCAAATATGAACTATGGGATAATGAAGGCATTCTGTGCATTTAATATTGGTAATGATGATGCCCCAGAAATATTGCCTCATATAATATGCATGGTAAATTTTGGCTTTAACCGTACCTACTTGGAGTCCTTGTCTTTGTGGCATCACGCCCTTCGATATAATTTGATCTCTCTACCATAACACTGTTATGTAATATTGCCAATTACCTTTAAAGGGGTAATTTTGATCACCTTTTTTACTCTTCAACTATCATGCTATTATTCATCAGTAGCATCGATGTTTCAAACTTCACAGAAACTTTCCAAAATACTTATCTGTCGAATCACAAATAATCATATTGAAAATGATTGTTGGTGCTCAACTCCACAAGTGCAGTCTTAAGACCTTAAGATTGTTACATCGTGAAAATGCTCTACCTCTGTAAAATCAACGTTCTTGATTTTGTTCAGTGCTTGGTAGAATGATTTGATTTTTCTGAAGGCTCTGCTTTGATAGCATTGCTACATCCCCAAGGACTGATTTGTCTGAAGGCTCTGCTTTGATAGTATTGCTACATCCCCAAGGACTGATTTCTCTGAAGGCTCTGCTTTGATAGCATAGCTACATCCCCAAGGACTATAGTATGGAATTGTAAACCAGATTTTCATTAGAAATGAATATTAGAATCACATGCAGCACACACCGAGATTATCAAAGTACGCCCAGAAAAGAATAATATTAGAAGCTAAACATTTACAAGGTAAAATTTTAAGAATCATAAATGACAAATTGAATGAATTCGAGAATGAAAAAATCGGACTCGCTCTTACCTTCAGACATATCCATAGATCCTTCCAATTTCTATACCAATAAGATCAAAAATGAAGACACAAGTGGCTAGTTATATTCTCATCCACCTAACTGTGATTGGAAAAAATTTATTTCGGTCTTAGGATGTGATGTGGAAAACCTGAAAGGCCTGTGTCACATCATGTAGCATTAACTAACCCCTATATACCAACAAGGATTTGAGATCTAGGCTTTATAAATCTCAAGCAACCTCAATAAATAACACGTAATCTCAAAGACTAATTACAAGTAATTAGAGATAATGCCAAAAACAAAACAATACTTGATCCTATATCTATGTAATGGAATCATAACATCAGCACAAGATATAATACAATTCAAGAAAAATATCAAATCCCAAAGCTTTGATAGATAAAAGCCCATTCATATTGGGAATCTGTTAAACCAGTGACACTTTGGATGTGGAAAGAGGTACATAGGATCTGTGACCATCACTGAGAGAAATATAACATCGGAACGAGGGACATAATTACATTTGAGTAGGTAAAAAGCATGGTAAATCCCAATAAGGTTTCCCAGGAAAGGATTCTGAGCTGTAATTTTGTTTGAAATCGTCAAGCTTGTAAGATGGAGATGCTCCTGATTTCTAGCATGTATATCAAGAGTTTCTGACTAAACTTCTAAGTATTGCAGAAATCGACCAGGAAATGAGTCTTATATGGAACATTTCACATATAGAACAAAATAACTCTAGAAATTAAGGGATGTGTGGATCCAAGAAAAAAAGGTTTTGCCTCTGTATTGAGGTAAGCCACTGCCTCATAATCAAGCTTAGATGGGCCAAAATCGTCCTATGCAATATCTTCTGTATTAGACATTAGAATTATAAGACCATAAGCCATGGATGAGCTAATTTGTACATTATAAAGGTGGTGATTGCCCCCACTAATACTCCAGGTGAAGCACAACCTGCACTGTAAACACTTCCAACTTTTTCACTATCCCCCTATCTGTGAAGGATATTCAGCCACAATTTACTGTCTACCAAACAAAGAATGGTGTACAAACACAGAGGATAAAGCAGCAGAATCCCTTTATTTTTCAACTTCCCTATCATTGGAGATGTCTTTGCGGATCAAGGAAAAACAAAAAATGTGCTAAAGCAACTAAAAACGTGGCAGGTGAACATCTAAGAGCTAAAATTGTCTGTTATCGGTTCAGTCAGTCCCCATGCTGATGCTTGTTTATCTGCTGAATTTTTATCTAGAGAAAGCCTACAAGCTTCTTTGTTTCTTAGAATATACACTCATATAGACACAATGGACTATTCTTTTGGGAACTCGGGGAAATTTACCAGCTAAAGGGGTAGTTGAGTAGTAGAGAACTGTAAGGAGGCAAACAACAGATTTCAATTGTGTATCAAGAAGGGGATTCATTTCTTTTTCTAGAATTTTTAGAAGGAAATACAGTGTCTTAAACCCTTTTTCCTACAGTCCTACAAGCTGGAAATGGATGTCCATGTTCATGCGGGCATAATTTCAAACTGGTATTTAAGTTTTATTTACTCTGATGATAAAATTAGACACAGCCCACTGCAGGGGCACTAAAGCTACACCAGTCCAAAAGATAAATACAATTGGGCCCAGTCAAATACTAAAAGTGCTACTATAAATCAAACTGTTTAAACCAGTTCAAAATATATAATCCTATCCTATGAAAATACATCAAACGAACACTCGAACCATAGTCATAGAAAGGGTCATTTATGTATAGAAGCATGACGGATACTTTAGATTCAAAAGCGCCTAGATAAGTTGTTCATGCTTTATATTCAACAGGCTTGTGGCCATAGATAACTGTGTTCTGTTGGGTAGATTGAGGATACCCTGAAAGAAGTTTACATACAAATTCTAGTTAGATCAACTTTCAACCAGTCCAAAATTACATGTCCCATCCTATGAAAATACACCAAACCTAACAATCAAATCCTAGTCATTGCAATGGGTGTTTAGCTTCAATCGTGATGTATACTTTCAATTTAAAAGAATCCTCATGAAGTTTGTTATGCTCTATATTCAGTAGGTCCAACGTCATAGATTACTAACGGTGTTCTGTTGGGTACATTGTGGATACCTTGAAATATGTTTTACATATACCTCCTCGTCAAAGTCTGTAAGCAAGTTCACATATTAAATATCCCATCCTCTGAACAAAGGTCATAACTGTCGATCAAATCCTAGTTGTCAAAATGGGTATAAAATTTAAATCATGATGCATACTTCAGATTGAGAAGCACACTTGCGAATTTTTAATGCTCCATAATCAGCAGGTCCAAGGCCATAGATAACTAATTGTGTTCCATTGGTAGATTGAATATATTTGGAATTGATGTTTACAACCAAATCCTAGTCAAAGTGTTTAAACCAGTTCAAATCTTACACATCCCATTCTTTAACAATACAACAAAACTGAGAATCAAATCCTAGTCATCAAATGGCCATTTAAGTTTCAATAGTGATGTATACTATTTATACTTTATACAATAGCAGGTCAGATAAGTTGTTTATGCTCAGTATTCAGTAGGTTGAAAGCTACAGATAGCTAACAGTGTTCTGTTGGGTAAATTGTGGATATCCGATCAAAACTTATACATACAATCCTGTAAAAATACATACAAATTACTATAGAATCCTAGTCATCAAAATGAGCATTCAAGTTTCAATCATGAGGTGTAGTTTATATACAATAAGCACGGGAAGTTTATACTTCATATTCAACAGGTACAAGGCCATAGATAACTGATTATACTCAGCCTGTGGATAATCTGAAACAAGTTTTGTGTTTGTTTTAGAAAGGGAAGCACTTTGATTTTTAAATTCTATAGAATTTAATAATAGTAAATTAAATATATTTAAAAACAAAAATATATTAAAAACTTAAAACAGGGTACCATGTCTTAATAAAATCTGTCTTTCTAATTGTTTTCGCTGTTCCAAACAAATACAAAAAGATCAGTCAGTGAGAGTATTTAAACCACATCAAAAATTATTCACCCGAACCTATAAGAACACATAAAAACTAACAATCAAAATGGGCATTTTAATTTCAATCATGACAAAAAAAGAAACAGGCAGAGAAATTGTTAATGCTCTATTTGCAGGATAGTGGGTACTCTGGAAGAAGGGGGTGCAAAAAGTAGACTATTTTTGGAGGGGTAAACAGTTTGATAAAAAAAAAAAAGATAGTGAAAGAAACCTGAATGACTATCACAGTTAGATTCAAAACCTGCACTGGTCTGTTCCAAAAATGTATACAACAATGTATTTATACAGCTCATTAAGACCACCACAACCTTGGTCAACAGCAACATGACAGCAGACAAGGAACCTCATGGAAACATTCAAGAAAGCTGTGATCTGAAGGAAGAGAAAAGGGGATTAGAAAACATACTTCTAGCACTGATATTTCTTTGGTTAAGCGATTCAATTCAACCTGCTTCCTGTGCTTCCCACATATGTCAAGATAAGTTGTGACCTTGGGTGACTGTGAGCAGTCTGAAGATACACTGGATATTTTCATGGTTTTGGAAATGCAGCGAAATCCAAGCCCCCTATGCCTTAGTGTCTTGAATATAATATAAGTTATACATAGGAAACTGTACTGCAACGGTTCTACTTGAATATAATTATATCACATATCACGTGGAATGAAGGCTTCAGGGGGTGTGTACAAGTCTTCTGACACTCCTGCACTGCTCTGCACTGCACTGCAATGCATGCTGATGATGCACCATTTTTTACAAAGAATCTCATAAACTTATTTAATGGATATCCAATGCTGTCACCATCTGTGCTGAATACAATACCAAACTGGATGACTACAAAGTCAAAACGGGGAAGGACATATACCAATCCCATCCAATACGCTAAGAAATCTCTCAGGGAAGAAAAAATCCTCTACCTACTGTGACCAACCACGACTAGGACTAGATGCCCCCCTTTATAACAGGCTCGTTTGTTAATGAAGGGTGAGATACCCACTTCCATCCTTTATGGCATTCAAAATTTCTACCATGGGATTTATGAGATGGAGAGAAAAAAATCCGTTATATCTCCTCAAATATTGGTATTTGATTCAGTTAGTTGCATGAGTACTTATGTTTTGTTGATTCTTCTTCTTTTTCCCTTTTAATGTTTAAGAAAAAAATGGTTTAAATATTTCTATCCAAATATATGTCTAAAATCTCAACCCTAATAGCATGTTGTTCCTGTTTGTTATCTTATAGTTTTTAAGTTGTATTTGTTTTGATTGAAGGATAAATATCTTGATCTTTGAAATTCATAGTCATTACATCGTTAGTATTATATGCTAGAAATAATCGACCTCCTTAAATTTAATGTCAAGGACTAAAAAGTGTCAATGACTCACCCTCTTAACATCCCCGAAAAAATTTATTTATATAGAAATTTGGGAAACTAAATTTGTGCAAACCAAAATTGTATTCCTTAGTTAAAGAATGAGATGCAAATACATATTTATTACAATGAGAATGACCATTTAGTTCTTCTCTAGGATGACTGTTCAGTTCACCTTCAGATGTCTCTTGAGATTCTAAAAAGGATTAATAAATATTATGTACAATAATATTACATCCTCCCTTAGTCAGTGGGGCTATAATAAGACCAAGTGGGCCTCTAAACTTTTCAAATTTCTCTCTTCCAAGTGCCTTTGTTAGGATATTCATTGGTTATGCAATTCAACAATATAGCAATTTGATACTAATGTTTTTCCCATAATGTTGAATCAAATGATATTTGGTGTTTATGTGCTTGGTTTGGTCGTGAAATATTGGATTCTTGGCCTATGCAATCGTTGAATTGTTATCAACCATGAGTGGTGTAGAAGAAACATGTTTTACTTGTAAATCTACAAGAATCCTTCTGAGTCGTAGTATTTCCCCGGTTGCCTCTACAATTATCATGTACTCTACTTCCATAGAAGAAATTATTCGCACAGTCGCTTCTTTGACTTCCAAGAGATGACTATTGTTCCTAAGTTAATCAGACACATGTAGTTAATTTCCCATCGTCAAAATCACCTCCATAGTTAGAAGTTGAATATCCAACCAATTTGAAATCCATTTCCCTAGAGTATTTAAGCGCAAAACTTTGTGTACTTTTTAGATATTGAAACACTCTATTTGCTACTACCGAGTGACTTTCCTAGTTTTTTGCATGAATCTATAAAGAATGTGATGTCCAAATAAAATGTCTAGTTTAGTTGTGGTTACATAGATCGAACTTCTAGTGAATTTTTTTATGACAAGTGCATCTACAGCTCTAAATTCTCATATGATGTTAGCTTCGAATTATGTTCCATGGGCATGTCAAGTGGGTTACAGTTTGTCATACCGAATTTTCTCTCGAATATCACCAATGTATTTATGTTGTGTGATGAAGATGTACTTTGATTTTGAATCACTTCAATACCCAAATAGTAATGAAGGTATCCCAAATCTATCATTTCAAAGCCTTTCATCAATTTTGCTTTGATTTTTGCTGATGTATCTTTCATTTTCCGTGAAGAGAAAATCATCCACATATACAACCAATAATACAACCATTTTGTCAATTGTTTTGAAAAATAGAGTTACATCTTCAAATTCAAAACACTAAAAGTTCATGTTCATGGGGTGCTCGTTGAGCTTTTCATACCATGCGCTAGGGGCTTATTTCACCCCATATACCAATTTTTCCACCTTGCGCACTTTGTGTTCTTGGTCGTCTCCTGAAAACCCTTTGAGTTGAGTCATGTACATTGTTTCTTTTAAATAAACATCTAGAAAAGTAATTTTGACATTCTTTTGATGAATTTTCCATCTATTTTGTGCCCCTAAAGCCAACAAATTTTGAAGAGTAGTGACTTTCATTACTGGTGTGCAAAGGTCTCATTATATTTTATCCCTTCTTTTAAGGAAAATCCTTCGAGTCATAATATTTCCATAGTTACTCTACTGCCTACCACGTACTCTACTTCCATCGAAGAAATTATTGGTATTGGTTGCTTCTTTGACTTCAAGAGATGACTAATGTTCCTAAGTTCACCAGACACTTGTAGTTGATTTCCAATCATCAAAATCACCTCCATAGTGGAAGTTGAATATTCAACCAATTTGAAATCCATATCCTGGATATTTGAGCCCAAATATATATGTACTTTTTAGATATCAAAGCACTCTCTTTTGCTACTAGTGAGTGACTTCCCATAGTTTTTGCATGAATCTATAAATAACGCAAAGTCTAAATGAAATGTCTAATCTAGTTGTGGTTACATAGATCGGACCTCCAATGAGTTTTATATGACAAGTTACATCTACAAGCTCTAAAGTATCATATGATGTTAGCTTCAAATTTTGTTCCATGGGCATGCCAAGTGGTTTATAGTTTGTCATTCCACAATTTCTTTGAATATCACCAATGTATTTATGTCGTGTGATGAAGATGTAGTTTAATTTTTGAATCACGCCAATACCCAAATAGTAATGAAGATATCCCAAACATCTACTTTCAAATCCTTTCATTGATTTTGCTTTGATTTTTGCAGTATATCTTTCATTTTATCCCGTGAAGAGAAAATCATCCACATATACAACCAATAATGCAACCATTTTGATAAATATAGTTACATATTCAAATTCAAAACACTGAAAATTCATGTTCGGGAGGTGCTCAATGAGCTTTTCATACCATGCTCTAGGGCTTATTTCATCCCATACACCAATTTCTCCAACTTGCACACTTTGTGCTCTTGGTCGTCTATGGAAAATCCTTTGAGATGAGTCATGTACATTTTCTCTTTGAGATAAACATCTAGAAAAGTAATTTTGACATCCTTTTGATGAACTTTCCATGTATTTTGTGCCCCAAAGCCAACAAAGTCCGAATAGTAGTCCATTTCATTGTAGGTGCAAAGGTCTCATTATAATTTATCCCTTCCTTCAAGGCAAATCCCTTTGGGACAATTTATGATTTGTGGTTATCAATTGAGCCCTATGTTTTGTATTTGTTAAAAGAGAATCACTTGACCTGATTGGTTTATATTTAATTGGAGGATCAACCAACTTCTAAGTCTTATTTTTTTACCAAGGCATCATATTCAATTTTATCACTTTCTTGCACACATTTAATTTTTTTGTTTATTTGAAGGAGGTTGATCAAAGTCACTAACAATATTGACTTCTTATTTTGGAAGGTCAATAGTTGGGTTGCACTGAGTGTGCCCTCCAAGGTCCAATTTTCCTTTTTTTCTTGAATCTCTTCAAGCATTTTATCTATTTTATGATTTGTTTTATATATGCTTATAGGGTGTGTTTCCCCAACTTCATCGGATATGACATTTGTTGATGTCTCTGTGTGAGCCATTTAGGCATATTCTTATGTATCTATTGTGAACATTTGGTGCCTCGATTTCCTAATTTAAAGCTCCTTTATTTTCTACCAATTTCTCTAAAAATACTTGATCATATTTTGAGAAGTTCGGATGTTCATTGTAGGGGTGTTTCATTTTTAATTATAATCCAAATAATACATATTCAAGTGATTCCCAATTACATGTTCTTCATTACTATCAATTTCCTTGTAAACATCAAATTTGGCAAATTTCTCAAGTCAACTCAATTGTCAATCTATGTTGGTTGTGTCCTTTGTGGTTTCACAAAAACATCTCTTGCAATGAGAAATTTCTTGTTCTTTTCATCATATAACCTATATGCCTTAAAGGATTTGAATATCCATAATGGATGTATTTTTACTCCCGTAGTCTAGATTTTTCCTTTTCTCCTTTGGTAGATCGAAAAATGTGAAGTTATTGACTAACGAAAGATGACCACACTAGGCTTCATATTGAGTTTTCATTTCAAGGGCTATTAAAATGGTGACATGTTGTGGAGATCCACTATTTTTTGAGCTACTTATTCTCGTAAATGCAAATTGACCCCTTTTGAAATAAAACATTGCAAGATTTATGTTGATCATGTAGTTATATTCATTCTCTCAATGATTCCATTATTTTTAGGAGTGTGAGTGATTGTTAGATGATGTTTGATACCTTTTTTCTTCATATAGGTCGCAAAACACCTTTCAAGTGAATTCCCCACCATTGTCAATCACGAGCATCCAAATACATGATTGTGCTTCATTTTCGATCAAGGTTCAAAAGATTTGAAAAGTTTCAAATGCTTTTGATTTTTGTTTTAAAAAGTAGACATATGTCATCCTATTGTATTAATCAATTAATAACACAAAGTAGTTGTGACCACCAATTGAAATAATTAGTAGAGAACATAGATCATAATGAACTAACTACAACTTTGTCAACATTCCCTTTTATTGGGTGTTTGACTAAGATGTAGGCTTCACATTTTTTCAATTTTATTGGGCCGAGTTGGAAATCCTACAACACCTTTTTTGCATTGTGTAAATTTTGACATAGTTTGTGTGATCAAACTGGAATGCCACAAAATACCTCATGACACCCCTTCATCTACGAGATGAGAAAAAAATCCTTGAGATTGAGGCTTGTCCTTGAGTTTTATCTTCCGAGTTCCTCAAATCCAATCAAACAACTAATTTATAACATTTATTGTTATTGTTCCTTCTCCATAATCCAACATAATGGAGTGGCCTTATTGTCAAATTAGCACCAAAGACAACATGTTTCTTTTTAGTTCAAGAAGATGGAGGACATTGTTTAGAATGAAATTTGAAAGACCGGTGACTTAAGTCAAATAGTCCCTTTACCTTGAGGTTGCAAACATGATCTATCTAGAAAGTACAACAAACTATAAATTTCTTCATGGTACTTCTTTTCTTCATGGTATTCCTCAAAGAAGTCCTTTATGAAAGTCATGGGTTGCATAGCATCGATTTCTAAGATCCAAACATCAAACCAAGTTATATTTGTTCAAGCATTATTGACTTCATCTAAAATGGAAAGCATATCTTTGCTTGTGAATTGAGGGAGTTTAGTTATGAATCTTCCTTATTTTGTTTGTTTGTTTCTAATAGGCCTCAATTTTGTCCCACGATGTTTTGCATTAATGAGCTTCATAACTCCCTTTTCAATCGCAATGTTTGCAAAACATGTTTTGTTTGTGATTTTTCTTCTTGTGTTATTGGCCATTATTCTTTCTAGTTATTGGCCTTGCCCTCTATATCTTCCCTTACCTCTATCATTGGAAGTGGAAGCCTTATTGGAAGAATTTCCCTTTTGATGAGCATAACACATACTTTCTCCTAAGTATTTTAGAGAAGAAAATTTTGTAAGTTTTAAAACTTGTCTTTTATGCTTCCACGTTGCTACTTATGGGGTGAAACGCTCAATAAATCCAACTTGTAGGTTGAAACATCTCGTGCACGTGTGTAGCCCTTACTCTATTCCTAGGGAGGTCGAGGCCCTCCCTCTCTTAACTATGGGGGAAATATGGGCCCTCAAGTACGACAACCCCAGATGGATATATGGGCTTCCCTTACCCTTACCCTTGCCCTTACACTTGCCCTTGCTATATCCCATATCGGGATAGGGTGGTTTGCACATACAAACTCAAAACGAACATGTGTCTCGTATATTAATGTTTCTAATGCTACAAAATACTATGCCCAAACCTAACGCTTGACCAAATGGCTTCCAATGCTTCTTTACACGCAAAGATTTTATTTGGTTATGTAAAAGCATAGTAGAAGTCATACACAACTTCTATGCTTCAATTATTGTCAAATAGAGCGTGGTAATATTCTATATGCAAATTTATTTGGATCGGAATAAGAATTTGTAGTGGGAGATGAAAAGAATAATGTGAAAGAAGTCGAACATTCATGTGTTTTGATACCAATGTCATGCCGGAAAAATGAACTGATAAATTTAGGAAATTAAATTTGTTTAAACCAAAATTGTATTCATTAATTGAAGAATAAGATGCAAATACATACTTATTATAATGCTAATAATTGTTTAGTTCATTTTTACAATAATTTCACGTTAAATAATTGTTCAATGCACTTTAAATGTCTCTTAGTATCCTATAAAAAGATAAATACTTACTCTTAAAATTATTAATATTAATTAATAAATATTATGTAAAATAATATTATAATTATAATTTTTTTATTGAGCACCTCAAGGGGTGTTGTATAATTGGGCACTGGATTACATAGTTTGATGGCATCTCTGTCTAAGTTCCAGAGGGAACATATAGATCCAACAATGCAAAGTAAGCGAACAAACTAAACCAATGAACACCTTCACTAAGTAGGTATGGGTAAGGGACATCCACACCGTCAAAATCACCCGAGGCACGATCCGACCACAACCGTTTAAATCTCCGTTTCGGGTGTCTATAGGCTTTACACTCAACAAGACTTGATCTCTGGTGAACTCGTTGAAAGCCATACATCAACACCAACAATTATAATTAAAATTAATAAATAAATACATACTCCTAAAATTAATAAATATTATGCACAATAATATTACAATTATAATTTCTTCGTTTATTGATATTTATATTTTTATGACACTATTTTAACTATTGATACGTAAAATATTCACGACTTTTTAATACGGTTGTAAAATTACACTTTTAAGTTATCTATCATATTTTAATTTTGTAGGTAGTTATTATCGAATACGTATAAGACAATGGGCCAAATGGCACGTTTAATATAAAATTATATTTTAGTTTGTTTGGTCGAGTTGAAAATAGACTTATGTTTAGACCACATTGCTTTATGGTATATAAAAACTATATTTCAACTTGGGATTTGAAATATAAGTTATTTTTCACAAGAAGATAGTGAAAGGGAATAATACTAAGCATACTATAAAATGATAATGATAATGAAATCAAAATTTAGAGGGACGTACCAATATTATGTGTTATTCACTAATAAATTTATTTTTAATTTTTATTCTTATTTCCTTGGAATATATTAAATTTGTTTATCGAAGGGTTTAGTATCGATTAATAATTTTTTAAACTTTTATTTATTAATAATAAATTATTTTATTATGAAGTGGTTATTTCTATATAAAATGTTTTATGTGCATGTACGTTAAATTCTTTTTATTCATTTCTTGCTAAAATATTTAATTTTTTTCAACTTATGTGTTGAAAAATACAATTTGAATGTCCAATCGATATTTTATCAAGTGTACCCACATACCAATCTTGTTGCAAAGCTATCAATGTATTTAATGGGTTTCATTGACTTTTAAAAAAGCTACAGAAATTTTGAGTTTTTTTACCTACGTGAATGATATGTATGCATGTATCTCGTGTACGGTGATATGTATGCGCAGGAAATTTTGTCAAGATTTTAGTGTACGACGATGCATTTTGTCAAGATTTTAGTGTACGATGATGCATTTTGTCAAGACTTTAGTTTGTGTCGTTTTATAGTGCAAAGTGTGTGCTTTGCTTTTTCCATTCCTACTTCTAATCTAGAGGAACATGGGAGGCTCATACTAAGTGGCGGGTGTGGGGCTTCAATCTACCGAGAGGCGGGCCACCACAACCTTGTGTGCAATTTGAGGGGTTTGAACTGAGGCCTCTTCACTATTAATTATTAACATCTCATAAATACTAGAATAATCATTTATTTTTTAAAAATTAGATTTAAAACAAAATCTTTAAACTTCCTTAGTGATGATTTTAAGTGAACTTGCACAACTTACACCCATTTCAAATTCTTATTTCCCTGATTTAAAAAAAAATATAGCCTTTTGCCTGAAATAGTTTAGGAAATTTAGATGTTTCCAAAATGAAAACATCTAAGGAAAAATGCTACACACTTAGCCTATGGCTTATTACGCCACACCCACAAGCATCAAAAATGCAGTTCCTCAGAAGAAAAACACTCGACTGGGCCACTCAGATTACCCTTAAACATCATAATGGAACAAACACCATTAAGATGAAGGTTTAAGCAAATCACTCATAGAAAAATGTTTTCCATCTTTGCATAGAAAGAGAGCCCGAGCCTGGCTTTCAATATTTGTAATCCGTACTATTGTCTATATTTATGTGCATTTTGCACATTTTCTGACCAGAAGGCTCTGTAAATTCATCAGTTCATTTAACTTAGGGTTTCTGCCCAACCATTTTGCAATCATTTCTTATATTAGCACTAAATTTGCGTAGTACGATGTGATTCTGGTATGTATTTGAAATGCAATATGAGAGAGCTTGGTTTCCTGTGCAGGGCGGCCACACATTTTGTCAAGTAAACCACGCATACGATGTTAAAGGCGGTGGTTGGACATTCTTTGTTGCGTTGAGCTCATAGAGGAAAATGTTGCTACTGAGACAAAGGAAAATCTAGCTGCTAGAAAGGAGGAAAGGTTGGCTGCTGAGTCGGGGGAAATTCTGGCTACTGAAACAACAGAAAGTCACGGGAGTTTTAGTAGTGGGCAGTTATTGGAAAATGAGATATTGAAATGTGACAATCTTCAAGCTTCTTTAGAGAGCACTGCTACTGAAAGCGAGGTTTCAAAAATCAGAGAGGAGTTTGATGCTGCTAGACAGGTTTTCCAAAATATTCCTGTAGCCCTGCGGATGATGCCCAAAATGGATCCATGTGGTACTTTATTGTCCCCATTTCTTCTTTAATTTGTAACTCAGCAAATAGTTTGAATGAACTAGTAAGTGGTTATGATTTCTGTTGTTAATTATAGAGAAATTATGTTGATGTTCCCAAAGCGATAGAGTTGGTTGATGGAACTCAAAATACATTATGAATAGCTAAGAGGACCTAAAGGATTTCTAACAAAAAAAGTGTCTGAAACCCTGCCAATAATATGTGAATTTATGACATTGCAAGAGATATTACTATAGATCAGATACTGAATTATATTGTTAAAATGTTCACTTATTTGATTAAACCCAAACTCAAAGTAGTTTATGCAAATAAAATTGTTATCTATTTTAAACAAACGCTTCGCTGAGCCATTCAACCAATCTTAAATTTTCAATTATAATATATTTAAAACTATCTAAATTTAGATGGATGGACACTCAGATTTTTCAATTCATGGTCGACATCTAAGTTATTGAAACTGAGATATCGACCCATTTATATCATCCTATCCCCTTTCTCTTATTTTACCTTTTGAATCACGAGGGATTTCCAATTTAGCATCCTTCGATAAACCATGTTTAGGGAGTGCTTATATATGTGAGTTGATGTTTTCATTTTTTCTTCAAATCATTTCTTTTCCATTTAATTTTGGATTCAACATTAATTTATGTGTTGTGCGGGGATTGAACACGCCTCCCAATAATTATAAAAAGCGAGGATTAAAAACAATGAACCATTATCGCTGCAAAGAGCTTGGTCCTCGTGGCCTAATAATAGATAACACGACCATTGGAAAGAAGGGGGTTTGAATATGTTTATGTTTATGTACACTCTACAACAAGAAGCGTGAGGGAAGAAATTATTGTTATTATTTGGCATACGTTGTAGCTATGACACCCACCCCACTAAAATCATGACGTATCCTTGCTCCCCCGTGGAGGAGTAATCGCTAGTATTAAGATATATGAGACTGAGTTATGCTTCTAAGCCTTTGACTTAGTTATATGATAACTTTTCTAATAACATTAGTTATTATTGGAGGATTATATTATTAATTCAATTA
Organism: Taxus wallichiana var. yunnanensis; assembly: GCA_018340775.1. Classification (NCBI taxonomy): domain Eukaryota; kingdom Viridiplantae; phylum Streptophyta; class Pinopsida; order Cupressales; family Taxaceae; genus Taxus; species Taxus wallichiana. Next base: position 337,380,331 of record CM031240.1, on the reverse strand, counting down.
TTATTGCACGGTTGTGGATGTTGCTCCTCCAAGCGGGTCAATTATATATTTCAATATTTTACTTTGTTTTAATTCATATTACATGGATATATTATATTTCACTTATAATTGTGAGTGACTATTATTGTTACGCTTATGAGATATGTCATAGTGTTATCTTTTTGTTGTTGTTATGTTTTAGTAATATAATAATTTCATTACAAGTGGTATTAGAGCTTCAATTTGGGGAAAAAAATTTGTGACACATTTGGGTAGGAGGGAGACAAAATTCATATTCTAGGTAAATATGTACTTTTTCTTGCAGCTTTTTTACTTGCTTGGATCTTTGTTTGTTCAATTGAGAAATCTTGTCACCGAACTTGAACTATGTCCTATTTATATGTCAAAATTGTAAATTTTTATCTCGAGGGAATTTATGACTTTTGTCTACACCGAGACAATCCAACATTAAATAAAAAATATGTTAAGTTTTTCATACCCTTGCATAATATATAATTAATTGGATTTGCCTTTAAAGACGATTACAAATATATAGGTATCTAACCCTATTTTTTTGGAAAACTCTTGGATTTTTCGGGTTTTAGTTTTTAACTTTTCACAATATAGTAGTCATTGGGTTTGTCTTGAAGATGTAATTAAAAATTATAGATCTTTGGTAACCTTAGTTGCGACTATATTTCAACACACCACACAAGAGAGGGCCACAAAACTAGAGGCAAGGGAAAGAATTACATACTAAGGGTAAAAACTAAAACTTGGTAACTTGTCCTTGCAACGAAAAGTTTGACCATGTCCCCTTGTGTTGGTGAAATAATTTTTCATAGTGCAGATTATTGATCTTCACCAAAGGTCACAGGGCTAAGACCCTCCTTCTTGGGTATGGGGAGGCTCCCATTATTGAATGTAAACTAACTAAAACTGTGGGGTGGCTTGTTAGGTCGGGGATCACACAAGAATACTCCATTAAACATGTGGCAAAGTGCTTGTACAATGTACAAGGGATGAATTTGTTGTGAAGGGAGGTAAATAGGAGTAGGAGAAAAGGGGAGAGATGGTTAATGTTGTGAGTAGACTTACAGAATTCACATGCATTAACCAAATTAGGTCCACATTCAATTAGAAGAACACAACAATGTAATCAATCAACAAGAATAATAAACTAGAGACACAAAGTTCTACAAATCCATTAATCAAGGACACAAAGTTCCTTCTTGGTTGTACAAGATCACAATGCTTGCAAAGTTGGAGAGTAGAGAGGATAGAGGAACATAGACAAGGAGATAGAGGAAATGTAGTTTTTATTGCTTGATGTAGTAGTGAAATCCAACAACTTACAATAATCAACAATTACTAACCCTTGGAATGGAGAAGGCATTATAATTTATAGATTTACAATATGACTTTTCATCTCCCCCACATGACCTTTCACTTTCTTATCACTTGTGACCTTCCATCTCCTAAACTTGAGTTAATACATTCAATTTGGGTATAAATATAATATTACATTCCAAAACCCAAGTTTAGGACCCTTCATATTTCTCTTTTAAGCAAAAATCTCCAAGTTATTGTGATGATCGGTCAAAAAGTTAGTCCGAGGCAAGTTGGTGGAGAAATGGAGGAATAATGGAACGTTCCCTGTGGGCCTTCAAAATCTGATTTGACCTTTTCCTTTGTATTACAGGTTGGGTGGTGAATCGAGGAACAAAGGGAACATAAGAACAATTCCCTTTGTTCCTAATTCAGTTGAAATATCCAATCCCTTTACCTTTTACCTTTGTTGGCTTATCGGGCAAGCCAAAGAAGCGAGGTACCGATGGAACAACAAAACAATTTTGTGAGTTCCTTTTAGAGCCGATATACTTGGCGTAGCTCTATTTGAAAGCACCCTAAACTTTACAAAGCAAATTACATGACCAAACAAGGAAAGCTAACACCATTATCATCCATCTAGCCAAGGTTCTAAGTATAGGAATGTAACATTAAGATAAAAGCTTAAAAGAATGCTTACCTAGTATGAAAACAATAAAAAATCTAACTAAACATGCCTACTAATATGATTGAATTACCTAACATGGGCCTAAATAGACCTAAGAGAGAAATCAAATGGTTATGGTTGCCACTCCAAACAAGGTGAAATGGCCTCTCCCAATGACTACTTGGTCATTTTGGATATCCATCTACTAACCCCATTGAAGGCTTTAAGCAAGGATTGAACTTGGCTATTTATCATATTTATTATATGAGATGCAAATCAAAGCATAGTGTAAAATATAAAGCAATGAGGTGCACCTTTTTTATAGTTTTCCTTTTGGGAGAAACTTATATTTTGGTGTATGTAGGACTAAAAACCCCAAATTAGATTAGAATTGCTAATCATGATTAGGCCTTGCTAATCACAATTAGTGAATAACCAAGTGATTAAGAGGTGTGAAGCCTTAATCATCCGCTTAGGGTCAACTAGGAGGCTAGGATAAGCTTTTGAAGCTTCTTTGAGATGTTGTGGAGGTGAATGGGGTGATTTTGAGTGGTTGAAAGAAGGGTTTGAGTCAATACTAGGTATATTGACCAAAACAAGGGTAAAGTAAGCTTAATTATCTAATAAATGCTAATTGTATGTTTTAAAGAGGATTTTGACTTATGATTCGTCGTAAAGTGGAATCTGAATGTGAAAGGGGTGATGCAATCAACAAAGTGTTGTTAATTGGCTAAAGTGGCAAAAAACGTTAGTTAATTAGTAAAGATTACTAATTATAATAGAATTGGGAAGAATAAGAGTGATTTATGTGTGTTTTGGCAATAAGATTGTAAAAGCGGAATTTAGGTGTCTACATTTGCCCTTGTTTGAGGTAAAGTTAGTGACTTCACTTCAAATATAGTAGACAAGCATAAACAAAATATTTTTGAAGAAAAATTAACCGGATGAAGGATGCCCCCTTGAGTGTCGATTGGGTGATAAAAGAAGTCAATCGATGATCGAAAATATGATTGAAATGGATAGAAGAAAATAGGTCAGAATGGGCGTGAAACCCTTAGGTATTGAAAAGGAATAAGGATGGGGATAAACGTGGTTGTTTATTACCTCGGGTGAGTTTTAGGAGAAAAATTAGTAATGGTAATAAATGATAATGGAGAAGAAATGATTAATGGAGAAATATAGGACAAGCCCAATCTTTGCATCCAACCTTTCAATAAGCAACTTGTTTGTATCATTTTTCCCCTAGGTCTACATCATCAACCTTTATTTAAAATAAACAAAAGTGTAAGATAACATGAAAAACTAAATTACTAACAATTGTTTACTACTAAAAATATGTAACTCCATGCAATATACATTATGCAATGCAATATGAGAAAGTAAAATGATATTTAGCTCCATGCAACATACATTACGCAATGTAATACGAGGAAGTAAACCAACTAACCTAACAGAGAAACTAGTACAATCACATGTACTCAAACAAACAATGTTTAAGATAGTTGCACCAATGTTTTTTTATCAAGTGTAGTTCAATGTTCATGTTGTAACGACAAGGGTTAAAAATGATGCCCCAAGCAATAACACATGCAAGGGAAAAATGGAGGACACAAGTAGTCCCATGGAAAATCTTTGTGCACTATGACACAATCCCTGGCAACTCATTGTTGCACGGGAGGACTAACATAACATGCAACCTAGATTTTGTTAATGGATGTAGATCATGATGATCCACAAGTCGTTTGAGACTAGAACAAACAAGAACCTTAGAAAGATGTTTTGTAGGAAAAATTTCAATGTTCGAGGATAATGCAAGTGATACAAGCTTCAGTTGTATGCACGTTGTTTACCAATTTTGTAGAATTTTGATTTTTTTGCAATATTTTTTGGATTTTTAATAATTTTACCATCATTTTTTATTTATTTTTGAAACATATTTGAATGTTTTTGATTTTCTAGAAGTTTTTGAAGCTATGTATAGGAAACGAAGAAACGTGGATGCCCCTAGCGATAGATGGGATGTACAAGGGCAGAATGCCATGCACATGTGCAAGAAAGTGAAGATGTGAAAATGCCCCCAACATTAGCTGGGAATATACAAAGGAAAACTCTTCATGTGCAAAAGATGGATCAAGTCCAATATGGATAGGTTCAACACGATGATGAATGTAACCCAATGACATGCTAGGAAGGAACAAGGATGCCCCTAAGCGTAAGTTGGCCAAGAAGCACATGATAGAAAGAAGTAGAAGTTTGTTTTGAGAAAGGGTACAAAGGTGCTGAAAACATGGAAAAAAGGAAATCTTATACACATGGATGTTTTGAATGAAGTAGAAGAACAACGTGAATGTTGTGAATGTAGCTTAGAAACCTCGCGATGGGAATACGATACCCGAATAGGCTCTCTAGCACAAAGAATCAAACGAGGTCTAGTTGTGATAGGCATCCTTTGATGGGAATGTTGAAGCCTAGGTTCCTTATTGTCATAAGTATGTGGAAATACGTGATAATCATTCTTTGTTGGCACATGCCTAGACATAGATAGTCAAGGGATATCACATGGGTTATTGTGTTGACATTTTCAATAGGTGTATCTACACAACCAATGAGGGCATCAAAATGATTCTCCTCATTAGACACATAATTAGAATTCTTGTCTTGATTATGTTTAGGAAGAGTCTTCATATTGGGGGATTTGTTAGGAGTGGATGAATCCATCTCCACATCGCCACTTTCGATTAAGTCCTGGATGTAGTGTTGCAAATTCAAAAACTTGTTTGTTTTGTGACCTTTAATGCGGTGGAACTCGCAAAATTCATTCTCCCTAAACCATGATGGTTTAGGTGTATTGTCCCCGTAGAGTTGTGTTTCAGGGTATTTTACCATGTTATTCTGACCTCTAAGCTTTTTAGTATAGACGATATGGATTCAGATAGAGGAGTAAAAGTGTGGTGTTTATACTCGGTAGGTGGATTACCCTTTGTAAGTTTCAAAGGTGTGTGGTTCTGCACGACTTGCACCTGTTTAGAGTCTACTATCCCATCACTAACGAAATTTTTGTTTCTATTAGGAATAAAATTTGTTTTATTGTTAGATTTAGAATTGTTGTGTTCGTGGGAGAAAAGTTTTGGATTCCCTCTAGCTAACAATGCCTTTTCAATTTGACTCCCTTTTTCTATTACCTCTTCGAATGTGTTACCACAATGCATTTGTAAGTGGAATGTAATGTTTGGATGGAGGTTGGGAACAAATATGCATATCAACTACTTTTCGGGTAGGGAGCAAGGAAAGCGACTAGCTAACCCTCTCCATCTTTGTAAAAATGCAGTGAAGTTTTCGTTGTTTCGTTTGCTTGGCATTGCAAAGATCTAACATGGTAACATTATTTTATATATTGAAAGAGAAGTGTCATATGAAAATTCTTGCTAGTTCTGACCATGTTGATATGGATCCCTTAGGGATATGCACAAACCATTCTAGCATCGTTGCTCTAAAATTCATGGAAACAAGCGCATAAGATAATTGTCACTGAATGCCACCTCTTGACATGCCATATAAAAGTCCTTTATATGATCATGAGGGTCACCTTTTCCCTTATATTTATCAAATTTTGGAAAATCAAAATGTCTTGGGAAAGGTACCTACAACATGGCTTTGTCAAATGGGTAAGGACATAACTCATCGAACTAATACTTCTTGTTATTGCTACTGGTTTGGCCCTCTTGTAATGCTTGAAGGGTGTTCTTCATTGTTGACCACTCTTGATTAAAAAGTGGATCTTGCGTGGGTGGCGGCGTAGGTCTATACAAAGGGTTAAGCCTAGGTGTATGCCCACCCCGATTTGTTGTGATAATCTCTTCATAAGGATCTCTTTGTGCCTCCCGTCAAGGAGTGTTTATTGGGAATTCGTAAAACGAAGCTTTAGGTTTTGCCTTTGGTATAGTTTGTTTCACAACTTTTGGTTGTTCCTTTTGTATATGCGAAGCCAAACTTGCCAATTGATGAGTGAGGGCTTGGACCTGTTGTTCTAACGTAACCTCTTTAATAGGTATTTCATGATGATCTTCGTTAGGAGGAGGTTGTGCATGATGAACATGTTCTTCATGGTCTTCACAACGAATTTTAATAGGAGGCAAACGATAGTCTCCATCATTTTCAAATGGTATCTCCTCATTATTCTGCCGTGCAGAAGTAGAGGCATGACCTAGATTTAAAATTTCATTAAGAGTGTGATGAGGGAGGTCTACTTCTTCTCCCGAACCATGCCGATAATAAGAGAAGGGTCTACTGTGGAAGGTAATTTGGATCCTAGTTCCACAACCCACATAAGAACTTCATGTTTGTTATGAAAAATGTAGTCGTCAAAATGGGCGGAATGAAGCTTTGCATCCACACGAGGAGACTCTTCCTCTCCACCACTATGGTCAACCATGAGATTATCCTCCAAAAGAGGGTTGTCACCTCCAAATATATTGGCTTCTAACTTTTGTGACCCCATTCTTGTAGTAGGAATTACTTAGAATATAAGGTACAACGCGAAAGATTTCCACTAAGGTTTATTAACAAGGGACCCTAGTCAAATTTGTGTAGCATAATGACCCTAAGTTGTTAAAACAAGGTGACTATAGAATAGCCACAAAAGTGATAGGTCAAAATGAACGTACGAACTAAAGAATAATGAAAAAGCTACCCTAACAAGGTAATATATGACACAAGTTTTCCTTAGAATAATACAATGATGTACAACGCTCAAAATTTGGTTTACACTAAATAGTTTATTCTCTAAGATTTCATCTAGATAGGTTTGCAACCAAATAGTGACAACACAACATCACTAGTTGCCATGATCTTCTAACAAGATATACTAAAAACCAGTTTCTAAACACTAACAAAGTCCAAGTCTCGTAAAATGGATGATAACAATGTGAGTAGTGTAACAACACTATTTGGACACATGAACCAAGCTTTTGGGAAAGCAATATTTCTAGTGTCAAAATGATGTTATTGCGATGCTAACAATGTATCCTCAACACTCACAAAACTCAAGAAAAAGTTAGGATGTAAAAACTACGTCTAAGTATAACAAGAAATTGTTATGCGTGTGAACAACGTAACTCTACAATATAGAGATTTAGGCCTAATTTCACAATGGAAACAAGACGTAAATATCTCAATTGTATGGCTACAATGTAGGTAGCAAAAACAAATCAAAAGAAAACAAGGATAAAATCAGCTAACTATGATGATAATAAGTCTCAAATATGGGTTTTTGAGACAAGGGGGCCTACTAGATCGTGAGTACATACCATGCACACTTTCAACACTTGTGCTCCGACATTGCAACCTAGTCATGCAAGTAGAATACAAAAGTGATGGATGCACGATACATAGCGGTATAAGTATATGTTGTTTCCTTTTGTCCAAAAATGGGCAACAAGAAAATAAGGGTGTAGACCAAGTGGTGTTGAAATAAACTTGGTGTTATTTTGGCAGAGTTTCACCTTGTCTTAAGACAAGTGAAAAAATAGGAAAAAATGACACTAAGTAGATTTCGTGATGAAATGTCATGCGGTTTCAACTTTAAGAGATTATTTCCCTTGTTCAAAAACAAGAGTTTGAATCTAAAAAAGTTGTCACTTTGTGAGAGCTCTCAAGTATACTATCTAAGACAAAAACAATGGCTCCAAGCCGACAATCTTCCTAGGTGGTTCTCTCTCTAGGTGTCACAAGATATCTAGAGCGAGCTCGATTTACCCAAAAATTCGAACCTGAATAATTTGGGATTATCTTGGCTTTACTTTACCCCCTTAGTATAATGAGCACCGAAGTGCATTCAGTTATACTTTCACTGGGGTTGTGATACAAATATCTTTGATGCTAATCTCACCAAGGTGTACTAGACAAGTCAGTAGTGTGGAGCACTTTCTGTTTCATTCACAAGGTTCCCTCTTGTGTGAACTACTTTAGGGTTCCTAGGACCACCCCCATTGTTGTAGCTTAAGGCTTATGCCAAAGGGGTTATGTCCTAGTTGAGCGGATGAGCCGTAGCTCTTAACCGAAACCTGTAAATATAATGTGATGATTGTGGTGTATTTTTTTAATCTTTTAGACTTAATGTGGTTTTTTTCATACTCCTTTTGGCAACCTACAATCACATGTAGTTAGAAAAATTGTTTAGGTCCTCCTTTCTTTGACTAGCGTTAGGTCCTTCACAAAATGGTTAGTAGTTTCAAAATAGATTCACAATATCATAAGAAAATAACCATGAAAAATGCTTGTAAATCAACTAACTACTATCAAATTTTGCAAAAACAAGGTTTATTCCCAATTCATCCAAGTGCTTTTTAATGAAAAGACTAAAATTTCTTTTAATTCCCAAAATCACACTAGGTACAAGGGAAGAGCATACACAAATTCTAGCCTTGGTTATTTAGCAAGTGAAAAAGCATTTAAACTAAAATATGATTAACAAAGTTTCCTACTTACTCTAATGATAGCAAAAGAAGGTTTAAGAGTGCTTTTGATTCTCTAGATCACACAAAGTGCAAGAGAAGAGCATACACACCTTAACCCAAACTCATACAAAACATGGAAACAAGATTAATTCCTTCAAACCCTAAGTGATTTTATAAGAAAACTTACTCTAAATCTATGAAATTGACAAAAATGGCATCTAAAAACCTCTGAAAAGTAACAGAAATCCTAAAAACAAAAAATGGAAACTTTGAGTTTGTAGGAAAAATTTATACAGACACACTGTGTGCCCTGTTAGCGTGTACATGCTCTGTTTCAAAGCATGCATGCCTCTATCAATGCCTACACTTCTCGTTGTAAAAATGATTAATCATGCGGAAAAAAATGAGCTAATGTGGGTTCTTCTAGAGAAGTGAGTGTGCGCCTGTTTCAATGCCTGCACTCCATTGTCGACGTGTGCACTCCCCTTTGTAAAAATGACTAACAATTGAAAAAAATGAGCTAACATGTGCACTTCCATATAAGTGGGTGTGCGCATGTTTCAATGCCTATGCTCCCCTATCGATGTGTGCACTCCTATGTTAACGCATGCACTCCCGTTTCAATGTCTGCGCGCCCCTTCGCTGGAAGTGGTCAAAATTCAATTTTTGACAAGAATTTCTTCAAAATGGTCAAATATTTGGTAATTTTTTTGATAATTTTGATAGGGCTTTGCCTCCTTAAATCCTATAAGGAACATAAAAACACAACTTCTACCACTAATCTAGTTGAAACAACTACCTAGCTTTAAAAATGATCTAAAACTTTTAAAACTACTCTAAAACTTTGAAATTAATCTAAAAATCTTGATAAAATAATCTAAAAATATTTTAAAAGTACTCTAGAAAGCTTGAAATTTAGACTAGAAAAATTGAAACTAATCTATAAACTTGAAATGAAAAACTTTAAAACTAAGTTAAAAAGCTTTAAAAATTGAATGCAATGGGGTATTGTCCCACCGGGCGTGCCAAATGAAAGCACCCTAAACTTTACAAATCAAATTGCATGACTAAACAAGGAAATATAACACCATTTCCATCCATCTAGCCAAGGTTCTAAGTCTAGGAATGTAACATTAAGATAAAAGCTTAAAAGAATGCTTAACTAGTATGAAAACAATACAAAATCTAACTAAACATGCCTACTAATATGCTTGAATTACCTAACATGGGCCTAAATAGACCTAAGAGGGCAATCAAATGGTTATGGTTACTACTCCAAACAAGGTGAAATGGCCTCTCCCAATGACTACTTGGTCATTTTGGATATCCATCTACTAACCCCATTGAAGGCTTTAAGCAAGGATTGAACTTGGCTATATATCATATTTATTATATGAGATGCAAATCAAATCATGGTGTAAAATATAAAGGAATGAGGTGCACCTTTTTTATAGTTTTCCTTTTGGGAGAAACTTATATTTTGGTGCATGTGGGACTAAAAGCCCCTTACTAATCAAAATTAGTGAATTACCAAGTGATTAAGAGGTGTGAAGACTTAATCAACCACTTAGGGTCAACTAGGAGGCTAAGAAAAGCTTTTGAAGCTTGTTGAGATGTTTTGGAGGTGAATGGGGTGATTTTGAGTGGTTTAAAGAGGGTTTGAGTCAATACTTGGGTAAATTGACCAAAACAAGGGAAAAATAGGCTTAATTAGCTAATAAATGCTAGTTGTCTATTTTCAAGAGGATTTTGACTTACGATTCCTTTGTAAAGTGGAATCTTGATTACTAATTATAATGAAATTGGGAAGAATAAGAGTGATTTGTGTGTGTTTTGGAAATAAGATTGCAAAAGTGGAATTTAGGTGTCTACAATATCCTTCTCCTCTATCGGTGTTTGTGGGGTTTTCACCATAGGAATGAGGGAACAGTTCCCTCCATGAATGACTTAACCAATCGACACACCAACACTCTTGTTGGTGGTGATTGTAGGCATGTGGGGCACGAAAGTAAGGACATAATTGTTCCCATAGTTACGTGAAAGACTAACATTTGTTACTCTGTCCCCCTTCTTTTGATTTTGGCGGTGATTGTGAGCTGTGAGGAATTGAGGGAATAGTGGAAATGTTCCCTTGGTGTCTTCCTTAAGAAATTTTACCGATACTACGCACTACGCCCATGGTGAGGATGTGGGGAACAGGTGGAACGGAGGAACAATTCAACATGTTCCTCAAAAGACCAATTTTCCCTTTTTTACCCCATAACGTGCATAATTTTATTGACTCTTGGATTGTGAGGCTTAACAAGATGGAAACAAGAAGCAAACATGATGTTTACCTATGAATCCCAAAATGTCAAAGTTTTATTGATGAACTAGTTAATCCAAAACTCTGTTGGAGCATTGCACTAGTTTTGAGAAGAAGGATAAAGACATGTATTCCATCCACAAATAGGTATTGTATAACTCTTGATTGTTTCCTTTCTGACATCTAAAAACCATTGATCCTTGAAATATAGTTCATGAGGAGTTTTGTTTATTGTAGCATCAACTTATTTCCCCAATGAAGAATTAACATCATATGTGTCATGACATATCTTGGGAGAATCATGCACTTCAAAATATGTTATAAGAGAGGTTGGGTTATGACCATTGAATGATTTTTCATCATTATATTCTTGTACCTCAATGCAATTCTTATCTTGTCCTTAGAAACATAAACTGTTTTTTTGCAAATTCGACATTTTTTCTCCCAATCTCCAAGAGATCATGGTGTTCATACATAGTTTGCATTATTGATTTATCTTCAAAATTAGCAAAGATTTCAATAGTTGCATGACAAGATAAGAAATGGCTAGTAGTGGTCTCCTCTTCTTGTTTATAGTCTAGAGGATGGGCAGAAATAGGATTGATGCAGTCCTCATTGTAGAGAGAAGGTTTCATATATTAATTTCCATTTTCTACATATTTTGAGAGATTGCAAGAAGGCTCATGTGAAATTTGTAGAAACTTGGATTGACATGGAAGATTTTCAAATCTTGGAAAAACGTGATGTTTCTATCATATAGAGAATTCTAATGGCTCTCCAACGAATATTGTTTTCCTCTCAACTCCTCTTGGAACTCCCGAGAATCATCCAAACAAGTCAACTTCCACCATTAGAGTATAACATTCCCTGCACCCAAAATGACCCTATTTGACCTATTTGATTCCTTAGATCACTTATCTCCATATATCTTCCCTAAAATACCTTGGATAACATCATGGATCTCCTTCACAACTTCCATATGGTTTGGTCCTCCCTGTCAAACCACGGAGGGTATTTATATGTTGCAAAATTCCCAAAATGCCCCTTTCTAGGCCTCCAGGGATAATCATTCTTCCTTGAATCTCAATGAATTTTCAAATCACCTTAGGTAAAAATCCCTACACATGAAAAACACTTGAAAATATTTTTAGCACGTTCCTCTAAGATATAATGAGGATGAAACTATGGACAAGTTGGTTAGAGGAAAACTTTACAATTACTCGAGAGGAAGTTTTCAAGTGGGGGATTGGTTGTCATGGATAAATTTTTCAATTTTTCATGCTAAACATTTTTCATGACAACACCTTACTAAAACAAATTCAAAATTTTGGAATTCAATCACCTAATCTCTTTCGTTCTTGTATACTTTTGTATGTCGTTAATTTTAAGGATAATATTTAATCAAAGTAGCATTAAACCTTTGATATTCATGACACAACTATCACTTTTACTTTTCATCTCTCCAGTTTGAAAACATATGGAAGGGTCGAGATGTAAGGTCCAATCTTGGCCAACTTGTTCGGTCTTTCCCCTTCACATTTACCAACTTTGATTTAAATTTCAAATTCTTCTCGGATCATGTCACCTTCCTAGGGTCAACCTTATTAGAATATTTCACCTATGTAAGGTTATAAAAGCAATTTAACATCACTTTATAACTTACTTGACACTCTCACGAGCTATTATAGAAAATATATTTTCAAAATCACTCAAAGGGTTCCTAAATCTTCCTAAATTAGTTGCACATAATCTAGAGTAATCCCTACTACATGTCTCAAGCACTTACCTAGGTCAAAGAATCTAGCTTCCTCCATTTCCAAGCATGCAAATCTCATAGATCCATGTTTTAGCAAGAGAGAAGTCACTTCAATAATTAAATAAGGGATTCAATCAATGAAGGGTTAGGTCACATAGTTGATGCACACCACATCTCACTACTACCACATTGGGTACATTCTATACTACACAATTAGCTGACTATTTTGGTGTCAAGAGACACAAGGGCACTCCTAAGGGGTTGGTTATCTATGCACACTTACAAAAGAACCCAAGAGAACTATATGATAATTGATCATACAATGAGGGAATGTAGTGAAATACTTGGATTGGTTCAATAGCTAGGAGTTTGAATGCCAAGGGTAGTCCAACCTTGTCATACACACATATTTTCTCCTTTTTGGTTCACTCATAATTTGATGAAGGTCTTGGTGCCAAAAATGTTCACCTCATTTTGGGGCCTTAGAGTTAAAATTTGGCATTTTATTGTGACCATTCATGTATTTTTAGCATTTTTTCATATGAGAAATCATCAAAATTACTTGCACAAATCAGATCTAGATTTCCATAGTTCAAAATAGGCAAAAACTTGATCAAATTCACTTGTTTTAGGCTCAAGATAGGTATATGACTTACAAACCATTTGTTTCCTTAAGGATATTGGTCGTCAAATTCAATTGGGTCACAAAGGAACATTTCGTGATAATTGGTCTCTTATTAACCATTGAGGGAATAGTCCCATATACATTTATGGAAAGACCAGGTTTGGTTTATATACTTGGTGGTTGCATTGGTTAAGTGGATGTGAAGCTCCATGATTCACATTTTTCCCAAGGTCAAAATGGTTAAATAGGCCAAGGCATGGGGAATATTGAATGTTACATTCCTAAGAACTTGAGTGGATCATGATTGGCCCACATGGACCAATCACAAGCCACTCGAGTTCTTGGGGAATCATGGCCCAACATCTAAGCCTCGAGAAATGGAGAAAACATTGAGAACACATATGCCTATCATTGGTCCACATGGACCAATGATGGATTTCCATAGTCTTAAAATATCATTGGAGTTTGAAGGGCGAAGGAATTAGGTTCTTGAGTTCCTAAATACCCGAGGACTCAAACAATTGTAATCCATTGGAGCCTAAGTTAAGTGAGAAGGCTCGAGATTGAGAATGTCATGATTGTTGCACATGGAAAAATAATGACACTCGGTAGTCTCAAAGATCCTAAGATCCCGAATATTACCTGTCACCTCGAGAATACTAAGAATAAAAAGGCATGTGATTGGTCCACATGGACCAATCACAAGCTGTTAGTTTCTCGAGAAGGTTGAGAGCTTGTGTGGTAGAAGTGATAGTGACACAAGATCTCGATAACTTGAATGATACATGGAAAGCTATGGTTAGGTGTAAAGGTATTTCAGTAGGTTCAATTTGATGGCCAAGATTAAGAAAAACAAAATAAGGCTCAAGGACATCAAAATTGTGGAACTCATTAAAAGACAAGTGGTTCAGTTTTTTGACATAACTTTTCTGGGTGATATATTTTGAGAACGGTTGGTACCAATTGGAAGATTGTTTATAGAGTTATCTAATGGCTCCAATTTTGGGATACATTGTTGAGAAATTTAAGAGTAATTAGTGATAGAGTTTGGGGAGTTTTTAACTAATTCTTTTGATCAATTGGGCTCCAAATCACTTTTTGAGTCCTCCAGTTCATCCCAGTCACTTACAAAGATGCATTCTTGGTAGCATATTCTCTCCATTATCCTTTGTGACATATTGGATACCTAAAATTGGTTAAAAATTAGAGAATTAAGCTTTCATATTGATCCAAAGGTGGAGTTTGGTCTAATTCATAGGTGGAAACTTTCCCTCCATTAAATTCCCCAAATATTTTGGATGTGCATGTGTTTTCCCTTATGGATTACCATTTGCACTTTCTCTTTAGTCATATTTTTGCTAAATTTGGCTTATTTCAAGGTAGAAATTTTGTTTATTCAAGGTTGATTTGGTGGAAGTGATCCAAACATGCTTCAATATCTCTTTCTATTGGTTGATCAATTGCTTTCACCAAATGCAGACAAGTGTCTATTTCTTGACTCTTGATGATTTCTAGAGGAATATTTTGAGTACCTTTTCTATGCATCTTTGCAAAGGAAATTGTATACAATGGAGAAGAAATTATCCATCTAGATATTTTGGTTATTGAGCAAACTTGGTTTTCTTGATTTGAGAATTATGTTCTCCATTTTTCTAAGCAATTGAATAGTGATAATATTTCCTGGTTCAAAGAGAAAGCATTGTGGGATGTTGAGAAAGTGTTATGTTTTTGTTAGGAAGATTTGAAGGTGTAGATCATTGTTTGGTCATTTAGTGCTGATAGTGTTGTGTAGACATTTGTAAGTGTTGAATTACAAAATCCTTGCATGCTTTCACTTCCTTGTTTTCCTGCAAAAACTTTAATATCAATGTATTTTCATTCTATGATGTCTTTTTCTGATTGGTGATGAAAGGTACATGTAGGATATTTCATTATTTATTTGAATTAATGGTGGATTTGTAGTAATTATGTAGATTATTTTTCTCTTTGGTTATCATTAGCTCACTTGATCTAAATTTTGGTAACTCCTTGCCCAATGGATTCAATCACTAATCATAGTTCATCTGATCACTTTCATTATGTTAAAAAATATTTTCATTTCACTCCATGCTCATATTGAAATATCATTTCATTTGTGTAAAGCCTTCAAGATTTCAACCATTATAACTATAAATTCATGTTTATAAGCTTTCATTTGAAACATTTTGCTAGTCCTAAGAGCAATTAGATTATAGATTATGCATAGCTTTGTTATGATCATCTATTTAAGTGCAACATTTACTCAACATTTTTAGGAAGCTTCATGAATATCCTGCTAGTGACAATAAACTGGGTGGTAATTCATAATGATTAGGTTGTCTAGTTGGGTCTGTTGGACTATACTTGTATAGTCTTTGTTATTTGACATCATTTAGGTTTCTGAAGGGTCTCTCCCCTAGGTCTCATAGAGCCTGAAGAGTAGAACGTTAACCACCCTCCCATTTGACCTCAAATATTCCATTCCAGTGAAGAAACACCTCACTACAATGAAATATCATACTACCTTTACCCCTTTCAACCTTGGTATATATTTTGGAATCAATAAATTAGCATTGTTTCTAGGGATTTTTACCACTAGTTCATTCATGATGTGCAATATTTGTTCTATCATTCAATTTGTGTGCATTGGAGGCTAGTTAACTCACAATTAGCTTTCTAAATTTGCCAACAAATTAGCATTATCGTGATTACAAAATTTTTGTTTTAGTTTACCATCATTTTGTACTTCTATGATCTTTTTTTGTATTTTTACCACATACAATTTATTTACATAGTTTGTCAAAAAATTGATGCAAAGTATTATTTGATTCAGTCTTATTTGTGAAAATTGTGTTGTCATTTGTGATTTTTGTGGTTACAATCACTATATTTTTAGATTTGAATGAAATAATCATGACATGTCATTGATATTTTTGCAAATACTCTAGGTATGAAGCTTGTATGCATCTGTTATGTATACCTTCATGGTATTGGTGACTATGTTGTGTTTTAAGATTAATTAGTCCAAGTATTTGTTTGTGTTGTCCCTTGGTCTTTGTGTTGCTCATTGTGATATTAAATTTGTAAACTTGGAGGGGATATGATTATTTGTCAAAGTAGATTCATCAAAGAAGCACCAAGAACTTCTACAAGTAAAATCAATAATCAAAGAGAAGTGGATTTGGAAACCGTACAAGGTAAAGGTGCCTCTCATGCTCGAGTTCTAACCGTACTTCTACTTTGTTCACTTTGAATTATGGAGAGAAGCTTTTAATTGAGAATATTGTCGAGTATTATGATTATGTTTCGATTACTCTAAATTATTAAATGAAAATATTGGTTCCATAATCTATTCTCCCTTCAATTGTCCAAACACTAGTAGAAATATTGCCTATGGAAAAGACCATATAATTTTTTTCCCCCTTATCCAAAGGAAAATAAGTTTTTCAAATTCAGATCTCATTAAAAAAATCGATGTCATTGACTTCCCAAATCTAGTTAGTGAGTCCTCTTGATGATTTGAACAAAGAATCGACACAAAATAATTTCAATCACATTGTTATTCCCGACACTCCATCCCCCAATCATGTGTTAGGAATTAAAACTAAATTTTCTAACATTTTTATGTGTTATCATAATTTGTAATATTATTATTATATCGAGTTATCATAAAATAACTCAATACTAATAATAATAATAATAGTTGTAATATTAGTGTATTTTTGTAATACACTAATATAGGAAACTTGGTGTACGTGAGTTGTGAGAAAAACTCACTATTAGATATGATTGATATATATTAGGAGTTGTTGGGATGTGTGTGAGAGAATAAAGGAGGAGAGAATAATGTATGAGAGATTTATGAGGATTGGGTAGTTGATTTGTGATAAGGATTGACTCCTTATATTAAGGATGTATTTAACATATATATGTAACCCCTCTCATAATGTTATGATCCTGAGTGAATTAAAAAAGAAGTATTCTAAAATTCGGTGTTTAAATTTTGTCTTATTTTTCTAAAGTTTATACTAAAACTTTGACCAAATTCACATTTGGTATCAGAGCAGATATCCTTATATGTTCAATAGTAGAAAAGAATATGTAGATGAAGAAACTACACTTGTATGTGAAAAATAAACATAAAAATTTCTCTAAAAAAAAGAGAGGAATGGGATGTTTCTACCTGCAAGAAAAAGGGGCATAAATCTTCATTATGTAAAATTTGAGCTAGTGATCTTATAAAATGAAAAATAAAAATGGATGATGCCAATATGATCAAAGAGGAGGAACTGTTAATGAAGAAGAACCACAAAATGAAAATAATGGGTATAATTCTGAAGACTATCTATACTAAGAAGCATATTTTGGAGGATGGAGGAAGGAGGCAATAGAGGAAGGAGATCAATCGGTGGCCTCTCACTAGCCACATGAGATGGGGCCACACAACGGTGTTGTGGTAGTTTTTTTAGAAGCGTGTGTTAAATTTCTGCTATGTGAAAATTAGAACAAATGAGTCATTCCCATTTAATTGTAATGTTTTTTCAATTACTATATTTTTTTGTGATGTAAGATAGTGATGAGAGATGTAAGAGTATAGTAACATCATGATATGTAGGTTATTGGTTGACCTTGTAAAACCATCATTTGTTGTGGTTGTTGGTAAGCCACTGGAAAACCATCATTTGTTGTGGTTGTTAGTAATCCACTGGAAAACTATCCTTTGTTTTGGTTGTTGGTCAGCCATTTGCAAAAGCATCCCATATTTTATCGCCTATCCTAATAAAAAACCATCTAGATTATGATAACGCATCGAGGTGGAATGTTGCGGTCAAGATAAAGTTTTCCCCATGTTCTCACTAAGGGGGAGTGTTAGGAATTAAAACCATTATTTCTCACATTTGTATGTGTTAACATAATTTGTAATATTATTATTATATCGAGTTATCATAAAATAAATCATTAATAATAATAATGTATATGTTGTAATAGTTTGTAAAATTAGTGCATTGTTGTAATAAACTAATATAGGAAGCTTGGTGTACGCGAGTTTTGAGAAAAACTCACTATTAGATAGGATTGAGAGATATTAGGAGTTTTTGGGATGTGTGTGAGAGAATAATGTGTGAGAGATTTATGGGGATTAGGTAGTTGATTTGTGACAAGGATTGAATCTTATATTAAGGATGTATTTAACCTATATATATGTAACCCCTCTCATAATGTTATGACCCCGAATGAATTGAAAAAGAAGTATTCTAAAATTAAGAGTTTAAATTTTGTCCTTATTTTTTGATTTTTATACTAAAACTCGAAAAAAATTACATAATCCTCTGAGATAAACCATCCTAATATAGATCACAATATGGCTCAAAACAATAGATACCTAAATTCCTTGGGCCATGGTAGAGTTCCTCGCCCATAACCGGGAGTGAAAAATTGAGACAAATTGATTTATTAGAAATATAAGGTTATCATAATGAAGTACCTACTCACTTGATGGTGGATTTACAGAAATCGTGTAGATTTTTGTTCTATTTGGTTATCACTAGCTCACTTGATATGAATTATGGTAACTCATTTCCCAATGGATCCATTCAATGATCATAGTTCATCGATCACTTTCATTATGTTAAAAATTTCATTTCACTCCATGTTCATACTTGAAATATCACTTCATCTGTGTAAAGCCTTCAAGTTTACAACCATTATAACTGTAAATTCATGTTTATAAGCTTTCATTTGAAACATTTTTTTAGTCCTATGAGAACCTCTCTTATAGATTATGGATACCTTTGTTATGATCATCTATTTGAGTGTAACATTTTCCCATTCTTAGGTAGCTTTATGAATATCCTACTAGTGACGATAAATTGGGTGGGAATTCATAGTGGTTAGGCTACCTAGTTGGGTCTGTTGGACTATACTTGTTTAATATATATTATTTGACATCATTTAGGTTACTCCATGGTTTTTCTCCTTATCCTCAAAGATCATGAAGAGTAGGAGGTTAACCACCCTCCCATTTTTGACCTCAAATCTTCCATTCTAAGTGAAGAATCACCTCACTACAATGACATATCCTGCTTCCTTCACCCCTTTCAACCTTGGTATAGATTTGGGAGCCAACATAAGGGTTATATAGGTTGATAGGGTTTCCAATTTATTGTAGGCGGTTATAATTCATCCCAAATCTATGCAAGAAAGAGAAACATAAAAAAAGATCATCACTAAACAAGTGAGGCACTTATAAAGTTGAAAGTATAGAATGTAAAAGGGTCTAAGATTGTATTGTTCTAGGTCAATATTATACTGATTAGGTTTGGACCATATAAAAGTTATATGGTCATTCCCTTGTCGGTTTATAGCTCCGAACTTTCATTTAAGCATCTCTGATTCCGATCAACGTATTCCACTATCTTGCACACTCGGACCATCTATTATTTTTCTTGTATGCAGTTAAGTCTATCTCTCCTCTTGTGTATTTGAGAAAGTACTTAATGTTTATCAATTTTTACATATATGAATTCATTATTCTGGTTGTGAATGATTACTTTTGGAAGTTAATTAGATCATAATAGTATACAGTTATGAACCATCTCATCCTCTTTATTATTTTTTACTTTCCATAACATTAAATTTAATTAGGTGCAAATATTTGGTGAACTGAATCCTAGATCAAGTTTATTTTTCTAACCCTAGTAGCCCTAGGGTCTCATTAGTTTCAATCGGCACAAGTTTTTCTCTATTCCTTTTTGCTTAGTAATAGGATTAATCAAACACATATTCAATACAATGATATTTCTCCTCCTACTCACAAGTAACATATTATTATGGCTTATTCTCTACCCATGTTTATGGAATTACTTCTATAGTGGATCATACTGTACATGAGGTACCTTTGAATGATCTATAGATACATAATGCACATTCTTTTGATTTTGATTCGGATGAGGAAGATCATGTAAAGAAAGAATAAGTTAAACTTGTGTCTAAATTTTGTGCTTAGCTTCATTAAAATCATGATCATATTGAGCCTCTCACTCATATTCGTTAGCTTCTAAGATCACTTGCGATCAAACCTCTAATGAGTGGTTTTTTTTTGAAAAACTTCCTCCTTCATCATTTTCTATGCACACATTCACCATCCTTACATCAATAGTACCTACTTCCTTTGGGGCATCTAGTCTCCCCCTTCAAAGTATTTTTATGACCACTACTATAGAAGCATATCATAACTAGAATCATATTTATTCACATGATTCTTCTTATAACACACAAGATCTTGAATCCCCTGTTCATACTTTACAAGCTCAAATTTTGCAATTTTTGCAAGGAACATTTGTTTCATCTCATATAATAGATTCTAAATAGTTTCTCCATAACCCACTCACACTTGAATTAGCTTCTTACCCTTTTCCTATTGGTTCCCCCTAATATTCTTATCTATGATGGAAAGGGTGACCCCAAAGAACATATTTGAACATTTCATATCACTTTCATAAACTATTCTTTAAATGACAAATTTTTCACGAAGCTCTTCCCTTGGAATCTCAAGGACAGATTACTTACAATGGTTTTATGATCTTCTTATAGATTTTTTTATAACTTTCACTCCTTTGGTAAATCAATTCATTGAAACATTTCTATCAATTCGAGACAAATTATTGTATGTTCAAACGGCCAAAATGTGACAAGGTTCTATTGAACCCATCACCGATTATGTGTTATGCTACAAGACTATGCTTGCTAAGATGAACAATATTCTATATGATAGTGAAATAAAAGATCTTTTCACCCAGAGCTTTCAAGTACCTTTGCAAAAATTAGTTATTTTTGACAAGTTTAATTATTTTGATCATATATTTCATACTCTAAAATAACATGAAGCTAAGTTACTTAACATGAACAAACCGAAGTATGTGGTTAGGTCTTCTAACACCCCTAATCAAACATTTCAAGGAAAGACCAGTTTTAAGGCTAAAGCCAATGATGAAAAATATGATGTCAAATCCATTGTTAAATGTGTATCTCGACCTATAAAGATACAATTATGACCTTCTCGCTGAAAATTCACATGTTTACCTAACCCACTGCGAGAAAGTGCACAAATAATTACTTGAGTGTACTCTTCCTCCATTACTTGAGATTAATGCAAGTTCCCCTTATGGTAAGAAATTTGATGTTAATGCCCATTGTGACTATCATTAATGCATTGATCACTCTACTAATGATTGTTTCAAGATATGCCATGTTATAAAATATATCTTTAATGCTGATATCATTGAATTTTAGACTCTATATCAACCTAAACCCATGAATGAAAATGAAAAAATCAAGGCATTTAGTGAACCCTTACTTTGGAACATGCTACTACAAAATATACCTCAAAAGTACCTAATGATTACCATGTTGTATCACCTCCTCCTTCTTATGATCACGTATTTAATGTTATGACTGCTATTCTTTTCACTACCCTTCCCCTACCAATTATTACTTTTGATGATATGTATATGACACATGGTTTTATTTCTAGTACACATTATATTATTTCCTCGGTCGATCTACGTCCCATATGTGTAACACCCAATGTTATAACCACTCCAAATTAAAGGATTGTTTTAAACAAACACCTTAATTCCATTTACATGCCTTCAATGATTTTATATGACAACAATAATAATCCAAAAATTAATCTAGTTTGTAATTCATCGATAATATCAAAACCATGTGTAACTGTAAATGTCAATTAGATCTACCCAATCCCCTTTATCATTACTATTTTAAGGTGTGCACAAATTGTATGTAGTTGGTTAACCTATTCATTTAGGTTTGAGAACTGATGTAGTTCTTAAGTGTCTACCTAAAAATAAGCTAGCTAACTTTCATCCGACATCTCACACTGTTATATAGGAACTCGATGAACTAATAATGTATTCAACTAGTATACTACTTAGGCCAAAGTTTTCAAGCTATGTTTTACATGCTTATTTCATTACTACAAACAAGCCAATTAAAACTTGTCCCATCACTGCAAAATCCTCTCTACACAATTATCTAGATCATATCTTTTAATTAAATTTTTAAGTTCACGTATTAAGAAGGCCTAAAATCTAGGTCTCACCTCTTGACTTGAGTGTACATTAACAGTCCCAACTTAGGACCCCTATGGGAAAGATAATGATTACTTAATGAATCTCATCATGAAATAATTATTACCCTTCCCGTAGCATCCTAAGATGGTATGGTTAGAGTACAATCAACCCGAAATGTGGGACTTAGAGTCCATGCTTACTTAATACACAATGCCAATTACAAGGTATATTTCATCATTTAGAGATTAAGTCAAGTTATACATTTATTGATAAGTTTAGTAACTTACTAGTTACTATCGTTTAAAGTGTCAAACTCAAAGTGTCACTTTACGACTTTCATTGTTAGGAATAGGTTTAGTTTAACCATTTCATTAAGATTAGATAATCAATCTAATCTTGATTAGATAATGTCATAAATCCACCTTATCATTACCTATCGTAAGTACCTCATTAAGAAGTAATGTATTCATTTTAGGCATTTGATTAAGTTTAATATCAACAATAATAAAAAATGTATCAATCACATCTCATAGTAATAGCTTATTAAAGGTATTGTACTTTTGTACTTTGACATCATTATGTCATTAAACAAGTAGTTATCGTAAAGGTACAACTAGTCATCCATGTACTATTTAAGTTGTACTTAAATAACGATCAATTATTTAATTAATCTCTTTATGTTTGAGTCAAAGAAATGTATTTATTTCACAACTCTATGTCGTATTCCAAAACACGGTATTTTTAAACTCCTTTAATTAAACATTTAAATGATGATGTCATTGATATAATTGTAATCATTTCATTTAACTTAGATTAATTACTATCATAAAGTATAATTATTTAATCAAGTAAAAAATTTCATAATCATTTTCAAAGTACAATCCGTTGTTGAAAACAATGTAAATCATTATTACAACTCATAAGAGATAGTCAAACAATAAATGTATTTATTAAACTCATTAAGGATAACTCCTTATTTCATAAAGTATTACAATAATTTCATATTAATACAATAGGCCAACTACCATATGAAAACTCCATGAAATCATATTTCACTTTACAATCAATACATATCCAAATATGAATGTACATTAAATCAATGTTTATAATTAGATAAACAATTTATCGCATGACGAACATGCATATAATCAATCCAATTAAAGCCTCGTAATAACTAATCCATCATGTTATCTGTAAGATAAAATAATAATATACATGGTCAGTTCATTGAACTAGCATGGATTAACAACTCTCTACCTAGTTGTTTCATTACAAAATAATTGAACATCTATTGTTTGATTTAATGATAATAAATCAACTATCATTTTTCCAAAAAACATGAAGATGATATTTAAGTGATCTACTGATATAAACCAAGTTTCTATCATCAACAACTTACAACATCACAAACCCATTAAGTCACTATCATATTGACTTAATTTGAAATTCAAATCACATTAAATTTGAACAATCTTCATTTTCACCAAACAACTATGCAATGATCTTGTAACCAACATACATTTAATACAATCTGGGAGAATTTCCATTTAAAGGATATGAAAGGAGAAGCAAGACCTTAATTTCCATACAACAACTTAAGTTAATAATAAACAAATAAACAATCAATTTTTGTCTTCTCCATTTAATTTACAACACTTTAACTCAAAATTATCTATAATAAATATTTGTGTCATTTTTCATCAACTTAATACATCGCAAAATCAAAATTTTAACTCGCACAAAGGAGAATAACCCTATAATATTTTTGTGAAAGCAATAAGTACCCACCATGCACAATAAATCCTTATCAATTTACGATAAAAATGGTATTTTTTATAAAATTAATTAAACAAGGTGTTTAAGTATCATGAAAATCACATTTTTATACCATTTCTACATTCAAAATTAATTATTCTCAAAATGGTTTAATTAATCAATAATCGATCAACATTCTAAAAGATATACATGAACACCTTATTGTTAAGAAATCCTTCACAAACTTCAAACTTAGACTAAGTTCTCTTTTTATAGATCATTATTCCGAGTCCTTGATAAGTAAATCAAAGAGACTCAAGGTATTCCGCACAAAGGCATTATTGAACCTAATGCTTTTAATTTAGCAAGATCAATAAGTAAATCTTGATCTCCCACTTATAAGACAATAAGTTGAAGAAGTGAGATCCTCAACTCGAATACCACGAATGTAAGATCATGACTTAACATATGGGTCAACTTGTATAAATCCAAGTTCACACTATCATGAAAACTTTCATGGAAGGAGCTTAACATAATTACCCCTAGCCCAATTTAAAAGGGATATACCTAGTTTATATTCCATCATTAGTTTCTTCCATTAAAGGGAATGTTAAAAAAAACTTTGATATGTTGGCATTCACGAGATGGATCTACTACTATTCTAGAAAAACCAACCAAACTAGATGAACAATGACAAGGGTTAATGAATATCCTCAACAAATACCCCCTTAAATAAGCTTCAACAAGGCACATGTAGAATCCAATCACCGACTCTCGACCACAACAAGTTAAGCAAGGTATCACATACCCATAAAAATTTATTTTACAAAAATGTACTTTAAAACCAAATAAGCACAAGTTCTAAATTCACATGGAGGAAACTCACAATAATTTGACTATACCAAGTATATATTCGAGCACCCGAGTAAGATAATAAAACCCATTTCATAAATCTAAATATTTATAGCCATATGCATCATCTAAATATCAAACAATCATTCAATAATCACCCAAAAGTCGTATTTATTATTTAAAAAATCTAAATAACCAAATAAAGAGAAGTAAATCCATGCGGGGAGGATAAGGTTCCAACAAACTTATTCACAATATTCCTTTGAAAAATCCCAAATAGGTCAAGCAAAACTTCTCAAAATAATTTCACAATTAATAGGTAATATGACCTAGATTAGAAAAATAACAACCTCATAAACCATGCAAAATAGTCCCTAATATTTTTAATTCCACCATCAATATTCCAGAAAAAAATCTCAACTAAAAATATTTGAAAACTCACATGCACAGGCCTAAGAAAATGGAGGTTCGAACATATAGTGAAAAGAGAGCTTGAACCCAATGCAAACAATAAAAATGAAATGTCAAATTTTGCATGCAAGGTAGCTTCACGAGAAAGCTTCTTGAGTTTCTTGAGGGATTTAATCCATTAAGTTCAGTATGCCACATAATGGTTCAACCATTTACTTACCACTACCAATCAACTAGTTTCCCTCCAAAACCAACTAGTGAGTGTAGTTTTTCGATGAAGGTCCAAGATAATCATAAAAAAACCTTAGTCTTTGCATGGGTCGTTAATCGAACAACTTAACTATTAAAAATATATTTCCATTCGAATATGGTCAAATCCATATTGTTTTAACCAATCAAAGACTAATGAATATGATTAAAGACCCAAACAATAACCTAACGCCAAACAATTTTCATTGATTCACTTTAATCACCAATGCAAATCATAAACAACCAAAATGCCACACAATATGATTTAATATTCATCAATATCTTATTCACCATTGCCATGTTAGATGACCTTTATCAATTAAAACATGCCAAACAATATTTTAATTTTCCTTGAGTTTCATACCAACACAAGTAGTACCCAATGCCGATGGAGTATCGATCGGTTCAAAGAAAATAATCAACCAAAAAAGTTTAATCATAATGCATGGTGATGAATCCAATCATCTATTACAACATTATATTGTTTAGGCTCAAAGTTATTAAAACATTTAAGTATATTATCAAAGATCATATAGACTAAATTAATATTTTATTGTAATACAAATAATTATTTGCCTTACCGATATAAATATCATAAAGCCAAACTTAAAATTTAACCTCGATGATCCAAAATTTACCTATCCTTGTTTTAAGCCATCATATTGTTTTATGATCAATGACGATTATAATGTCAAAAGAAAGTATCTTTTAAACAATCATCATTATTTTCAATTACCAAAATAATACATTATAACTATGTATAGTTTCAATCATGTTTTGCAAATCATTATTTCCAGTAAGAAGGATGAACCAAAATATCAATAATAGGTACAACAACTAAAAGCAATAACCCAATGCATCAAAATCATCACACACAACAAGGTAAAGTAAACTCATACAACCTAGAAAAATAAAATAAGTTATAAATGTAAATTATTTTATGAGTGCTTGGAAACAAGCGTCGTTACATGGTTGGGTTTACAACTATGCGTAAGTATGTATATCTTTTCAGGGTATACATACTTACATTTAGCTGCAGCACACCAACTGAATATCGCTTCTTATCATCTACCCCTTATAAACCACTTTACTTGTCATAACTTAATTCTTGAGACAAATGAAATGAAAATGTGGGATGTGACATACTTCCCTCCTTAATGAATCATTGTCCCAATGATTTTACTCATTAACCGTAAAATATAAACCACACATATATTTATATCATACAACTAAGGAAAACAATCAAACATTTTCATCCAAACTTGATTTTTTTCCAAAATTTATTAGTTTATCCTTAATCAATTTATTGGCTATAACAACCTTTAAAACATCCAATTTTGCCATACAATCTAAAATATGACAAAATTTTGTCATTTCAACACCCATAATTATAAAATAATATCAAGTATAACATAATAAATAAAAATATTACTTTTTTAATGATGAAACAAATAAGGAAACATTATTTTTATTTCCTCTAGATTCTCCTAGGTTGCACTTTCTTTTGAATATTGGTCCCATTGGACCTTGTATTACGTGATTTCTCTATTTCTCAAGTGCAATCTGTGAGTTTCTAGAACTCTAATAGGTTCAACCACCACAATTCTAGATCCTAAACCTGTAAAGCATTCCAATTAAGTACATGCATTACATCTAAAACATTTCTTAAGTAAGGAAACATGAAAAACATCATGCATCTTGGAAAATGTGGAGGTAACACCAAATGATATGCTACTAGACTTATGATTTCTAGAATTTCAAATGGTCCAACATATCTTGGTGATAGCTTGGCAACCTTGCCAAATGTTATTGAACTCTTTTTGGGCTTAACCCTCAAGAAAACTTTTCCCAAGTTCAAATTTTCTATTTATACATTTCAGATCTATGTAGCTCTTCTGCCTATCAAAAACTTCTTTCAATCGCTCATAAATGAGCTTCACTTTTTTCATTTCCGTTAACATTTCAGGTTCCACTAACACTCTATCCTCTATACTATCCCAACTGATGGGAGTTTTTATGCCTTCTCCCATACAACACTTCAAAAGGAGCCATTTTCAAAGAAAGCATGATAAGTGTTATTATACCAAACTCAACCAATGGAAGGTATTCTTCCCACTTATATACTGTTGATCCATGTAGTACATCTTGAGTATATCCTCTATAACTTGGTTAACTCATTCATTTTGACCATCTATTTTCTGGATGGTATGCTAAAATTTAAGTTGAATTCAAGGTTTTCTAGAATCTATATCATCCTTGGATCCCTATATGAAATTATTAACTTATGGAAACTCCATGAAATATGAAGAGTTCATGCAAAAACATTTTACAAGCATGGGAGAATCATCTTTTATATTTCCGCTATAAAATGATCTACTTTTGTTAACTTGTCAACAACAACAAGAATCATGTCATGTTTATTTTTTTGACATAGGTAGCCCCTACACAAAATCCATGCTAATAACTTACCATTTATAGTGCGGAATGTTGTGTGGATACAACAGAAGGAAAAGATGCATGTTCTCTGCTTTTACGTGTTGACATTCCAAACAATGAGAAACATAGTTTATCATGTATTTTTTCATTCCTTTCTAGAAATATTGTTGTTTTACATCATCAAGCATTTTAGTTATTCCAAGATGCCCATAGTATGGTGAATCATGAAATTCTTTCATAACTTTTATCTTAAGTCATTTCTTAAAGGTACATAGACTCTACCTTTGTATTTTAAGATTCCCTCATTATCAAATTTGAATCCTTCATACCTTTTATCATTAGAATATTCTCTACTAACACATCCTTAACATGCTGATAGTATGAATTTGTTAACATTTTTTTCTTTACCTCATCCTTGAATTGAGTCCTAAGGGTCACAATGTGGAAACATGCTTCTGATGACTTAGTGCATCTATCACTCTATTCTCTTTTCCTTTTATGTAACTTATATCAAAATCATACGTGATAAGAATTCAAGCCACCTACGTTGTCTTGCATTCAAGTTGGGTTGCGTGAAGATATACTTCAGCCCAAGTGGTCTGTTTTCAGTTTGAAAGGATTTCCCAACAAGTAATGCCTCCAAACTTGCAATGCGTGCACTATGGCAGCAAGCTCTAGATCATGGGGATCATAGTTCAGCTCATGTACCTTTAATTTTCTTCTCTCATATGTTATCACATGGTCATTTTGTAGAAGAATTCCACCCAACCTTCACTAAAGGCATCTGTTACCATGGTGAAGCTTCCGTTGAGGTCCAGAACCTTTAAAATAGGTGTTGTAGTTAATTTCTCTTTCAAAAAATTAAATGCATTCTCACATTTTTAGACCAAACAAATTTCTTATCTTTTTCTACAGTGAAGTTATTGGAGCAACAACTCTAGAAAAGTCTTTTACAAATTTTCTATAGTAACCAACCAACCCCATGAAGCTTCTAACTTCATGAACATTCTTTGGAGCTGGCCATTCTATTATAGCCTTGATTTTTGATGGATCTATAGATATTCCTTCCTTGTTTATGATATGACCGAGGTATTGTACCTCATTTTGATAAAAGGAACACTTAGAAATTTTTCCATATAATTTCCTTTTTCTAAGTATGTCCAACACTATTCTTAAGTGCTCATTATGTTCTTCCATGTTTTTGGAATAGATCAGAATTTCATCTAAGAAAAACACAAAATTGTCTAAATATTCTTGGAAAATGTTATTCATTAAGTTCATGAATGCAACAGGTGCATTTGTGAGTCCAAATGGTAATATTGTGAACTCATAGTGGCCATATCTTATCCTAAAAGTAATTTTGTGTATGTCTTCATATTTAATTCTTAGTGATGGTATCCCGATCTTAAATAAATCTTGGAATAGACTTGATGCATCATGCATTTGATAAAAAATATCATCTATCCTTGGCAAATGATATCTATTCTTTATTGTGGCCTTGTTAAGCATGCGGTATTCAATGCATAACCTTAGTGTGCCATCTTTATTTTTGATAAAAATGATCAGTTCTCCCTAAGGAGACACACTCGGTTTGATTAATCCTTTGGATAACAACTCATGAAGTTGTGCCTTAAGTTCCACTATTTTATTTGTATTCATATAGTAAGGAGCCTTTGAAATAGGTTCATTCAAGTTTGATATCTATTGTGAAGTTGAATTCACGTCTTGGAGGGAGTCTAGGTAACTCCTCTAGAAATACATCACTGTACTCTTGTAACAACGGATAATATGACAAAGAAGTATTACCTTCTTCACTGAAATATGATATTTTATTGCATAAAGCATATAGCCTTTGTTTTTATCCTTTTTGAGCTGCATTGCAGAAATCTACCTTACCTCTATGTTCCTTTTTATGCCTTGAATGATTGTTTTTTTGTAATTCATCCAAACATCTAATTTGTTTTTCAAAATAGTTCATAGTTTCCTTGTGTTATGATATCTAGTTTACACCTATTATCACATCGTATGAACCTAATGGAGTTACGTACAAGTCTATTTTTGTGGTAAAATTGGGCAACTCCAATGATGTGCCAAAAAGACATTTATTGACCATGTGGACAACATTGTTATCGTATTGCAGCATGATCCATGATTTATTTATATAAATAGTTTTTCTTTTTAAATTTTCAGCTAAATTATTTGAAATAAAACATCAAAGTAGCACAAATATAAAAAAATAGTTACAAGTAATCCGTATAACTTACTCGGTACTTCAATAGTGTCGCCTTCCTTTCAACTTGCCTATTTACTACTGCAACATGAATTCTCTACTGATGGTTTTTCTCTTTATTTCTCATAGGACACTTGTTTGTGTAGTGATCACCACCACACTTAACACATCCTCATATTGGTCCTTTCCTTTTTGTTTTGTTTTTGTTAAGCTGTTGTGTTGTTTCAACCATTTTTATTATGGTTTTTAATAAGCTTTTCTTTATATTTTTCTTCCCATTTTTGGCTTTATTGCCAACCTTTTTCCACCAAGTTTTATTTTTTCCTAGTGGTGATGGTGTAATAAAATTATTTTTCCTTTTCTCATCACAATGAGTAGATATAGCATGCAACTTCTACTCTTGGTGGATGGCATTTTCAAAAACTACCTCCATGGTTAAAGGACCATGTACATCTACTTCCCCACCTATGATGGGATTAAGTCCCATGATAAAATTTCTTATGCAGAACTTCTCATCAACCTAGTATCGAGGAAAGCATTTCAAAAATTTTGTAAATTTTTCCCAGTACTTTATTACAGTCAACTTGTCCTAAACTAAGGTCTGAAATTATGACATCTTTTGGTCATAGTACAACTATGTGGCAACCAACGTTGTCTAAATAAAACTTGAACTAATCCCAAGTTATGTTAGCTACATCACCCCTAAGTCTACCTTTCTGGCTGTCCCACTAAGAGGAAGCCTCATTTGAGAGATGATAAACACCCCAAACTACCTTAGTTTCTTCATAAAAGTTCTTGATGGTGAAATACTTCTCCATCTCTCGAGCCAATTCTCATCTCCATCACCTAGAGTTATTCCATAAAAATTTGGTGGACGGATATGCTTAATGTTGTTTGAAAATTATACTACTAAACATGCCCTTTTATTTTTGGGTAGGTTAGGATCTGCAACATTACCATTAACAACATTTACATTCTAATTTGCAACATTATGATCCACTACATTTACATTATTATTAGCAGCATTAGGATCCACTACATTTGGTTGTTCTGAAGCTGCACACTATCACTTTTATGCTACTATCCTTAGGAAAAATCTATTATTCAAGAACAACTATGAAATTACGAGTTTCTTGCATGACAAAAAATATCTCATCCAATTTCTAGGTTGTCACTACCTCAACCCTAGAAGATTGATTGATTATTCATGCAACATTTCCCCTTGTCTTAACCATTTTTATTTTAGAAAAGGATAAAAATTAGTGTTAGTGTAAGGACCCATTGTGTCTAAGAGTTGTAATAACCTTCAGCTCTGATACTAAAATGTAACACCCAATGTTAAACCAACTCCAAATTAAGTGTTTTTTTAAAACAAACCCCTTAATTCCTTTACATGCCTTCAATGATTTTATATGACAACAATAATAATCCAAAAATTAATCTAGTTTACAATCCATCGATAACATCAAAACCATGTGCAATTGTAAAGATTAATTAGATCTACCTGATCCCCTTTATCATCACTCTTTTCAAGTGCGTATAACTTGTATGCAATTGGTTAATCTATTCTTTTAAGTTGAAAACTCGATGCAGTTCCTAAGTGTCTACCTAAAAATAAGCTAGGTGAGTTTCATCTTGTATCTCACACTTGTTATATAGGAACTCGGTGGTGACAAAGTGTATTTAACTAGTACACTACTTAGGCCAACATTCTCAAGCTAAGATTTGCATACTTAGCTTCGTGACCGCACACAAGCCAATCAAAACATGTCCCATCACCACACTATCAAATCTACACAATTGTCTTGATCACATCTCGTTAGTTAAATGTTTTAAGTTCATGTGTTAAGAAGGCCTAAAATCTAAGTCTCCCCTCTCGATTTGAGTGTACGATAACAAATGAGTCTAGCTTAGGACCCTATGGGAAATATAATTATTACTTAATGAATCTCAGTAGTGCCCACTTTTTCTAGACTCAATTACCTGTTGAATTCTTAACCCATAGTTGTGACTTAACATGGTTTTGACATAATTTTTGACGTTATGATATGTGGTTGGCCTTCATGGACATGTATGGTGAATTGGGGCGTGAAACGCCAATTTGACTTGATTAGTAGATTGACACTCTTTATTTGTGATTGTGGATACTAACATTTTTCTATGTGATTTGGGCCTAATTCCTATATGTTGGATAATTAGCTTAGTCACGTACCTTGATTTTGTAACGTAATCATTTTGCTGATAAGGATACATGATGGCAAGGTGATATGACATTTGTATGTATTGTAATACCTAACATACGATGAATTGTGTGAGATTGTGCATTCCACGTTGATGATGGTGATATCGTTAATTTACATGTTTGAATTTATTCACTTAGTGAGCAGCTAGTTTACTCTTGTATTGGACAGGTGCATTTAATGTGTGCAATGAGTGTGCAGGTGACAGGTCACGGGAGAACGTGGGATTCAGGCCAGCTACACAATCTTGCACAAGCAGCCCACGGGCTGAGTCCTAGCCATGTTCATTGTGTGAAGCCTTAGTATAGGAGATTATTAGTTTTGGGCACTAGGAGTGCCCCCAATTTTTGTAATGTATTGTGCTTTGAAATTATTAATTTTGCTTAGGGTTATTAGTGGTGTTGTAAACTTGTTTTGGGAGTTAATAATCCCACTTTCTTTTAAATTTTTGATTTTGTTTAATGAGTCACTTAATCACAAGGGTTTAGGGTCACATGTGAGACCCTTGGGTGGTCCCCACACCCTCTACCCTTGTGCCAAAAATGCAAAACCCGAAATTAGGTTATTTTGGGCATTTTTGGGGACCCCTTTTTAGCTTGGGAGTTCCCCTAACATAAAAATGAGCCCTTGGACCCTACCTAATGGGTAGGGGGCTTATTTTCAAGGCTAGAGGGAGTTTTCCCTCCCTTTTTACCTCTTGTTTGGTCACATCCATGTAAGGGATGTGGATTTGAGTGCTTATTAAAAGTTTCACTAATTTTGTCTTGTTAACATTTAGGGAATTTGGGAGAAGAGGGCAAAAAGACAATTTTACCCTTTCTCTCTTTTGTTTTGGCATCTTTGACCTTGAAGAAGGAGAGGGGTGACACATGTCACCCCCTCATTTGTGAGGATGCTTGCTTGCTCCTCTTCAAATTCCCATTCATGGGAAAAGAGAGGGACTTTTTTTGGGGGAACTTCTTGCTTGGATGCTTGGGTGATTTGGAGCTAGAGATTGCTTGAGTCAAGGAGTGGAGAAATTTGAAGTTGGAAAGCTTTTGGAGAGCTTTTTCTTTGAGGTAGGCTCTTAAGCTAAGTTGTATGTTTTGTATTTTGTTAGTTGTAGATTTGTTTATATGGAAATGTGGTTTGTTTTGTGTGTGAATTCTTATTTATGGTTTATTGTCTTTTCTCCCTCCATTATATGGTATGATGGAGTTTTGGAGTGGGGAAGAGAGAGGGAATTCTTCCTCTCAATCCTCTTGGCTTGATGGGCAAGCCTTGTAGGGTCTTAGAGCTTCCCCTCAAATGGTTGAGGTGGGGAAGTTGATTCATTTGGCTTGAATCTCCTTCCCCATTCTTGGAAAGGAAACCCCTTTGGGGTTTGAAAATCCTTCAAGAAGGACTTGGAGAAAGGGTGGAGGAATAAGGAGGATTTTGTTGGAATTTTAGGAGCAATAAGGAGGGTAGGGAGATTTTTTCTTTGTGCAAACATTTTGGAATATAAATTTTGGAGAACTTTCTCCTCTCTTCCCCACTTTTGAGGAAGAACATGGGTTCTCCTCGTGAAATTTGGAGTCTTGTTTCATACTTGTTTTGTTCTCCATGTGAATGTGTTTTTGGTTGTTTCTCCTCACTCTTGTGCATAGTTATGGTTAGTTGTCCTCTTTCCCATGGGCTTGGGGAGGCTAGCATGCATCCCAACCTTGGGAAGGCATGTAATGATGCCTATGGTTGGGTGGTAAAACAAGCTTCTTCTCCTTGCTTGGATTCTTGAAGGCTTGTGCAATTGGATCTCAAGATGGAAGTTGGATGTTGGTTGGAGCTCTTTGTCATCTTCACTTTTTATGGACATCTTTTCATTGACTTGTAAGGAATGGCTATGTGGAAGTTTCCATTATCTTGTAAATACCTATTTTGTATTTAATGCTACTTATAAAACTTAAGTCATTTTACTTGAGAAATATTCCTTAAAGCTTGCAAAGAATCTTGTAATGAGTCTTCTTAAGTATTTTTGCAATTAGATATATTTTTGCACATGTAAAAAAAAAAAAACTAAAACCCTTGAAAATGGAAGTTTGTAAAATAGTTGATATCTTTATGGACTGTGGGACTCTATTTTGAAGGAGAATTGATTTATTGAATATATTGTGATTTTTGTTAGAGATCCCCTTCTTGTAAGGTTTTGTAATATTATTGTATGGAAATTAAAATGCCATTGTTGAGGTACATCCCTTCTTGTAATATTTGTAAATTAAATTAATAGAATAAAACTAGTTTTACTCTCTTCCCTTGTTAAGGTAATGAAATGAATATAATAGTAAACCACATATGAACTTACCCTCACCTTCATTAAGTAAAAAAAAAATAAAATTATTAATTCCAAGTCTCTCTATTATTTCACAACTTGTAACATTGGTTCTCTTTATGTCATAGTTATGATACAGATATAATAAAGTGTACTCTTTATAAAATTTTCCTTTTAATGTAACTTTAGTATGTAGTTTTCAAAGTATCCATTTATTCAATATTCAATTGTTGCAGTAAATATTGGGTTACATAGTGAAAGAGATATGTATTTATATACATATAATACAGAACAATAAATTTATTATAAATTCATTACAATGAAATATATATAGAAAATACAATATAATGTATAATACTTATAAATTGTTATCAAATATTAATTTAAACAAAAGTAATGGGTATACAGAAATAATATTGTTGTTTTATTTATTTATTTATTAAAAAAAAAACAAGTAACATGGGGGAGGGTCGAACCCCTCCCCATATTCTCCCGTAGCCATTTGCCCTTCACCTTCCACCGTCCTCCATGCCGCCACACCCTCCACCTATGCGGCCAGCCAGCCATACACCCCCTCTCCCACGCACCCACCTCCATCCTCGCACCCCGTGCACCACACTCTCCCTCGCTCTTCCACGCTACCATGCTCGGGAAAGGATTATCCTGGCCTGCATACTCTCCCAATGGCGGCTACCCTACAATGCACCAAAGAAACCCATAAATAAAATAAATAAATAGCTACACAAGTCTATCCATCCTCATGCCTGCAGCTCTTTAAAAAAGTTAATTCAAGGAAGAAATGGAGGAGAGCTGTGAGGAATATAGAAGATAAAAAAATATAATAATAAAAATAAAATATACCCATAACATGGATCTCCATCCTCCTCCCTCTCTCCTTATGTGTGTGTAAATTTACCGAAAAGAATAAGTAAATAAAAAAAAATACCATAAGGAAATGTAAAACTATTCTCTATAAAGTTTTATATAAAAAAAAACAATTTTAGGGTTTTGGCATTTCTTTAAAAACCAACGGAGGAGATAAGTTTTATCTAAGGGTCCAGATTCACCATAATTTCCCCACTTGGATTTTAGCCTCCATAACTAGTTTAATTTCCTTTTAAAAAAAAAAAAAAATGAGTTAATAACATATGTTCTTTGTGAAAGTAGATATTCATATTGAATTTTAAAAAGGGGAGGGGGAATGGGGTCACATTGAGTTAATGTTAAGAATGTGATGTTTATTAGAAACTTGAATTTTATTAAATCATAAGAGATTTATAAAGTTTTATTTATTATTAAATTCTTTTTCTTGAAGTGTATTGTTGGTGAGTAATATATTATATTCTTATGGAATAAATAATCTTTTCGGTTGAATAGATCCTCACGGGAAGTGTACCCTAGTTTTCTTGGGAATTACTAGAACTGATTTATTTCACTTTTGGTGAGAATAAGTCTCGACGTTTCTAAAAAAATAAATCTCCCTTAAACGTAATTGTTCTTACGACCTCATTGTTCAGAATCTTGGGTTACTTCTCAAACATACCAACACCAGTGACTTATCTAATGTAAGTGTAAAATGGTTGGATTATTAATGAACTAAATAAGTTTGTGCTCACGAAATTTAAAAAAAAAATTACCACAAGGTTTTGGACTCCCTTCCGTCATGTATCTAGATTTATCAGGTGTAAACTTGGGGCATTACATTTGGTATCAGAGTGAGGTTCGCACACACGGACACTCTGGGTAGAACTTTTAACTGGTTATTAATGTTTTCATAATATTAAAAGTAAAACAATTAAAATCGTTTCCGCTAAACTATTCCATGGGTAAAGTTACCTCTCGAGTAACCGCTTAGAATAAAATGTTTGCTAAGACAATAGATGGTAGGCACATTTTGATCACTTAATTTGTTTAAAACAATCAGTAAAACTTAAGAAAAATGTCGTGTTTAGATGACGTGCAAAATGGCTTTTGGTCTCCATAGTAGTAATGGATTGGATAATCTTGTTTCCTAGTGACATGGGAAGTCGCATCAAATTTTAAAATCAACTTTTAAAATCATTTGATCATATAGATAAAACCATTTTTGAGCTCTTTTAATCACATTCTTGTTTGGGTCGACAATTTAAATTCTAGTAAAATCGTTTCGATTTGAACCTGTAGAGTAGAAAGCATTAGTCGGAAATTAAAACTTATGGCTTCTAACTTGTAGTATTACTCCATGTCAAGTGTTTGCAATGTTTAGATTCGAGAAAAAGGAATAGAGAATTAGTTTGTCGAGTGTGTTAGGAGGTCTCTAGACGATTTGTTCAAAACACAAACTTGTAAATAACATTAATTAGCCTTGGAAAGTATGTCATATCTAGATTTTTGGTCATCAATTTTTCATTTTGTGAGTTGCGTCGGGTTCTCTATATATAGGGGAATAGAGTCAAGCTATTAGAACTATTTTTTGAATAGGGGTTACTTATTATCAAGACCCTTTTGTACCCATTTGTCATTATAAATCATTGATATATAATAGTAAAGCGTAATAGTTGGCTTCAAGATAGTGCTTCCAATTTGAAATCTATTCACCTTTTTTTTAGAAATGTACGTCTTGTTTGACGCTCTGTATAATAGAGAATTGACTGAAAGCTTTGTTTCACCATTTGGGTGTTGGGTACATGTCTTGGTAGGATTCCTTTGTAGCCATTTTCTCTAGTTCATAGAACAAGAAAATTAGGTCTTAATAAACAAATAGGTTTCTTAGGACACCTTTGGAGGGTTAAACATGTTACAATATGGTTATTGTTTTAAGCTACATGTTCTAGGTTGAATGCTAGGACCCAAAATAAAATTTGGTGCAACAAGTCATTTTTGATTGCTAACGGCCTTGGTTAGGATGATCTTTTGGACATCAAAAAGGTTAGTTGTTGGTGTTGTAAATAAGTAGTAGGTCATATATAAGATTGTATAATTGTTACCTTGATATCAGAAATTGGTAAGGGCGTTTGGTTGGTTGCTTCTTGTCTGGTGATCCATTGTTCTTGGGAATCCCAACTGTCGTGTTATAGGCACCACTTTGGAATTGACAAAACCATTTTGGGTAGGGGTATAAACTAAATAATTGTGTCTAGTATAAAACCACCCAAGGTGATATAATAGTCTTCCACATCTTGATATTTCATTACTATGAAATTTGAAATAATTTCTACTCCTCTTGTTAATGTTGCTAATCTTAGTTTTATAACCCTTTTATAAGGAAATTACTAGAAGATCTTATGTTCTTGTTATTACCTTTTCAAAATTATGATTTAAAATTAAGTATAATTGGATGAAAATAATTTGCTAACTTTTCTCTAAACAATAAATGATAAAGGAAAGGAAAGTTAGTATTTTTCATTATAGGATGGTGTTGCTTGAAGTGATATCTCTTAGCTAGTTTATCCTCTTCACGTAACGTAGGAATACAGTGTGATATTATAAAATGAATCTAGTTTTCACGAACTCCAAATTATCATCAAAGCTATTGGTATAAATTTTAGAGTTAACTTCGGAAATGATCTAGTTAATTTTCTTAATCCTTTGAAGCTCGATAAACCTATCTCTATACCATAACCTCTTATTAAGTTTTGTTGCATGGCAACTTGGTTAAAACCTTCTTACCTTAGTAATTACACATATGATTTTAACTCTCCTCAAGTTGATTTAAAATGTTATGAGTTGATCATGTTTATACTGCTTTTACTTACGTGTAGAAATAAGGGAATCACCCTCTTTCTAACCTCAAATTTGTGGGCTTAGAAGAACAATGATCATGCATTTTGTTTATATATATATAATAAATATACCAACGATCATTCATTCTCTCTCAGAAGGAAAATAAAATGAAATGAATTAGTGTTGAACACTTTCTTGGTTAGGCATTATATTGTATCGATGATGTGTTGGTTGTGAAAGAACAATTAATGTGGTCCAATAGGGGTGATAATAATGTTTCAAAATCCACAAAATATATATTTAATTATAAATCTAAAAGCACAATTGTGTGCACTTACCTTGTAAACAATAATGGAATATTGTAATTGTTTGTATCTTGAAAACTCTTGGATATATATATATATATATATATATATAAATATAATTAAACAACGTTGGTTGGATAAACAATGTTAATCATTGTTACCCCTTAAAAAGCTAAATTGGGGTGATCCTAAAACTATTGCTTCAGATGTGATAGGTGTTGGTTACTAATCTTTGTCTTGTGATGTTCATATGGTTTACACATTTAATGTTGGGAATTTTGTAAGTAACTTAGGTATTGTTTGTCTTCCTAAATGTTTAGGTGAGAAAGTTAATACGAATGATAGAATTATCGCAATGATCTCACAAATCAGATATGCCTTTGGCTATTGGACTCTTAGGAAACTCTTTTATAAGATTTCATTCACATAGAAGAACTCTTAGTATGTTATTATAATATAAATGATGTAAGACCTTATTGCAAGGACTAACAATAATGACTAACTAGCCCTTCCATCTACCGTGGGTAAAGACGTCCTTTGTAATCAGTATAAACACTAGTTTAAAATATATGTATACAAATAAATTGAACTTATGTTGGGGTCCTCTTAAAACATGGTTCTATTTTCTTTTCCACTCAAATAGGGTGGCGTAATTCAAATTTCTTTGTGTAATATGAATTCAACCCTAGTTAATAAGTGTATTTATTTTATATCTCATGACCTAATGGGCCAATTTACGACCAAATAATTGTTAAGTAAAAGTTATCGTAAGTCGGATATCTTGAAAAAGATTTAGACCTTACCTTTCATTAAAGGAAGATGAGTGTTGATCTCTTGTGCACTTGAGGAAAGTATGAACTAATAATTTTGCTTCCATCATGCTGGTATATTGTAAATTTTGATAAATATGTTGATAAGATTCGGGAACATTCTCTTTAAATGGATTTTGTTTTTGCGTAACTCATTCTTGTTTTCTTTTGATTATAACAATTAAGAAATGATAAAATTTAAGTAAAACTTTTCTTATATCATATTGAACTGGAAATTTGTGGTTTGTTGTTTCATTAAGGAGTTATGGCTTGTTTGGGGCGTAGAAAGTTCAAAAATTCCCTTGTCATAGTGTGAACTTATATGTAAATAAATTATAAACAATAATAAATTCAATTTTCATTTAGGAGACTTCTAAAGCAATCTTGGCTCGGAATGGAAATGTTTTATAAAACGGTACATGCTATGAAACTTTGGAAAACAAATTAGAAAGCTAATCCTAACCTAGTAATGGACTATATATATTCCACCCACAAAATTTATTTTTTTTAATTTATTTTTTACAATCATTTTAACAAATAAAAATAAAAATAAAAAAATAAACAAATAAATAATGACCAAATTAAGACAACTCCTTTAACTATGTTTGGTAGTATGTGAATATTCTTCCTTGACCTTAGTGAATAATGTTGATTATTGAACTATGTTAAAAAGACGTGTGAACCTTCCTTTTTCAAAAGTTAGAGTAATGATGAGTTAGGAGATGAAACCACACGGAACTTGGAAACTTTTTCTCTCTCATTGTGTGGTATTTGTGACACCTTGGATAGTTTCCTTAAGTGTTCTAGTATGCAATTAATATTAAAAAAAAAAAAAAAAACTTTTATATTCATTTTAAAACAACATTTATGTTCCTTCGCTCATCCATCATCTTGGACCATTATAGGAAGGTTAGATGATGAGGCAAATGAATTCGGTTTATACATTCCCTTGATTAATACTATCCTATTTGAAATACAATTATTCTTTGGATACTTAAAAGACATGTTCTTGTTACGCAAAATATTTTGAAAAACATGTTGGTATAAATATATATATATATATATATATATATATATATATATATATATATATATATATATAAGAGAGAGAGACCTTAATGTTGGAGTTACACTATGATGTGATATCTCGTAAAATCTTATCCCTATTCTCCTCCAGTGACTTCCGGAGGAAGTCTAATTTTAGGAGAGGGGGATGTAGTGCCCACTTTTTCTAGCCTCAATTACCTATTGAATTCTTAACCCATAGTTGTGACTTAACATGGTTTTGACATAATTTTTGACGTTATGATATGTGGTTGGCCTTCATGGACAGGTATGGTGAATTGGGGCGTGAAACACCAATTTGACTTGATTAGTAGATTGACACTCTTTATTTGTGATTTTGGATACTAACATTTTTCTATGCGATTTGGGCCTAATTCCTATATGTTGGATAATTAGCTTAGTCACGTACCTTGTTTTGTAACATAATCATTTTGTTGATAAGGATACATGATGGCAAGGTGATATGACATTTGTATGTATTGTAATACCTAACATACGACGAATTGTGTGAGATTGTGCATTCCACGTTGATGATGGTGATATCGTTAATTTACATGTTTGAATTTATTCACTTAGTGAGCAGCTAGTTTACTCTTGTATTGGACAGGTGTGTTTAATGTGTGCAATGAGTGTGCAGGTGACAGTTTACAGGAGAACGTGGATTAGGCCAGCTACACAATCTTGCACAAGCAACCCACGGGATGAGTCCTAGCCATGTTCATTGTGTGAAGCCTTAGTATAGGAGATTATTATTTTGGGCACTATGAGTGACCCCAATTTTTGTAATGTATTGTGCTTTGAATTATTAATTTTGTTTAGGGTTATTAGTGGTGTTGTAAACTTGTTTTGGGAGTTAATAATCCCACTTTCTTTTAAATTTTTGATTTTTTTAATGAGTCACTTAATCACAAGGGTTTAGGGTCACATGTGAGACCCTTGGGTGGTCCCCACACCCTCTACCCTTGTGCCAAAAATGTAAAACCCGAAATTAGGTTATTTTGGGCATTTTTGGGGACCCCTTTTTAGCTTGGGAGTTCCCCTAACATAAAAATGAGCCCTTGGACCCTACCTAATGGGTAGGGGGCTTATTTTCAAGGCTAGAGGGAGTTTTCCCTCCCTTTTTACCCCTTTTTTGGTCACATCCATGTAAGGGATGTGGATTTGAGTGCTTATTAAAAGTTTCACTAATTTTGTCTTGTTAACATTTAGGGAATTTGGGAGAAGAGGGAAAAAAGAAAATTTTACCCTTTCTCTCTTTTGTTTTGGCATCTTTGACCTTGAAGAAGGAGAGGGGTGACACATGTCACCCCCTCATTTGTGAGGATTCTTTCTTGCTCCTCTTCAAATTCCCATTCATGGGAAAAGAGAGGGAATTTTTCTTCTTTTGGGGGAACTTTTGCTTGGATGCTTGGGTGATTTGGAGCTAGAGATTGCTTGAGTCAAGGAGTGGAGAAATTTGAAGTTGGAAAGCTTTTTGGAGAGCTTTCTTTGAGGTAGGCTCTTAAGCTAAGTTGTATGTGTTGTATTTTGTTAGTTGTAGATTTGTTTATATGGAAATGTGGTTTGTTTTGTGTGTGAATTCTTATTTATGGTTTATTGTTTTGCTCCCTCCATTATATGGTATGATGGAGTTTTGGAGTTGTGGGGGAAGAGAGAGGGAATTCTTCCCTCTCAATCCTCTTGGCTTGATGGGCAAGCCTTGTAGGGTCTTAGTGTTTCCCCTCAATGGTTGAGGTGGGGAAGTTGATTCATTTGGCTTGAATCTCCTTCCCCATTCTTGGAAAGGAAACCCCTTTGGGGTTTGAAAATCCTTCCAAGAAGGACTTGGAGAAAGGGTGGAGGAATAAGGAGGATTTTGTTGGAATTTTAGGAGCAATAAGGAGGGTAGGGAGATTTTTGCTTTGTGCAAGCATTTTGGAATATAATTTTGGAGAACTTTCTCCTCTCTTCCCCACTTTTGAGGAAGAACATGGGTTCTCCTCCTTGTGAAATTTGGAGTCTTGTTTCATACTTGTTTTGTTCTCCATGTGAATGTTTTTGGTTGTTTCTCCTCACTCTTGTGCATAGTTATGGTTAGTTGTCCTCTTTCCCATGGGCTTGGGGGAGGCTAGCATGCATCCCAACCTTGGGAAGGCATGTAATGATGCCTATGGTTGGGTGGTAAAACAAGCTTCTTCTCCTTGCTTGGATTCCTTGAAGGCTTGTGCAATTGGATCTCAAGATGGAAGTGGAATGTTGGTTGGAGCTCTTTGTCATCTTCACTTTTTATGGACATCTTTTCATTGTACTTTGTAAGGAATGGCTATGTGGAAGTTTCCATTATCTTGTAAATACCTATTTTGTATTTAATGCTACTTATAAAACTTAAGTCATTTTGCTTGAGAAATATTCCCTTAAAGCTTGCAAAGAATCTTGTAATGAGTCTTCTTAAGTATTTTTGCAATTAGATATATTTTTGCACATGTGAAAAAAAAAAAAAAACTAAAACCCTTGAAAATGGAAGTTTGTAAAATAGTTGATATCTTTATGGACTGTGGGACTCTATTTTGAAGGAGAATTGATTTATTGAATATAGTGTGATTTTTTTTAGAGATCCCCTTTTGTAAGGTTTTGTAATATTATTGTATGGAAATTAAAATGCCATTGTTGAGGTACATCCCTTCTTGTAATATTTGTAAATTAAATTAATAGAATAAAACCAGTTTTACTCTCTTTCCTTGTTAAGGTAATGAAATGAATATAATAGTAAACCACATATGAACTTACCCTCACCTTCATTAAGTTTTTAAAAAAATAAAAATTATTAATTCCAAGTCTCTCTATTATTTCACAACTTGTAACATTGGTTCTCTTTATGTCATAGTTATGATACGTAGATATAATAAAGTGTACTCTTTATAAAATTTTCCTTTTAATGTAACTTTAGTATGTAGTTTTCAAAGTATCCATTTATTCAATATTCAATTGTTGGAGTAAATATTGGGTTACATAGTGAAAGAGATATGTATTTATATACATATAATACGTAACAATAAATTTATTATAAATTCATTACAATGAAATATATATAGAAAATAAAATATAATGTATAATACTTATAAATTGTTATCAAATATTAATTTAAACAAAATAATGGGTATACTAGAAATAATATTGTTGTTTTATTTATTTATTTAAAAAAAAACAAGTAACATGGGGGAGGGTGAGCCCCTCCACATATTCTCCTGCGTAGCCATGCTGCCCTTCACCTTCCACCGTCCTCCATGCTGCCACACCCCTCCACCTATGCGCAGCCATACACCCCCTCTCCCACGCACCCACCTCCATCCTCGCACCCCCGTGCACCACACTCTCCCCGCTCTTCCACGCTACCACGCTCAGGAAAGGATTATCTCGGCTCTGCATACTCTCCCATGGCGGTTTCCCTACAATGCACCAAAGAAACCCATAAATAAAATAAATAAATAGTTGCACAAGTCTATCCATCCTCATGCTTGCAGCTCTTTAAAAAAAAAAAAAGTTAATTCAATGGAAGAAATGGAGGAGAGCTGTGAGGAATATAGAAGATAAAAAAATATAATAATAAAAATAAAATATACCCATAACATGGATCTCCATCCTCCTCCCTCTCTCCTTCTGTGTCGGCTGCAAAGAATAAGTAAATAAAAGAAATACCATAAGGAAATGGAAAACTATTCTCTATAAAGTTTATATATAAAAAAACAATTTTAGGGTTTCGACATTTCTTT
Organism: Taxus wallichiana var. yunnanensis; assembly: GCA_018340775.1. Taxonomy (NCBI): domain Eukaryota; kingdom Viridiplantae; phylum Streptophyta; class Pinopsida; order Cupressales; family Taxaceae; genus Taxus; species Taxus wallichiana. The sequence goes on along the minus strand of CM031240.1, from coordinate 337,336,015 downwards.
AAAAACCCACGGAGGAGATAAGTTTTATCTAAGGGTCCAGATTCACCATAATTTCCCCACTTGGACTTTAGCCTCCATAACTAGTTTAATTTCCTTTTTATTTATTTTTAAATATGAGTTAATAACATATGTTCACCGTGAAAGTAGATATTCATATTGAATTTTAAAAAGGGGGGGATGGGGGCACATTGAGTTAATGTTAAGAATGTGATGTTTATTAGAACTTGAATTTTATTAAATCATAAAGAGATTTATAAACTTTTAATTATTATTAAATTCTTCTTCTTCAGGTATTGTTGGTGAGTAATATATTATATTCTTATGGAATAAATAATCTTTTCGGTTGAATAGATCCTCGCGGGAAGTGTACCCTAGTTTTCTTGGGAATTGCTAGAACTGATTTATTTCACTTTTGGTGAGGATAAGTCTCAACGTTTAAAAAAAATAAATCTCTTAAACGTAATTGTTCTTATGACCTCATTGTTCGGAATCTTGGGTTACTTCTCGAACATACCAACACCAGTGACTTATCTAATGTAAGTGTAAAATGGTTGGATTATTAATGAACTAAATAAGTTTGTGCTCACGAAATTAAAAAAAAATTACCACAAGGTTTTGGACTCCCTTCCGTCATGTATCTAGCTTTATCGGGTGTAAACTTGGGGCATTACAATCTTGTCATGAAATAATTATTACCCTTCTAGTATCCATCCTAAGATGGTACAGTGAGAGTCCAATCAACATGTAATTCAGGACTTAGAGTCCATGCTTAATCAATACACAATGCCAATTACAAGGTAGATTTCATTATTTAGAGATTAAGTCAAGCTATACGTTTATTGACAAGTCACTAGTAACTTACTAGTTACTATCGTTCAAGTTTCCAATCCCAAAGTGCCATTTTACGACTTTCATTGTTAGGACTAGGTTTAATTTAACCATTTCATTAAGATTAGATAATCAATCCAATCTTGATTCATTCGAAATAATTAAACATCTATTGTTTGATTTAATGACAATAAATCAAGTATTATTTTCAACAATCATGAAGATGAGATTTAAGTGATCGATGTTATAAACCAAGTTTCTATCATCAAAACTTACAACATCACAAAACCATTAAGTCACTATCATATTGAATTAATTGAAACTCAAATCACATTAATCGAAAATTTTTCCTTTTCACCAAACAACTATGGAATGATCTTACAACCAATATACATTTAATACAATCTAAGAGACTTTCCATTTAAAGGATTTGAAAGGATAAACAAGACCTTAATTTTCATATAAAAACTTAAGTTAACAACAAAATGATAAAGAGTCTATTTTTGTCTTCTCCATTTAATTTACAACACTTTAAATCATAGTTATCTATAATAAATATTTGTGTTGTTTTTTATCAACTCAATACATCGCAAAATAAAAAGTTTAACTCGTAAAAAGGAGAATAACCCTACAACCTTTTCATGAAAGCAACAAGCATCACCTTGCACAGTAAATCCTTATCAATTTACCAAAAAAATATTGTATTTCCCAATTACACTAGGTGTTTAAGCATTATGCAAATCACACCATACCATTTCTACACTCATAAAATCACTTATTCCCGAAATGGTTTAATCAGTCAATAATAAGACAACATTCTAAAATATATACATGACCACCTTACTGCTAAGCAAGCCTTCAAAAACTTCCAACTTAGACTAAGTTCTCTTTTTAGATATTAGTATTCTGAGTCCTTAGTAAGTCAATCAAAGAGACTTAGTTATTCCTGCCCAAAGGCATTATTGAACCTAAATGTTTTAATATTAGCAAGATCAATATGTCAATCATGATCTCCTACTTATAAGAAAATATGGTGAAGAAGTGAGATCCTCATCTTGAATACACGAATGCAAGACTCTGATAGATGGGTCAACTTATCTAAATCCTAGTTCACACTATTACTGAAAACTTTCATGGATTTATCTTAACAGAGTTACCCCTAGCCCGAATTAAGAGGGAGATACCCAATTTATATTCCATCAACAATGTATTCCATTAAAGGGAATGAAAAACTTTGATATGTAGGCCTAAGATGATTCTATACAGAAAAACCAACCAAATCACATGAACAATGACAAGGGTTAATGAATACCCTCAACAAATACCCAACGTAAACAAGCTTCAACAAGGAATAGGTAGAATCCAATCAATCACTCTCGACCACAATAAGTTAAGCAAGGTATCACATACCCAAAAACCATTATTTTACAAAAATGTACTTTAAAACCAAATAAGCACAATTCTAAATTCACATGGAGATAACTCACAATAAGTTGACTATATAAAGTATATATTTGAGCACCTAGGTAAGATAATAAAACCCAGTTCATAAATCTAAATATTTACAACCCATGCATCATCTAAATACCAAAAAATCATTCAATCACCATCCAAAATTTGTTTTATTTAGTTAGAAATGAAATAACTAGAGAAAGAGAAGTAAATCCATGCCTAGGAAGATAATGTTCTAGAAAAAGTCTTCACAATATTCCTTCAAAAAATCCCAAACATGTCAAGAAAGACTTCTCAAAATAATAATCCAGCAGATCAACAAGTAATATGACCCAGATTAGAAAAATAACAACCTCATAAACCATGCAAAACAATCCCTAAATACTACTAAGTCCGCCATCAAAATTACCCAAAAATATCAACAAAAAATAGATCAAAACTCACATGCACTGTGCCTATGAAATCGAGGTTCAAATGACCAAAGAAAAGAGAGCTCGAAATCACAACGCAAATAATAAAAATGAAATTCTATATTACATGCAAGGTAGCTTCCAGAGGAAGCTTCATGAGTTTCTTAAGAGAATTAAATGCGATTCATTCAGCAAGTGCCACGTAGTGGCCAAACCCTTTACTTACCACCTCTAATCAACCAATTCCCTCCAAAACCAAGTGGTAGTGTTTAGTCGATCGGTCCAAGATAATCATTAAAAACCTTATTCTTTGCATGGGTTGTTAATTAACCAACTTAACTATTAAAAAATCAATTTCCATTCAAATATGGTCAAATCCATATTGCTTCCAACCAATCAAAGGCCATTGAATATGGTCGAAGACCCAAATAATAAATAAATCTTTTTTTTTCATTTATTCACTTTAATCACCAATGCAAATCATAAACAACCAAATGCCACATAGTATGATTTAATAATCATCAATATCTTAGCCACCATTTCCATGTTGGACGACCGTTATTGATTTAAACAATTAAACAATATTTTAATTTTCCTTAAGGTCTCGATCGACACAAGTCGTAACCAATTCCAATGGAGTATTGATCGGTCGAAGACAATAATCAACCCAAACATAATCATAATGCATGGTGATGAATCCAATCATCTATTACACATTATATTCGTTAGGGTTAGGCTATTAAAATAGTTAAGTATATTATGAAAGATCATATAAACCAAATTAATATTTTATTGCAATACAAATAATTGCATATGCCTTACCGATATAAATTTCATAAATCCAAACTTAAAATTTTACCCTTACGATCCCTAAATTTACTTGTCCATGTTGTAAGCCATCATATTGCTTTATAATCAATGACTCGTTATAATTTCAAAATAAAGTTAGTATCTTTTAAACAATCATTGTTATTTCCAATTATCGAAATAATACATTACAACTATGTATAGTTTCAATCATGTTTTGTAAATAATTATTTCTAGCAAGCAAGATGAACCAAAATATCAATAAAAGGTACAACAACAAAGCAATAAACCAATGCATCAAAATCATCACACACAACAAGGTAAAGTAAACTCATACAACCTAGCAAAGCAATAATAAGTTATAAATGTAAATTATTTTATGAGTGCTTGGCGCACAAGTGTTGTTAAGTAGTTGGAGGTCTCACAATCGCGCGTAAGTATGTATATCCTTTTCAGGGTATACATATGCATGTTTAGTTGCCACCCTAGCCGAATAACACTTATTACCCCTAGCCCTCGTAACCCACTTTACATATCAAAACTTAATTCTTGCGACAAATGAAATGAAAATGCGGAATGTGACAATATGCAATGTTTTGGTCGATACCATACTCCTCCCCAAAATCTGTGCACTTTCACATTATTATGTTCTCTTGGATTTAATAAAAAGGATGTTATAGTTTATTATTAAACACACACAAGGCATATTATTCTCCCTCTTATGCTAAAAATTGATAATTTTGACCTCATGTTATTTGTGGAATCCTCTCTTTGTTCATGTAACATGAGCTTATATTTTTCTTGTTTTTGCACCTTTACTATCAGTACCTTCTGGTGTGACATCAATGTGTTGAGTTCATGTACAATGGTCAAGTGATTACAATTAGGTGTATTCCATTTGAGGATTCCATGACATTGTAGTTCAGATCTACATATGTAATTATTACTCTTATAACTTGTGCTTCACATGACCGATTATTCCTCATGGGACATCCCCCTCAGTGCATACATGCACATGTCTTCTAGTTTGTACATTGTTCCTAGTTAGTCACATACCAATCAGAAATATTCTCCTCAACCTTTTATTTAATCATCTACATTTCATAATCCTACTAGGAAGACATCTTATCCTTAAAATAGAACTCAATCACCATCTACGTATAATACTCATCACAATTCTTCCTACCCACGATATTTTACAACACATGCCATGGATCACCCACCAGTTATATATACACATCCCTTAAATCTAATCATGCTTGTAGGGCCTATATCTTCTTCACTCTATAAGTGTGACATGCCTCTTCATAGGGTTCTCATTGGGTAACTATGATGTTACCCCTTTATTTATCATATCTATCTTTGAAACATTGCAAAACATTCAAATATGAGAAAAATACAAAATCACGACCTATTCTAGTTTACATTTCTCACTTGTTACTTTACACATGTTGTTAGTTGCATTGATTTGATAGATAACATATCTATTCTTTACACACATGCATTCACATAGTATCTTGATCTTGATGTAGGAAATTCACATATTGTTACAAAATGATAGGATCCAATTTAGTTCCTTACACTATTCTTTTGGGGGCATCCCTCCACGTTATACAAGTGCTTTTGTTTCATTATATGTTACTTTACACCTTCCTCATCATGCTTGTTTACATACATAGTGTTTATTGCTACCTATTGGGTTAACAAGAACAACACACATGTCTTGTATAACATTAGCCTATCTTGTTATTTTATTCTTTTAAGTATTCATGTGTTCTATACTTAGTTCTTATACTACCATCACTACTTATTTATATAGATTATTTCCTTTCTTGTTTACTACATGATTTTACTTGATTGTGTTGCGTGATGACAATATAATAAGTGTTTTATTGATGCAATCTAAGTTCCTTGCTTGTCTTGTGATGCCATGGTTTGTTTATAAAGTTATAGAAAAATTACAAAATACATGATTTTTTTACAAGGTTCAAATACTCAAAAAGGTCATAAATATTGAAATGTGGTAGATTTTAAACAAGGTCAAAACCGCATGCATAATAATTAGGACCATGGTACCATCTTGAACATTTTCTTGTGTTCTAGCCAAAGGAAAGATTTAATTAATTCTTTAATTTATACATATTATATCAACTATTTATAGGATTTTAACATAGTTACAAATACAAATGACACAATTAAGATAATGTTACAAGGGGCATGATTACTTGATTCCTTCTTCATGGTACTATTTAGATTTAGTTATAAAAATAAGGTTTTTGGGCATGGGCCTCCTCCCCTTTGATTGTTCAAATCCTAAATAACCGGTTGCAGTAGAACCTTATTGGGGCATGAAAATGTCCATTCATTCCAAGGTTTTTTTATTCAAGTTATAAAAATTGGGCATGGATCTATCTGCAATGGTGTGGTATGTGGATTTAGGGGTATGTGTCAAAGTAAATAGGTTCTTTATAGACTTATATTTCTAGTTCTCTCACCATATTTACAAATTAGGAAGGTTTTGAAGCAACTATGTTATTCATAAACTAAATCCTTCCTCTCTATAAACCTCCAAAAGGGGAGGGGAACATGAATCCTCTCCCCACTCTCTTAAGTGTTAGAATGTTCCCAACACTCAAGCATATCCTTTGGCACAATATTGGGTACTAATCACCTCCAACCCTTTAGCATTTCAATAAATCCAATTCTCCAAGGCACAACAAGAATTGTGATCTCCTACCCTTGTAAAACAAACAAGTGTATTCATTCCATGTTTTCCATATCTTTACTTACTTTTTTATAAAATTAAAAGTTACATGCATTATCTATATCGTATTTAAAGTTTATTTTTTTATCCTAGACATTGACTACACTCTATATTGCAAGTTTCATCGTGAAGAATGCCAACACCAACACATCAAAGAACCATTATTGAGTGAATAATATTTTTTTGTACACACTCAAGTATGTTTTTTCTTTAAGCATGCAAATTTCAATTATAACTTAAGTGGGGGAATGTAGAAACTAAATTTTGGTAACTTTTCCTTGTGCAATGTGAGGTTCGACCATTTTCCCTTGCTAATACAAATGATCACTTTTATAATCCAATCAACTCATCCATCTAGCTCTTCTACAAATTTATTATCATTGCACTCTACTCGTTATTGATTTAGAGAATATTATTTGTTTAAAACAACATTAAACTTCGATATTCATGACCGAATTTCCTTTTTATTGTTCATCTCTCTAGTTTGAAAACATATGGAAGGTTCAAGATGTAAGGTCAGGTCTTGTTTGACATGTATGGTCCCACCCTTCATAATTATTGGATTTGATTTTAATTTCAAGTTTTTGGGTCATTTCATCTTCATATGGTCAACCTTATTAGAATATTTCACCTACGAAAGGATATAAAGTCAATTTAACATCACTTTATAACTCACATGACACTCTCACAAGTTATAAATGCAAATATCTTTCCAAAAACACTTAAAGGGTTTCTAATAATTCCTAAATTAGTTGCACATCATCTAGATCAGTTCCTACTACAAGTCTAAAGCTCTCATTTAGGTAAAATTGTCTATCTTCCTCCATTTCCAAGCATTCAAATGTAATAAAGCCATATGTTAACAAGAGAAAAGTCACTCCATGCATTACACAAGGATTTCAATTAATGAAGGGTTAGGTCACATAGCTAAGACATACCACATATCACCACGACCATGTTAGGTACATTTTTTACTATGTAATTATCCCACTATCTTGGTGTCAAAAGACACAAGGGCACCCATAGGCTTTGGTTATATATTCACATTTACACAAATGCCTAAGAGAATTACATGAGACTTGATACTGAAATGAGTTAATGTAGTACAACATTTGGATTGGTTAAAATACTAGGAGTTTGAATGCTAAGGGTAGTCCAACCTCACCACAAAACGTGTTTTCTCCTTTTAGTTTGTTGATGATTTGATGAAGTATTCTATAGGTTGTTAGGTTTTCCACTTTATTCTAGGTGAATATATGTCATCTCCAAGATATACGAGAAAGAGTGACATATAGTAAAGGTCATCACTAGATAAATGAATCACATAAAAATTTACAATTCTATAATATCAAAGGGTTAAAGATTGTATAGTTCTAAGTAAAGACCGCATGATCAGGTCTAGATTGTACATAACTTGTATGGTCCTACCCTTGTTGGGTTTATATCTCCGAGAACTTTCACTGAAGCATTGGTAGTTCCTAATCACCTTGTTATATAGTTCTACACATCCATATCATCCCTAAATTTCCCTATACAACTAATTCTATCTCTCATCTTGTGTATTTGAGAAAGTACTTATTGTTTATCAATTGTTACATGTATGAATGCATTATTCTAATTATGAATGATTAATATTGGAAGTTAATCAAATCAAAATAGTCTACCTATTGCAAAACCTTACATCCTCTTTATTATTGTGTACTTTCCATAACATTAAATTTAATTAGGGTGTAAAAACTAAGGAAAAGTTCTAAAAAAGAAGAGATAGAGCCAAATATGAGATCTATAGTAAACATTAAGGTTTAATTCCTTGTTGGCTAGAGTTTATGCTCAGCTAAAACATGCAACCTAGGAAGTCATAGGATAATTCCCCTTCATTTAACGGTGAATCTCTTGTATTCTTTATTTGTTTATTCAAACACCAATCTAACTTTTCAGGGGTATTACTTTAACTATATAGCTCAAGAACCACAACTAAATAGTTTGGCATAAAATGAGTAAATAATTGCTTGGTAACTAGAATGTAAGTTGGGGAAAATAGAAATAGAAAGGATAAACTTGAAAGGATGTAAGAAATGCAGGAATGTGCTTTGTAACAGGTAGATTTTAAAGCGAGTTACTCACACATAGAATAAACAAACATTATCTTATCTAGATTACTTTGAAGCAAATTTAAAAGAAGCATACTTATGAAAGTTAAGACAACACAAAGTCTATCATAACAATCACAAATCACACAGTCAGACTATGATAGACACAAATTTCAACCAAAGTATTTCTTCCTTCTTATTAAAATGTTAATTGCTTACAATAAGTGCCTCTAGTTATTTCAACACAAATTCTAAAATAACCAAGTACAACCTATAACAGCTATTTGCCCAAAACTTCCATATCTTTTACATGTAAGCCTCTTCTTCTATTTATAATTGTCATGAGTAAAGCATATGGAAGAGATATCCGTTATACTTTAATAAATGAACAACTAATAAACAGTTAGGAGTTGAGAAATTTACTCCTCAAAATCCAATTTAATGCCACCTAGTTACTTTTAGAAAGTTCAAACATTAAAACTACTTCATAACTACTTTTGAGCATTTGAATTTATCAAACAACTTAAAGTAACAGTGATTATACACCACATTACTTAAGTCTTACAATGGATGTACTCAAAAATTAAAGAAGAAATGTAGAACAAGAAGTAGAAAAAATAGAAGAATCATCCCGAATCAATAGCTATTGTCCCCACTTTTTCTTTCCCTTTATCATTATCCTTGGCTTTACCTTTATTTGATTCAACTTCATCCGCTTCATAGTTTTCATCCTTATGATTTTCTTTGTAGATGGAAAATTGATCCCTCACGTATTTGATGGCATTACTACCCGCATCGATGTAGCTTCCATTTCTGTTTCAAGCATGAGCAATTCCTCTCCCAAAAATTTACAACCCCTCTTACCTTCACAAGAAAAGATCCTAACTGATTGACAATATCTTGAATATCTACTAATTTGTCTAGGGAATTTTGGTTGAAAGGAATAATAGCTTTGTTCATTAATCATGAAACAATGGAAGAAACTCATCAATACTTTTGGATACTTGAAGTATAATACTTTTTCAGACCATAAATTACATCATCAAGTTCTTCCAAAATTTCCTTAACTCGTTCTTCCATCATTTCCATCTTGGTCATAATGTGTTTCAAAATATTCTACCTAAATGATAAAATATGTTTTTGTTGTTTCCCCTTCCTAATTGATCCTTTAAGTGCAATATTTTCTCCAATTAAAACATCATCTGATAATTCATTAATTTCTTCCAGACTCTGCAGTTGTAATTCAACAATACCACCTTCATTATCTACTTCTTGCTTGAGACCCTTCAATTTATCCAACTTCTCTCTATATCCAAAGCAACTTTTACCAAAGTTTCTTTGTAAAAATTTATAGTTGTATTAGTGATATCAGCCACCCATTCATCTATAGCCTTTGATCTATCACTTGTCTCTTCCACAATAGTAATTACCTATGGATTTACTTGTTCCTCCATAAGCACTTAGCTGTGTGGGGTTCTTGGCAACCTTCATGATAATATTACAGAGCTTAGATGATTTCTCTTTCAGTTTAGCAACTTTTTCTTTTTCTTCATCTAACTTTTGGAAAAGGCTATTTATCAATGTTTGTGTGTCTTGCTTTAAACCTTCAGTGGTGAATTCTCCCAAAGGCACCTTTGTAATTGCCAAATATTCTCTAGTCAATTCCCTTTTTCTTTTCCCGGCTGGTGGAGTAGATACTTCAACAAATTTCTTCCCCAAAGAATCGATGATTAATATTGAAGTAACCTTGGCCATTTTTGGTCTTTTCCTCTTCTTTTCAATCCTTCTTAACAATTAAAGATCCATTTCTTCTAAATCAATTACTTCCTTAGAAGTAGGCAAAGGATGCTTAGTCAACCAATTTGTAAATTCTTGACCTGAAAGAGTTTGAGCTTTAGGATGCACAACTATTTCTTTACCACTTCCTTCTGGTAAGGGAAGTGCCACAATTTCTAGATGTTTTTAGGTTCTTCGGTAGTAGATTCTTGCTACAAAACCCCTCCTAACTCAACCATATTTTTTCTTATCAATTCCTCTTCTATCTCTTCTTCAGTCCCTATATCAATATCTTTAATGTTCCTCTCTCCTGCACCATCTGGGACTGAAGAGATTTCAACTGTTTGATCATGTATCTCATCACCAAATTCCTTCACAATCTATCCTTCTTCCACCTCTACATATTTCACCTGAGCTTCACTTTTTCCTGATGTTTGAGATGCTCCTTGAAGAGAAGAAACATCATGTATCTTCTGTTGTGATGCATCTAATGGTTCTTCTAAATATGGAGGAGGGGATGGAGTAACTGGTGGAGAACAAGGAGGTGGTCTAGGCAATATGGTTTTAGTGGCAGTTGAGGGAAATATGAAAGAAGTTGGCTTAAGTGTTGACATCACAATGTCTTCTTTATAAGGAGGTTCTTGAATGGTAGGAGTAATAACTGATGATGTTAATACACTAGAATTTTTTTCTAGGATAACTCCTGAAATCAAAGGATTCTTTGTTCTTAGTCTTCGGAATGGCTTTAACTTCACAGCCATGCCATTTCTTTCCCCTAGAGCTTCCTTTCCTTTTCTAATTTCTCTAACATCTTCTTCCTTTCTAGTGCTTATTTGAGTAATTTCTTTCATCATTGATTCCTCAAGGCAACAACCTCAACTAGTCAACCATTCAACAATGTATAATAATACTTTTGATGTTCTCTCCATGATTGAATTTGAAGTATGAGTGACTGGAAGAAAAGGAGCACTATCACCTCCTTGATCATAATAAGCATTAGAAATCACTTTCCCATCATCTACAAGTCCTTTTGGAATCTTGGCCAAACCAAACTCTAAAATTTGTTGATAGTCAATCAACTATAATCTCTTCTCCTGACTTCAAATTCATCTCTACAATCAGCCCAAAAGTCTTCCAATGCTAGCAAGTGTGCATAATTTAGTGAAACTGACTTCTTGGCTATATTTCTATAATCAAAATTCCTCCTTTCATTGAAGGAAATATGATTATATCGGAGATACATATCTTTTTGAACATATCTTGCCTTATGAATATTTGTACAATGATATTGTCCAATCACAATAGGAAAATGCACAACTGTCCTATGGAGACCCTATTGCAAATCATGAAGTACTGCTAACTATCTACACAACTCAGAAAAATCCATCTATCACTTGGATATCTAGGAAACTTTAATACAACATTTGAGAAACCATAGACTCTCAAATATGTAAAGTGATAAAATTGAATAAAAATGCACCCATAAGGTTGGACTGCATTCCATGCTTCATCAGTCACCCTTCTGGCTCTTAAGTTAGGATCAAGTCTGCAAATGGCCTCATACAAGAAGAAGTCATTAACCTATTTATATTCATTGAAGTATCCCGAGTAAGGCTAAAGTGCGGATAATATTTATAGATGGGTTTCTCAGCCTTTGTTCCAATAGTTCTTAATCTGGGAAAATTTCCATGTGTTTCTATAGCATAGAAAAGATAAGAAGTCATTTTAAAATATAGATTTTGAATAACATTTCTCAACTAAAAATCAATATTATCACTAATGATTTCATCCCAATTAATCAAAGTATCAGGCTTAGCATTCTCTATCATTCTAAGAAAATAATACATCCATTTATAAAAAAATTTTGCACTCTTCTCACCATTAATCCTACAAAACAGTTGAGTAATATCATCAACTTCCGAATCAAATCAAATCTCACAACTATCTTGGGGAATCTAGAAGCCTATTTTGATATTTTTAAATAATGTAAATTCATGATTTTTATGGCATATTTTTTTCCCTAATATTGGCTTTTGCATACTAACACTCAATGAATTTGGTTCAGTTTGCAATCTTCAGAAAAATTTGAAGAAATGAGCATCCAATCTTCCCACAAGATCACCGACATCATTCTTGATTGTTCTGGTTTGGGAATCATAATGTTTGGCACATTCTAACACAATTATGTCTAATGAAAAGTACTTGGAAAGGAAAGCGCTTCAATTAACCCACTCCTAGCTAATGCTCTCATCAAAGTTATTTTTTTAGATTTAGACCTCTCTATTAACTCAAACACTGATACATGACCCATATCAGTATCACCTATTCCAGCCAACTTGGATGTAATGCAAGTCTCCATAGGATATCCCTTATAATCATACTTCATTTCATCTTTCTTAGCTCTAGTTTTTTTATTTTGTATTTTTTGGCACTTAAAGCTTCCTCAATATCAAAATTTGGATCCTCTCTTATCACAATAGCTTCCTCTTCTCCTGATGCAGTTCCTTCTTCTTCTTCTAACCCGTCACTTACCAAAATTAGCTCCTCTATGGTTTAGGACATCTTCTCTTTCTTTTGTGTTTCCACCACTCGAAAGCTTACAATTGTTTCTCGCTCTTTAAATAATGATCATCAAATTAATGCACATGTTCCTCAATTTTATGCATGCATTCAAGACTTAATTTACTCATGTAATCATGTTAAAAACATCCGGAAGTCAATTTCTAAGTGATAGACTAAAATAGTTCAATTTTTAGTTCATTCGCAGGCTCTGTGGTATAACTACTTAAGATTAGCAGTTAATAAGCATAAACAACTCAAATTAGTGCAATGTACGAAAAAAACAACACAATTTGACGTAGAACTAAGCAAGCAATATGTACTTGATTTAATGCAAATCACATATGGGAAGTAGTAACAATATTCTTCACCACAAAAGGAAGAAGTAACAGGTGGTCGTTTTAATGCAATGAGTAGAAGAAGTAATGAAAACAAAAATCGATGCAATGAACATAACCAATGGTGAACATATATTACTTTACTTCTTTTATAAATAAAATAAGTAAAGTAACTCAAAAATGATGCAATGAATAAGAGATGTTCTTCACAGCTTTTATACATTACTTTACTTCTTTTAAAACTAAGGCAAGTAGTGAGCCATCAAATCGACGCAATGAGAAGAAATATATACTTATGTGGCTAACTCCTATTACTTTACTTCTTTTGAATAAAATAAGTAAAGTAAATGCAAATCGACGTAATGAGTAAAAAAACAAAGCATGTTGAAATCGACATAGAACTAAGAATGTGACTAGTGGTCTTTTGTAAATGAAAAATAAAATACAATTGATTCAACGTGGATAACAAGATTTGCGGTGATTCCATATTACTCTCATCGCTATTGCAAAAATAAGTAAATCACATACCAATCAAAGCAAAACACAAGCAGAAGCAAGTAAAAACGACGTAGAATAGGGAAAAGCATATACGGTTAATCCAATGAACTTTACTCTTTGGAGAGGAAAGCTAGAAGAAGATATCCAAAACGACGCATGGAATGGAGCATATTTTGCATTAATTTGGATTTACTCAACTCTTATTTAAACTACAAGTACAATATGTCCAAATCGATGCAAAACACAGAAGAAAAAGAAAATTACCATGGAAAATGAGGAAGGCAACTGACATATACAAAACTAGGGCTAAAAATTTAACAAATCTCCCTCAGAGGTAACAACATATTCAATTACTAACAAAAACTAATCCCAATGAATTAACAAACTTAAATTTCAAATTTTAACCCTAGAAATCAGACATCAAAAGAAGAAAATAGAACCTAAAACAAAATGCAGAAGAAAGGAAAACCAAAAATAAAGAAGGAAAGCAATCTACTAACCTTAATCGCAAATGGGTTGGAATCAATTTGTGCCAATTCTTCCTTAATCGAATCGATAGCTGGAGTTGCTCGGGTTTGGAGGGTCAGCAACTACTCTCTTCTTAACAAGGTGAATGCATGGATCCTAGGTGGAATTACTTAGGACTTTTATATTTTCCACCTCATTAAATGCTGACCATACGAATGCCAGCTCAACCTTCTCCTTATGCGGATTTTTGAAATGTCTTTACTTCATCAATTTAGAAAAGAAGTAAAGCAATCCTAATTCACCGATAGCTTAAATTATTAGTTGTGTGGATTTTTTGGGATTACTTTACTCGTTTTAAGATTAGGCCAGTAGAGAAAGTTGGATTCAACACAATGAATAGGTAAGCAATTTAGTGGTATTTGAGCATTGCTTTACTTGTCTTAAAATAAGATAAGTAAAGTAACATGAATTCAACACAATGAATAGTTAAGTAAAGCAATATGAATTCAAGTGCATTACTAATAAAATATAAGCCATTTCTGCAGATTTTTGAACCACTTTACTTAATAAGTAGAAGTACCTCAAAATAGTGCAAAGAAGCAAGTTTTTGATCTTCTGAGGATTTACAGAGAATCTAACACATGATTACTTAATAAACCACCCCAAGAAACCTCCTGCAACCTCTTGAATAATCATCACACACTCCTACAACCCAGATGAGTTAAAGTAACATACAAACACATACTAAACAAAAATCTAGAGCTATAAACAAACATGAACACAACTCATTATAAAACTTGAAAACCAATTTTTTTAAGGGGTACCCCAATATTTCTGCAAGAAATCTTGGGGATACTAGATGGATCCATCTGTGGACATCTTTATTTCATCCTAAAGGGAAAGAAAAGAAGATGAGATCCTAACATTTCTGGTTTCAAGCCTTGTTCATTGGCTAAGAGTCACATAAAAGGAAAACACAAAACAAAACTAACCTAAGGGTTTATTTATATACATACAAGTTTTACCCTGAACCATCAATTCTTGTACAACTTTTGATGCTGCAACTCCATCCTAATAAGGAAATATGAAAATATCAGATCCAACAACTCTCGCAATCATGAATGGTCCTTTCCATAATGAATCAAATTTGCCATGCATTCCTTTAGGCTCATTTTTCTTATCCCACAAGAGTACCCAATCTCTAACCTCAAATTTCCTTTCTCGAGCCTTTTTGTCAAATATTATCTTGACTTTCTTCTAGTGTTTAGCTAACCTGTCTGCTACTTGAACCTTTACTTCTCATAGTTCAACCAAACACATTATTCTCTTATCAATGGCATATGTATAAGTAGTATCTTCCAAAGCCTTGGTGAGTTGCAAAGTAAGAAATTCTAGAGTAATAGGAAATTATGCATCTCTTCCATACAAAAACTGAAAAGGAGACATACCTATAGCTTTCTTTGGAGTAATCATATCTACCCATAATGCATCAAACAACTTCTTATGCCAAGTCCTCTGATTTTCTGTTATCAACTTTCGCATGATTGTTACCAAATTTTTATTACTTGATTTTGCCTAACCATTTCCCGAGGATAATAGTTAGAAGAATGTACCAACTGAATTCCATATGTATAGAAAAATTCAATCAACTCCTCAGAAGATAGATTAGGAGCATTATCTGCCACTATCTTACTAGGTACACCAAACCTTATGACAATATTTTCCTTGATGAAATTGCACACCTCTTCAGAAGTGGCATTCTTGACAGGTATAGCTTCCACCCACTTACTAAAATAATCCATAGTAGTGAGAATGTAATGGTGACCAACACTAGAAGGCTTCAATGTTCCAATGAAATCAATACCCCATTGCTGGAATGGTTCTTCTATCACCACTAGCTTCAAGGGAAAAGATGGAAGCTTAACTTTCCCAACAAACAACTGACACTCTTGACATTTTGAAACACAATCACCGTATCACGAAATAAAGTAGGCCAACAATACTTTGATTAAAGTATTTTTTGTGCAATAACTCTTGCTGAGAAGTGTCCTCCACATGATTTATCATGAAACTGTTCAAGCAATCTCTCTTGTTGAGAATGATCCACACATATGAGAAAAACACCATCTATTCCTTTTTGTACAAACTATTGTCCCAAAGAACAAAATCCTTGGACCTAAGTTTTATAGTCCATTTTTCTTTACAAGAAATATGATCGGAAATTCCCCATTTTTCATAAAATATGGAATCTTACTATACCATTCATCTACCAGATTCACAAAGAGAACCATAGGTAGAATTTCTTCCTCCTCTGGTTCAAATGTCTTTGTCTCAGTCATCAATTCACAAAGGCCTCTTCCTCGAACCAACTTCATAGGCTTGATATCCAAGTCATATTCTTGCACCTTTGTTACCCATGTGCCTCTCAACAACCCCAACTCTTTTTGTGTTAGGATAGACTTTATTGCAGTATCTGGAACATAAACCACAATGTGTGAAGAAAGTATGTAGTACTTGAATGCTTTGCATTCCTTCACAACTACATATGCATGTTTCTCCATAGGAGTGTAATTCAATTCATAAGCCTTCAAAGGCGTACTCATGAAAGTGATTGGGGCCTCAATGTCTTCCTGATTCTTTTGCATCAAAATTGCTGACATTATGTGTTCTGAGGAATAACAGTAAAGAATAAATTCTTTACTAAAATATGGTGATACCAGAACAAGTGCTTCGTTCAAAGCTACTTTAATCTTTTTGAATTCTCTCTTTCCTTCTTCACTCCACTTGAAATCTTGTGTTTTCTTCATCATGTTTGAAATATGATGGGTTAACTCAGCAAAATCAGGGATGAATCTTCTTAGAAAATTAACCTTACCAAAGAAGGAGTGAACTCCTTTCTTAGAAGTTGGAAATGGAAAATTTTGAATATCTTTCACCGATCAGGATCTATTTTGGTTCCTTCTCTTGAAACGATATGTCCTAACATCTTACCTCCAGTCACAACAAAGATAGACTTCTTGGGATTCAGAGAGATCCCATGCTTGTGATACTGGATGAAGACTTCCTCTAGATCTTAAATGTGACTACCCATTTCTTTAGAAAAGACTGCCAAGTCATCAAGATAAACCACTATGCTCTTGTCCTTGAGATGAGAAAATTTTATGCAACCTAGAATTTATAATAAATGACCTAGGCATGTTGACACATTGCTCATCTAGAGTTGAGTGCTCACCTGAAGTGCACAAAGACACCATGTCCCTCTTTAGAGTTGCTTGTACAGAATGTTAACATGTTGGTGCATATAGATATCCATATTTATTATCAATAGTAAACAACACACAATGCATAAACCATATCTAGTTCTTAGAATAGATATATAATGAACTAAACAATAACTATAACAAGATTTACCATGCAAGAACCAAATTTAGTCATGTTCAATACCATTATCCAACCAATATTATCCATTATATTGAATACTGTAAAATGCAAAAGCTTCTTACATTACATAAGTATCTTCATGAGTCATGCATGCGATAAAACCAACAACATAACTCTACCATACTTTTTCACACTCATTAAACCATGTAAATCAATACATATATAGGGGTGGGGACTTACCCTTCACCGTTCGTGTGCTTCTCAAAATAGGTCACATGTTAATAATAGCCATGCACATTTACAATAAGATGCACACATGCAAGTGCTCTAATAATAGACTTCCTATAGTTAACTCGAGTAGAAATCCTATTATTAGCTCAAACTATGCATGGCGCTCAATTGTCGCTTGTTCCCAAAATACCATTATGTGGACCGCAAGTCTTCATGTCTTTGTGTGCTCCGCGCTATCTCCCAAAATAGCCCTTATCCAAAAAATGACTAAGTCTTGAATTCAAAGTGTTCTGGTGCTCGCTCATTATGCTATTCTTTTGCACCCTCAAATGTGCCTTGTTCTAGCATGTGTATCCTTAGAGAAATATATTATCTTCTCAAAAAAATTCCAAATCCATAGCCCTCTAAAATGTTGCTCTGGCATTGATTAATCCAAAAGGCATCTTATGATACATGAACGCCCCTAAGGTGTGATGAATGTTGTTTTATACTGATCTTATTTTGCTACTTGAACCTAATTATAACCACGAGAAACCATCAAACATAGACAACATTTTGGATCCTGTAACAACCTGTAAGGTATGATCCATGATAGGAATGGGATAATTATCTTTTAATGAGGCCTAATTAAGATTACAAAAGTATACACACAATCTAATCTCACCATTATTTTTCCTCACGGGAACTATGTTTTCTAACCACTCAAAATGATGGATAGGATAGATTATCTTTGCATCCAACAACTTCTAAATTTCTACAAAAATAGTACCTGAAATAGTCAGATTGTGACTCTGAAGATTTTTTTTGAAAGGCTATTTCCCTTGCTTCAATGGAATATAATGCTAGACTTCAACGGGTTGGTATTTCTTTAGGTCTTGATAAGACGTAGAAAAGATTCTTGAGAAGTCTTGTGAAAGCCTCCTGCTCCACCTCTAAACAACATTTTACCAAATTCACCAATTTGGGTTCATCTTCTACTCCTAGATTTAATGGCCATACATTAGACGAAGAACTCTCTCCATACTCCTTATTATTTTTGAGGAATTGGTCATGTTTATCGAACATCTCCTCAAGAGACACTAGGCCCTTAGGAATTTTATTTCCCTTAAGCTGAATAATCTCTTGGCTTCCTTCAATTTTAGGATTAGATTCACCAACTATAGTCTATCTTGGAAGTGAATTACTTCCTTCATAATATATTTCTTCAAAATTATCTTGTTGATGAAGGAAAGCAACAATCTTCTTATCATCATTGAAGACTTTCCATTGTTCAATATTATCAAGCACCTTTAGACAAAAACTATCTCCACTTTATAATCACCTTGTTCTGAATATTGCGGGTGGTTAGTCTAGATTAAGTAAAGATGTGGTAATTATCAGGGAATCTACCTTGGAATTTTGATCCCTCAGAATATAAGAGACTGAGAAGGCTGCAAAGTCCAAAGTAGCATAATACACCCAATCTTTATAACTCCTCAACTTGTATTTCTTCACCTGATAGAGACCATGTATCTTCTTAACAATAAGTTAAACATCTCCTCTTGCATGCAACAACTTAACTTTGATCTTTTTAGCTTGTTCCATTCCCAACAACAATGCTTCATACTTGGTTGTGTTGTTATTATTTTCAAACATCAATTTAAAGGAATGTGCATATACCTTTCCTTCAAGGGAAATCAACACAACGCCTGCACCAGATCCAAGTGAACAACAACTACCATCAAATGTGAAAGTCCAAAATTTATTATCTTCTATACGTGACTCATGAGCTACAAACTGAGATTCTTAACTATCGATTCCAAGTAGTAAACTCCATGATCTGATTCTTGAAAAATAATCTTGAGACCTAGGATCTTTGGATTTTGAAATTGTGTATTTGGACTTCTTTTCAAGCTCCAACTTTTGATTAACTCCTTTGATTGGAATATGAGCACAAGACCAATCCATCTTGACCTCACCTCCCAACTCTTTACAGAAGTTCCTACTTAATAACATACCATAAGAAACTAGAATATCTGCCACTAGTATCATCATCTTCAATATTTTATCTGGGAAAGTAGCAAGAACAACTTGCACATCTTTGATTTTCTGATGAGAGGTACTTATCTCTCCATTAAATAACATCTTTTAATTTTTTATCAGTGTAAGCCCTAGAGCATCTAAAACTTTGGTGACATGACATTGTCAGAAGCTCCAGAATCTAAAATGTAGTTACTCAATTTATAACCATTAATAAGCAAGGAAACATAAAATGGTTCAATCCTTTCAAAAGAAGTAGGAGCAAAATTTGTAGCATTATTCAACGAAGGAGTATTTTTGGATTAGACAAGATGCCTTGTGAAGCATTATTAAGTAAATTATTTGGACCGTTACTTTACACATACTTCACCAACTTGTTCAAATTCTCTGGAAAAAACCTCAAATATTCATCTTCTGACATCTGTATCTTATTCTTCTTAATGTGATCAATGATATCAAAAGAAGGAATAACAATATTTTGAATTACTTAAGTACTTTGATGATATATCTCGAGCCAAGGAAGTGGGCTGCCTCTTTTCATAATAGTAACATTCGGTCCAGGATCTTCTCTTTCTCTCCTTTGTCCACTTGAAGAAGCTTCACCACCTTGCTGTGTTTGAGACCTTGTAAACACCACAAATGTGTGACCATCACTATCTTCAAAAGATTCGTAATAGCCTTCATCAGATTTGTAGTCTAGGTAGCCGATATTGGAGTCGTCAACAGTGGGATCCATAAAGTCTTCTTCATCAAGTAATTCATTATCAACAACAACATGATATTCTTGATTCATTTCCAAGTTATTCCTTAGAGAAAATTCCATTGCTAGCCTCTGTGGTGCAACAGTGAGTTTGTTTTGATTTTAATTTTGACCATTAAAATTTTGAGCGGAGTTGCTCTTGAAGGGGCAACATTTCCTCCTTGAGCCATTTGTTTCTTAATCTGCAACATACCATTCGATAACTTTTGCAATAATGTATCAACATCACTGGTTGAAGATGTTCCTTTAGCTTTAGGAGCTGAGTATTTGATTTTTCTAGCCATAATCAAGTCATCCTCAACTTCAATTACAACATTTTATGTTGCCAAAAAATTTGGCCGTGCCCATCGTAATTGATATCCAACTTAGGTAACAAAGTGTTTATGAAAAATGTTTTTGATTTTCATCACTAAGTGCAACAAAAGCATAGATCTTATAAAAATCCTCGGAGCTTAGCAATAAAGTCTCTCATATTCCCGTGTGGTTCCTTCGTCAATCGTGTTAGCTGATTAATGAGTGTGATTGCATCTTCTGCTGCCTTAAACCCTCTTAAATTGCTCCTACATAGTTTTCCAATTTTGTATGGTTCAGGGGCTATTCGATAGAACCATTCTCCTGCCAAGTCATGAAAAGTCTTGATGAATAATCTTACAGACACATCCTTGTGTTCTATAGGAAGTACTCCACAAGAAATGTAGAAAGCTACCAAGTGATCGTCAGGATTCTACTTCCCATCTCCATATAATTTTGGGAAATTCTTCCTGGAGCCTTTAGGTAATTCATGTAGAGGAGGAGTTAAGTTTAAAGGACCAAAATCCCTACCCCATGGAACATATAATGTTGATCCATTTACAAAGGAATTAACAACTAAGGATTAAGCGGTGAATAATACCAACAACCTGAGCTATGTTGTAAATGATTTGGTGAGGTATGAACTCTCCTTATAGGTGATAAACTTGCTCTTCGGATTCAGGCTTGAGGTGGATAATTGAAATTAAATTTCTCTTAGAGATGAAAGAAATGATCAGTCCTACCCTGAGCCCTACTTGCACATGTAAATGGATGACTTTCTAGTATGAAAGTTTCTTAACATAATGAATTCAGCAAGTAATAAAGCACATAAAAAATTCTCCTATACCCACGGGATTTAGCACAAGTATTTTGATTAAATTTTGATTCCCAAAGAGTCACCAAAAACTGTTGGCTAGATTTTATGCTTGGCTAAAACATGCAACCTAGGAAGTCATGGGATAAATCCCCTTCATTTAATGGTGAAGCTCCCATATACTTTATTTGTTTATTCTGACACCTATCTAACTTTTCAGGGGTATTACTTTAATTATATAGCTCGTGAACCACAACTAAACAGTTTGGCAACAAGTAAGCAACTACTTGGTAACTAGAATGTAAGTTGGGGAAAATAGAAATAGAAAGGATAAACTTGAAAGGATGTAAGAAATGTGGGAATGTGCTTTGTAACAGGTATATTTCAGAGTGAGTTACTCACACATAGAATAAAAAAACATTATCTTATTTGGATTACTTTGAAGAAATTTAAAATAAGCGTATACTTATGAAAGTTAAGACAACACAAAGTTTATCATAACAATCACAAATCACACAGTCAGACTATGATAGACAAAGTTCAACCAAATTCTTTCTTCCTTCTTATTAAAATGTTAACTACTTATAATAAGTGCCTCTAGTTATTTCAACACAAAGTCTAAAATAACCAAGTATAACCTATAACATTTGTTTGCCCAAAACTTCCTAGATCCTTTACATGTAAGCCTCTTCTTCTATTTATAATTGTCACATGAGTAAAGCATATGGAAGAGATATCCGTTATACTTTAATAAATGAACAACTAAAAAAAGTTAGGAGTTGAGAAATTTACTCCTCAAAATCCTCATTTAATGCCACCTAGTTACTTTTAGAAAGTTTGAACATTAAAACCATAAAAAATACTTCATAACTACTTTTTGAGCATTTGAATTTATCAAATAACTTAAAGTAACTAGTGATTATACACCACATTACTTAAGTCTTACAATGAATGTACTCAAAAATTAAAGAAGAAAGGTAGAACAAGAAGTAGAAGAAATAGAAGAATCATCCCGAATCAACAACTATTGTCCCCACTTTGTCTTTCCCTTTATCCTTATCCTTGGCTTTACCTTTATCTTCTTCAGCTTCATCCGCTTCATCTTTTTCATCCTTATGATTTTATTTGTAGATGGAAAATTGATCCCTCATGTATTTGATGACATTACTATCTACATCAGTTGTAGCTTCCATTTCTGTTTCAAACATGAGAAATTCCTCTCCCAAAACCTTGCAACCCCCTCTTACCTTCCCAAGACAAGATCCCAACTGATTGACAATATCT
This sequence comes from Taxus wallichiana var. yunnanensis, assembly GCA_018340775.1. NCBI lineage: Eukaryota > Viridiplantae > Streptophyta > Pinopsida > Cupressales > Taxaceae > Taxus > Taxus wallichiana. The sequence continues at coordinate 337,313,245 of CM031240.1, read as the reverse complement.
TGAATATCTACTAATTTTTCCAGGGACTTTTGGTTGAAAGGAATAATAGCTTTATCCATTAATCACTGAAACAATGGAAGAAACTCATCAATACTCTATGGATACTTGGAAGTATCATACTTTGTCATACCATAAATTACATCATCAAGTTCTTCCAAAATTTCCTCAGCTTGTTCTTCCATCATTTCCATCTTGGTCATAATGTGCTTTAAAATATTATTCCTAAATGATAAAAGATGTTTTTTTTGTTTCCCCTTCCCAATTGATCCTTTAGGTGCTATATTTTCTCCAATTAAAACATCATCGACAATTCATGAATTGCTTCAGACTACTGCAGTTGTAACTCAACAATACTACTTTTGTTATCTACTTCTTGCTTGAGACCCTTCAATTTATCCAAATTCTCTCTATACTCAACAACTTTTACCAAAGTTTCTTTGTAAAAATTTGTAGTTGTATTAGTGATATCAGCCACCCATTCATCTATAACCTTTGATCTATCACTTGTCTCTTCCACAATAGTAATTACCTGTGGATTTAATTGTTCCTCCATAAGCACTGATGTGTGGGGTTCTTGGAAACCTTCATGATAATATTATAGAGCTTAGATGATTTCTCTTTCAATTTATCAACTTTCACTTTTTCTTCATCTAAATTTTGGAAAAGGCTATTTATCAATGTCTACATGTCCTACTTTAAACCTTTAGTGGTGACTTCTCCAAAGGAACCTTTGTAATTGCCAAATCTTATCTAGTCAATCATCTTTTTCTTTTCCCGGTTGGTGGAGTAGATACTTCAACAAATTTCTTCCCTGAAGAATCGATGATTAATCTTGAAGTAACCTTGACCATTTTTGTCTTTTCCTCTTCTTTTCAATCCTTCTTAACAATTAAAGATCCATTTCCTCCAAATAAATTACTTCCTTGGAAGTAGGAAAAGACTGCTTAGTCAACCAATTTGTAAATTCCTGATCTGAAAGAGTTTGAGCTTCATGATGCACAACTATTTATTTACCACTTACTTTTGGTAAGGTAAGTGCCACAATTTCTAGCTATTTTTTAGGTTCTTTGGTAGTAAATTCTTTCTACAAAACCCCTCCTAACTCAACCATATTTTTCTTATCAATTCCTCTTCTATCTCTTCTCAATCCCTACATCAATATATTTAATGTTCCTCTTCTCTGTAAAGCATCGAGCTTGAAGAGATTTCAACCATTTGATCATGTATCTCATCACCAACTTCCTTCACAATCTCTCCTTCTTCCACCTCTGCATATTTCACATGAGCTTCACTTTTTCCTGATGTTTGAGGTTCTCTTGAAGAGAAGCAACATCATGTATCTTCTGTTGTGATGCATCTAATGGTTCTTCTAAATATGAAGGAGGGGATGGAGTGGCTAGTGAAGAATAAGGAGGTGGTCTAGACAATATTGTTTCGGTGGCGAATTTGAGGGAAATATGAAAGAAGTTGGCTTAAGCATTGGCATCACAATGTATTCTTTAGAAGGAGGTTCTTGAATGGTAGGAGTAATAATTGATGATGTTAATACACTAGAATTTTTTTCTACGACAACTTCGAAATCAAAGGATTCTTTGTTCTTACTCTCCGAATGCCTGGCTTTAACTTTATAGCCATGTCATTGCTTTCCCCTAGATCTTCCTTTCCTTTTTTACTTTCACTGACATATTCTTCATTTCAAGGATTATTCAAGTAATTTATTTCATCACTTGATTCCTCAAGGCAACAAACTTGACTAGTCAACCATTCAACAATGTATAATAATACTTTTGATGTTCTCTCCATGACTGAATTTGAAGTATGAGTGACTAGAAGCAAGGAGCACTATCACCTCCTTGATCATAATAAGCATTAGAAATCACTTGCCCATCATCTGCAAGTCCTTTTGGAATCTTAGCCAAACCAAACTCTAAAATTTTTTGTACATTCAATCGACTATAATCTCTTCTCCTGACTTCAAATTCATCTCTACAATCAACCCAAAAGTCTTCCAATGTTGGCAAGTGTGCATAATTTAGTGAAACTGAATTCTTGGCTATATTTCTATAATCAAAATTCCTCCTTTCATTGAAGGAAATCTAATTATATCAGAGATACATCTCTTTCTGAACATCTCTTGCCTTATGAATATTTGTACAATGATATTGTCCAATCACAATAGGAAAATGCACAACTATCCTATGGAGACCTTGTTGTAAATCATGAAGTACTACTAACTATCTACACAACTCCAACAAAATCCATCTATCACTTGGATATTTGGGCAAATTTAATACAAAATTTGAGAAACCACAGACTCTTAAATATGTAAAGTGAGAAAATTGAATAAAAATGCACCCATAAGGTTGGACTGCATTCCATGCTTCATCAGTCACCCTTTTGCTCTTAAGTCAAGATCAAGTCTACAAATGACCTCATACAAGAAGTCATTAACCTGTTTATATTCATTGAAGTATCCCGACAAGGCTAACTGCAGATAATATTCATAGATGGGTTTCTCAGCCTTTGTTCCAATAATTCTTAATCTGGGAAAATTTCCATGTGTTACTATAACATAAACAAGATAAGAAGTCATTTTAAAATATAGAGTTTGAATAACATTTCTCAACTAAAAATCAATATTATCATTGATGATTTCAGCCCAATTAATCAAAGTATCAAGCTTATTTTTCTATCAATATCGAGAAAATAATACATCCATTTATAAAAAAGTTTTGCACTCTTCTCGCCATTAATCTGCAAAGTAGTTGAGTAATATCATCAGCTTCCTGAATCAAATCAGATCTCACAATTGTCTTGGGAATCTAGAAGCCTATTTTGATATCTTTAAATAATGCAAATTCATGATCTTTATGGCATCTTTCTTCTTTTTTTCCCAATACTCATTGGATTTTTCCATACTAACACTCAATGCATTTGGTGTAGTTGGAATCTTCAAGAAAAATTTGAAGAAATGAGCATCCAGTCTTCCCACAAGGTCACCGACATCATTCTTGATTGTTCTAGTCTAGGAATCATAATGCTTAGCACACTCTAGCACAAATTTTAGCAATTGACAAGTTCTTGGAAAGGAATTTGCTTCAATCAATCCACTCCTAGTTAATGCTCTCATCAAAGGTGTTTGTTTTTAGCTTTAGACCTCTCTATTAACTCAAACAATGATACATGACCCATGTTAGTATCACCTATTCTATCCAACTTGGATGTAATGCAAGTCTCCACAAGATATCCCTTATAATCATACTTCATTTCGTCTTTCTTAGCTCGTTTTTCTTTTTCCTTTTCTGGCACTTGAAGCTTCCTCAATATCTAAATTTGGATCCTCTCTTATCACAGTAGCTTCCTCTTCTCCTGCTGTAGTTCCTCCTTATTCTCAATTGAATCCTCTATGGTTTCAGACATTTGCTCTTTATTTTGTGTTTCCACCCCGAGAGCTTACACTGTTTACGCTCTTTAAATAATGATCATCAAATTAATGCACACATTCATCAATTGTATACATGCATTCAAGACTTAATTTACTCATGAAATCATGTTAAAAACATCTTGGAAGTCATGTTTTAAGTGATAGGCTGAAATAATTCAATCTGTAGTTCAATTTGGGTTTTCGGGAATAAATACTTAAGACTAGCAGTTAATAAGAATAAGCAACTCAAATTAGCACGATGTAAAGAAAATAGTAGCAACACAATTTGATGCAGAACTAAGCAAGCATTAGGTACTTGATTTAACACAAACCACATGTGGGAAGCAATAGCAATCTTATTCACCGCAAAAGGAAGAAGTAATAGGTGGCCATTTCAACACAAAGGAGTAGAAGATGTAATGGTAACACAAATTGATGCAATGAACATAATCGATAAGATATGTGTTTGAACGTATATTACATTACTTGTTTTATACATAAAATAAGTAAAGTAACTCAAAAACGATGCAATGAATAAGAGATTCTTTTGAATAAAATAAGTAAAGTAAACTCAAATCGATACAAAGAGTAAAAAAATCAAATCTTGTTGGAATTGACACAAAACTAAGAATGTGACTAGTTGTCTTTTGAAAATACTTTAGTCTTTTTTCCAAGGGAAGTAAAAGACAATTGATTCGATGTGGATAACAAGATTTGTGGTGATTTTTCATTACTCTACTACTATTGCAAAAGCAAGAAAAGTACATACCAATTGATGTAAAAAATAAGCGAGAAACAAGTCAAAATGACGTAGAATAGGGAAAATCATATACGGTTAATCCAATCAACTTTACTCTTTGGATACAAAATCTAGAAGAAGATATCCAAAATGACGCATGGAATGGGGCATATTTCACGTTAATTTGGCTCTACTCAACTCTTGTTTCAACCGTAAGTATAGTATGTCCAAATCAACGCAAAACATGGAAGAAAAAGAAAATTTATCATGAACAACGAGGAAGACAATTAACAGATAAAAACTAGTGCTAAAAATTTATCAAATATCCCTCAGAGGTAACAATGGATTCAATTACTAAAAACAAATCCTAATCCCAATGAAGTAACAAAATTTAATTTAATTTAAACCCTAGAAACTAGACATTGAAAGAAGATGCAAACTAGAACCTAAAAAAACACATAGAAGAAAGGAAAACTAGAAAAGAAAGAAGGAAAACAATCTACTAACCTTAACTGCAAATGGGTTGGAATCAATTTGTGCCAATTCTTCCTCAATCGATCATTTGGAGTTTCTCGGGGTTTGGAGGGTCGACAATTACTCTCTTCTTGACAAGGCGAATGTGTGGATCCTAGGTGGAATTACTTAGGAATTTTATATTTTCCACCTCATTAAATGTTGACCGTATGAATGCCAGCCAATGACGTTCTCCTTATACTGACTTTTTGAAATGTCTTTACTTCATCAATTTAGAAAATAAGTAAAGAAATCCTAATTCGCTGATAGCTTAAATTATTATTTGTGTAGCTTTTTGGGATTACTTTACTCGTTTTAGATTAGGCCGAGAGAGAAAGTTGGATTCAACGCAATGAATAGGTAAGAAATTTAGTGGCGTCTGAGCATTGCTTTACTTGTCTTAAAATAAGATAAGTAAAGTAACATGAATTCAACACAATGAATAGTTAAGTAAAGCAATATGAATTCAATGCATTACTAAGAAAACCTAAGCTAGTTTTGTGGCTTTCTTGAACCACTTTACTTAATAAGTAGAAGTACCTCAAAATAGCACAAAGAAGCAAGTTTTTGATCTTCTAAGGATTTACAAAGAATCCAACACATGATTACTTAATAAACCACCCCCAAGCAACCTCCTGCAACCTCTTGAAGAATCATCATGCACTCCTCCAACCTAGATGAGTTAAAAAAACAACCTACACACATACTAAACAACAATCTAGAGATACAAACAAACATGAACACAACTCATCACAAAACTTGAAAACCAAAATTTTTAAAGGGTGCCCCAATATTTTTGTAAGAAATCTTGGGGACACCATGCCTAATTTGAGATAATCTAATATGAAATAATGTTAATTCAAAACCAAAATAAATGATCTAAGTAATATGAAATTACGCCATTATTACATTTTCCAATGATAAATCAATAAAGTACAATTAAGGTTCATGGTTTGAGAGAAGAACATGACTTCTACAATTAGACTATGTGATAGAGTGCTCAAAAATACATATAAGATAATAAGGGTTTCATAATTTTTTCTACAAAATATCAAGAGTTAAAACTCAACATAAGATGGTTTCATGGGTGTCTAGAATTGTTTTTGTCCAAACCTATATCTAGGGCTACAAATCTATCCTATGTCTTCGCTATACCATTAATCCTCTGTCATATATATGATATATATAACCAACCTATGGATAATATACTCTCTTATCATATAGGGTATATGATTTCATATGCTTGGTAATTTTCATAGCATAATAGGGTATATATGAGCTAGTAACTAATATATTATCATTGTATTGAGCACTTGAGTCTTATTGTATGGTTTGGAGGTTTCCCCCTCGAAGTGGGTATATCATTCTACGTGAATATTGTGACATTTTCTTTATATTTTGGTGTTATATTTATGTTGATGATCATATCTATCTAAATATTTTCATTATAAGTGGTATCAAAGATTTTTTTGGGTCAAAATTAGGTCAAAACCCTAATTTTGCTGATTTGGATATATTTCACAATCTATTACAAATTTCTTTACCAAAGTTTTCTTGAAATTGAAACATCACTTGATTAAGCTTATTCCAATATTCGAATATGTTTTGATTTGTTTTGCAATATTTATCATTCTTTTATAATTATTTTTCATAAATTTACACCATAGGACAATTTTTTTGAATTTTTCCAAGATCTTTACATTTTTGAAATATTGCCAAAATTTAACTTGGGTTTGTTCCTTGTTTTTTTATAATCTTATGATATCTTTTTGAAACAAAAATCCTAACTCCCTACCATTAGAGAAATTCTTGAATCCAAAAAAACATGATAGGACCCCAAACAAGAGGAAAATTCAAATATAAGATCACTCGGGGTAGATTACTCATGATCTAGATTTATAAGGACTTATCAAATCCTAAAAGCTGAGGTTTTTACTCTATGGATCTAGAATCAGTAATCTTGAGTATGATTTACATAATATATAATTAGATATGGTGAAAAAATAATCCCTAGATGACTATTTCAAAAAAATGAAAGTAGAACTCATGGTAGCCTTTTCTAGCATACAACCACAACCATAACTTGCTAACTCCCAACCAGCAAGTCGGGGTTCCCCATTAAGAATATATATAATTCAACATAGCTATAACACTTATCATATTCTAATTTGGGGAGTAGATGAGGAAATTTAACAATACAAACCCAATCACTTGGGTCAACCAAATGAAGATTTTTTTGAGGTGCATCAAGTTTCAAGAGGAAAAAAAAGTGTTATTGGAATCCTTGTATATGGAACCACAATAATTCATTTGGTGTAGGTAGATCTACAAGAAAAAAATAGAAGGGTCTCCTTATTACCCGATCAATGTTCATAGGTGAGTTCTAAATGCAGTAAAGTAATGTTAAATAGAATTATTTTAGCTAGATAGAAAAGTTGCATCTAATAACGACATTCAAGGATTATATCCAATAGTTTTAAAATATGTCCTTATGTGTGGAGGGAATCTCATAGGATCATCTAAATGATATGTTCTTGGTTTGTCTTAAGGATAATATCCAACTTGATGTTTGTTTGTTTAATCCAAGTTCAATATTAGAATCCATGATAGGTTCTTATCAAGTGGAGGAAAGAGAGATGATCAAATAGAGGAATTTCACTACTAGTAAAGAGAGTATGGTTCCATCAAAATCAATACCTCAGCCCACAAAATTTATTATTCATAAAATTGAAGAGAAATGAGAAAAATGCTTATGTTTCAATTGTGATAAAAATAAAATAATGGACATAAATGTGCCGAAAAATAACTTCTTCTACATTGAGGACATTAATGATGAACTCAATGATGAAGAATCAAAAGTATAGGTGGTGGAAAAATTAGGGTTTGGAGATTCCCAACCAAATTTTTATTTCCATGGAATGTTAGGTGTTATCTCCCAACAAACCCTCAAGGTAAGGGGTATTCTAAAGGAACATAAGGTAACAATATTGATTTACCTAGTAGTACACATAGACATGTCTGAATTACTTTATTTTCTAAGCTCCATAATTTCAATTCATGATTGAAGATGGGGGAACAATTGTTTATTCAGGAAATTCTATATAATCAAACTTAAAATAGAATACTAAAAGCTTGATTCCCTTATTTCTACTATTCCTACAGGTGGATAAAATATTATTGTGGGAGTCCAATGGCTCATAACCTTGGGCACAATTAAAATTAAATTTTCATATTTATTCATGCATTTTTGTTTAAAGGGAAATGCATTTGAGTTAAAATGGTTGTGTGTAAAGTCACCTCCAAAGATGAGCTCTCATGAAATATAACTAATCAAGGGCCCCACGACACAATTATTTTCGGTGGCTGAAAAATTGTCACTTTGTATTTTGTAGGAAAGTGTAGAAACTTATTCAATTTTTATAGGATATTCCATTATCCAAGCTAACAAAGAGTCCAATAGATCTCCTAATTTCTATACGCCACCCACCATCTCAACCTCAAAGATACAACCAAAGGTTCAAGTAGTTAAAGAGCACAGCTGAAGCACTAATAGAAGAAGGTAATTCATGAGTATCTAACAAGTGGAAGAATCAAGACAATGTAGCTACAAAATTGGAGGATGAATATTTCTTTTACTAACATCTAGCAATCATAAACATTGAGGACTACGCTTGTATGAAGTAGAATCCAAAAATTTCAACATTGGGGACAATGTTTCTTTGAAGGGGAGGGTCATGTTATGGCCTTAATCATAGGTCATATATAATATATGTATAGTTAAAACGTGGCTAACATAATCTCTTATCATGTTATATAACACTTATTTATGCTTTCATATGATTAGTAGGTCGGCCTTGGTGATATGCATAACATGGTAGGAGTTAGTAACTAGCATATTATCATCATATTAAGCACTTGAGACTTATTGTATGGTTTTGAGGCTACCCCCTTGAAGTGGATAAGTCATTATACTTGCATATTGTGATTTTTTATCTATATTTTGGTGTTCTTCAGTGTTATATTGATGTTGATATTCAGATCTATCTAAGTTATTTCATTACATGTACCTATGTGCACACTAGGAGTATGATGTATTGCATCAAGATGGGGCTATAGGACATGCTTGCAAGATTTTTACTTGCAATAGAGGCACATGAGAAATATTTTGAGTGATAGATCTTCTAGATGTAACATGAATAGGTGTAGAAAATAATGCTTCCTTAGTAAAGGGATTAGACAAATGAGACTCATATGGGATACAATTATCTATAGAAAATTGATTCTCATGATTACATTTAACACATTGATGTAGTACAAAATGACACCCTTAAGTTTATGAATCTAATGGAATCCTAGAAGCATGTGAAATGAGCTAAGAGAATTAGTAACCAAGAAAGGTATAACCATAGTAGCGGATCCCACAGTAAGAGGGAGAAATATATTCCCAATATAATTTTTAGAATTGAATTATATATGTTACTTACTAAATTCTAAAGATGTAAGAAATTTGAAAGTTCACATATTGTGTTTAGGTCCACTATCAACCAAGGTACTACTGATAGGACTTTAAAAACAAAGGATTGAATATACAACACTTGATAAATAACACATCATCAATAATAATAACAACATCAAAATTAATAGTAGGCCTAGGAGGAATGAAAAAGATAATTTTACTAATAAGAGAATTAATTGGATGATCATATGTAGTAGGAGGAGGATTATACCTATAAGTATGGTGCACTTGTTGGTGTGATGGATTTCATCTACCTTATCCTAGGTTATTCCCTCACACATGGTAAGTCATCTCACCTTAAGTGAGGTCATAGGTCTTAGGTGTCTTTAGGAGCTATGACATATTCCATCAAATAATCTATCATACGTGCCGGTGTGCATCAACATGTCATACGGGAGTTACATTCCATTTATGGAACATAACTCCTTTCTCCCTTATGGAGGTATGATGGGTATTACATTAGAGTTACATAGTATTCCTATTTTTACCTTATTTTTTGATCTATGAGAATGAGATTTTTTTCTTCATGAAAATTTCATGGTGGTTGAATTATTTCTTACTACTTGGAACTTTGTCACGCTTATTTTTGAGTGCAAATCGGTTGATGTGCACACCATCCCGCTCGATCCTCATTCTCACATTCTCTCATATAACCTCTTAATTTCTCCTATATTCATGATTATGATGATTATGAAGTGGATCATTCAATATATTAATATATTAATATTAGGGGTTTCATTGATAGGAGGCTTAAATTACTCATGAGAAGACTCAAATTCAATTTCATTAGAATTAATAAGGTCCTATATATCATGGAAAATATTTAATAATTTATTAGTAGAGTTTCCAATACATATATGGAAGTCACATGATAAGTAATAGAATTAAAAGCTTTATCATGATGATTTCTTGTATCAACCTCAATGTGATGTGGGATAAATACAAGGTTATCTATGAGAGAAACCTTTGTAAGTTCACTTGTGAAGAGGAGGGAAAATGTGTGAATTTACTCCAAGGAGCATCTTATAACTGAAGCTTTATAGGTTGAGATATGTTTAGTTTTTCCTTTATAATTATATTATACTTTACATTCACACACACACACACACACACACACACACACACACACACACACACACACACACACACACACACACACACACACACACACACACACACACACACACACACACACACACACACACACACACACACACACACACACACACACACACACACACACGCGCACACGTGGCACACATGCGCGCGCACACACACACACACACACACACAAAGACGTGCACACCCACGCACGCACGCACACACGCACAGATGCACACACGCGCACACGCACACACACACACACACACACACACACACACACACACACAAGAAATGGTAGATGAATTATTAATCTTATTCATTGCAATGAGCTTGGCCTCTCATTATTTTAAAGTGTGACATAACTCATCAAAATATAAAAATGTTTCAAACATAGTTGATTATCACAAAAGAGATATAATAATTTAAGTAAATCAATCTTGAAACTCATTTTCCTCAAGTTTCTTGTACATATTAGTAAGCATGGACTTATATTACAACACATAGTTATTGATCGGCTCATAAGATCCTTGTTGTATCTTATCCATTCGAGCATATGAAATCTTATCACCAATATTTATAAAAAAATGTGTAAGAAATTTATTATCAAATAAATTGAAAGCCATTACAAATTGAATAGGTGGATCATAAAACCATTGGAAAACATATTATTTAAGTCTTCTAGGAAAAATATTAGTGATAAGTATATCATTGTAAGCATAGTCTAAGTAAGTAGCACAAAAGGAGTGAAGATGTTGTTCATGGTCACATTTACCCTCATAGATAGGAATTTTTCAGAGATTCAAATCCTAGGGGTAAAGGATGCAAATACACTTTAGGTATGAGTTAATTATGAATATATTGAGTTTAATCCATAACATTAGAGGGCCTATACACATATTTCTCTAATTGTAATACTTTAGTTTACAAATCATGTATAATAAGTTTGAGAGGTTTTCGGTAGAAGGACACAGAGCCCCATGGGTAGCACAAGAGATGTGGGAATAATATTAACCAAAGGAATGAAAATTGTAACATGATAAAGGTGGATATGATATGTCCCCATATATACATGCATAATATATATAATGATAAGATAAGTAACAATAGATTGAAATATCATACACATGACTATTATATGTAGCCAATTTTTTGTTCATCCTTGGTTGTATGCAAGAGTGCATCAAAATGTTGAGTATTTTAATTTATAAATGATATAAATTATTGTTCACCATCCTCAATAAAGGGGATGGTGTTAGGATAATATTCATTATGAACTTCCCCTTGAGAAATATCAACATAAGGGACCATGACACTATTAGTAAAGATAAATGATAAATACATCTTGAAAGAGAAAACCCTAGGTGTATGTAAAAGAAATCCTAATTTGGAATAGGGTGATATAGTAAAAATAGGTCAAGTATTGAATTATAAAGTTGGTTCACTAAATTATTTAACCCATAAAATAAATGATGCCCTATCCTATTTCTCACACTTCAAATATACAATTCAATGCATATAATCCAATGAAACAATAAAGTGGTCTTGATTGTTTTTAGACTAAGAAAAAAATGAGATCTTCTTGTATAAGGGATCTATATATATATATATATATATATATATATATATATATATATATATATATATAATTGAATCACCTTTAATCATGATATCATGAGAACATGAAATAGATATAGTTTAATTCATAGAGTTCTCTTTTGTCTTTTTTTTGTCCTGCCTTGTTAAGCCAAGTAGGTTTGTCCTTAGGCATTTCTTGTTCTATTTTTCTTAGGTTCACTTTATTTACAATAAAATTATAGTTTCAATCACAAGTTTACCTATTATTTAAGACTACAAAGCCACATATATTTCTTCCTTAAGATTTCTACCAGAGTTCACTAAGTAGATTAATCAAATTAGGTCTTCTTTACTATGTATAGTCTTGTTCTCTTATATTGTCAAAGAAATATTTTCTGAATGGAATGCAAAACACCTATAACTTATTCCAACATTTAATACCTATCCTATATATTATATGTTGAGAGTTTGGGACTTAGTAATTATGAGATAGTGGAGAAACTAGAAAATTTGTAATGAAACCCCAAAACAGGTTTTAAAAGACCCGATACGGAAAGATGCTTGTATCTCACTCTCTGAGACCTTAACCAGATCTAAAACCAACTTCATAAGCTTTATGAGGGATTTCTTAGATTTTTTAATTTTATTATTACAAAGTGTAGGTGATTTGTATGCTCATAACAATAAGCTTTTGGTAGGAAAATGTGAGTTTCTTACCGGAACAAAGAAACTTCATCGATCATTATAACATTATCAATATTCATCTAGATAAATAGGTTTATCTATATCCATAGAACTCAGATGGTGCTAATTTTTTTAGGAATCATAGAAATTATATCACAAATATACTTCTCTTATTCAATTCTTGACAGTCTTGTGTACATGGAGAAACAATATATTAAAATAGTAGGTCTAACTTCCTTTTTGACTATTCTACCTAAATATTTGGTATATCACACATGTTTCATATCCATAGAAGATGAAAAACCTTGATATTGTGGATATCCATGTTCTAACTTAGTTCATGGTTGATATTTTCACTCAACTTCCAAACTAGAATATGGGAGATGATTGTTTCTCCTCATTTATTCATAGAAAAAAACTATATCGAATTTCCATAGCTCCTATGAACTAGAAACTACCTTATCCATGTATTATTCCTCTAGAATCCTATGAAATTCCACTAGAATTATCATTTACAAGAAATTATATAATAATAGTAAAAATTTAAATTGTATTTTTGGAGGAAACCCCCAAGACACTAATCAACATCAAACACTCTAATTATCCATATATGGCTTATTCCTACTCTAAAAACTCCTTCAAACTTTGAAACCTATGAATTTGGTTTTCCAACTGATTGTTCAATGATGCTTATGCATCAAACCACGAAGGAAAAAAATAACTCAATATGAACTCCTATTCATGAGTTGTTTTATATAGTTGCCATATTTCTTGATATGTGAAGCTGAAATCTAAGTTGAATCTTCAAATGGATGGTCCTTCCATTTCACCAAATATTGGAAATATTCTTTTTCTCTTGTCTTCTTAACCAACTTTTGATCTATGATGGTTTCTATATGATCTAGTGGATCCTTTGGAAAATGTTATTCCTAAGGTATAGTCCGATCCGATTCATCTTCAGGTATCACTTCTGAGTCCGATCCTTTCCTAAAAATGTAAATGCCAATAACATTGAAAATTGGAGAAATTGTTAATTCCTTTGGAATCTCTAATTCATATGCATTAGCTGGAAACCTCCTAAGTATCTTGCAAGGTCTAATTTGTTTCAATTTAAGCTAATTGTATTGTCCTTTTGGAATCTCTCTTTTCTCAAGTGAGCTAAAACAAAATCTCCTACCTTAAATTTGACCTCTTTCCTTTTCATTTGCGCTCTTTGTTTATACTTACTTGAACTCACTTCTAGTCTCCTCTTTACCTCTTCTTGGAGCTCCTAAATATTCATTGAAAATTCTTCACCCTTTTCACTCCTTATTTCTTGTGGATCCAAATTTATCAATTCATATATACCTCTATGATTCATACCATAAAAATCTAAAATGGAATCATGCCTGTACTCCTATTTGGTGAGTCATTGTATGAAATTTCAGCTTGTGTTACTACTTGATCCCACTATTTAGAATGCTCACTTACCAAGCTTCTAAGGATGTTTACAAGACTCATATTGACCACTTCTATTTATTCATCTGTTTGAGGGTGATATGCATAACTAAAATTCAAATTAGTATCCAATTTCTTCCAAATATTTCTCCAAAAATTACCACGGGGGCTCATTAGCTAGGAAATATCCTAACATGTGAGTTCATATTGAGGTAATTAAAATTAATAAAATTAAATTCAATATACCGGTAGACATGAGGGGGTGAAAGGGTTTAATTTATTAATATTTTCAATCAGTAATTGGGGTAGGTTAGAAAGGTGGGCCAAAGGAAAGGGAGGTTTAATTTTAATATAAAACTAAAACATTTGAACCCTAGTTTTTAAAACTAAATACTTTAAAATTGAAAAAAGAGTGTGGCCATAAAGTTAAATTATAATATCTTTTGAATTATAAAATCTTAATTAAGAAATTCTTAACCAAGAAATAATAATATGGTAGAAAACTAGGATTGAGTATGATTTCCAACACAAATCCTAAGGTCTATTTTTTATTAGACAATGACTGATACAAACCTATATTCTGACTTCTCCCCTTTGCATATTAGAAAATTCTACAATTTTCACAAAAAAATTTCACATCTCTTGACATACCTAGCCAAAAATAAAATGCATTCAATTGTGCATGTGTCCTATCTTGTCCAAAATGACCTACAAGACCGCCACTATGTTTTTCTTTAATCAAGTTATTTCTCATAAACCATCTTGGAATACACAATTGTTTACCTTTCAATAACAAAACATCTTGTAACATATATTCTAGCCAAGCAATTTTATCACTTTGCTTGTAGGATTATACCATGCCTCATAAGCTTATTTGAAGTCTAAATCTTCCTTATAAAATCCTTCAATATGTCAAAACTTGTGGCATTCACTGTATTTCCTATAAATTCATATTCTTCCTTCTTAGGGCATCAAACCTTGTTAGATTGACCCTTCTTGTGTTTGATAACAAAAGAAAAAATGTGAAGGAATTCAACCCATTTAACATGTCTTTGATTAAATTTATTTTGACTAATTTAATAAATTAAAAAGCATGATTATCAATGTACAAGACAAATTGTTTTGGCATAAAGTATGTAGACACAAAAATCTATGCACTTGGGTGCACATCTAGGTCCTAAAGCATACTAATGTATACATGATTCCTAATCAAGAAAGCTAAGGGTTGACAAATACTTTTAGCCTTTTGGTTTCTTACACTTTACTATCTATACACATCTTATAGTTCTTACGACACTTAACTTATTTACATTTTGATGGCCTCAGACACTAGCGCCTAGTTAGGACAGAAGAACCCAAGTGCTCCTGTCCATCCTAGGAACTCTTATCCATATCTTTCTTCTTCTTACTATTTTGAGTCCTTTTCACTTCTTGGTCACCTTTTAATACTTTGGGTTGGTATTTCAGTTGTCAATTATGAAATTCAAACAAAGGAATCATATATATACTTAGTTCCTTCTTTCAAATAAGGGGCCAAACACTAAAAGCATTATCTATCATCACCTAAGCTTGCAAAAAGGCACAAGAGCATTACAAAGTACATATTTAGCACATTCACACAAGGGACAAGGACTGCATAGGAGGGGAGTTTATTCTATTCCATCACACACATTTTGCATATTTGGGAAAATCTAGATCTAGCCTGCTATCATCATGCAACTTGCACAAGGGCAACCTAGGGCACGGAACATGGATACACACACATAGGGAGAACTACATGGAGTTTGAGATGTAGTGTAGCACTCGGTCATAAGTTCCCTCTTCGTGTAATCACCGAGGTCATTCGACTCTAAATTTTTCATCTATTTTATTAGATTTGATGTGGTTTGTGGGTATGTGTAGGTAATCATTTGTTTTGTAGGTTACATGTGCGACATGCAACATAGAAAAAAAAACTAGAGTGAAAAAGAGTGAATAACAACGAAGCTCTTCCAACCCAAAAATGCGGTTCTAAGCATCCGAGGAAACATAGGAACCTACATTAGTCACTAGCACCGGGGTGCTATTGTCCTCCTACAGAAACCATTTTCTCTGTAAATTACTGTGGTTTTGAACCCTCATCAATCCTTTTCAACACTATTTCCATCCTGTCCCAACAAAAACACACTTCCGATCATTCCAAGGTTGCACAAAATCATTTAAGTCATCTTTCACCCTTAATTTTCTTAGGGTGTTACATCATTGAATGATTATTTCTTGCATGTTGTTGTATTTAATCATTTGAATATCATTTGTTACAGTATGTTGCTCGAACTAAGTATTTAATTCAAATTATATTAAATCATTTGGTAAACTTGACTATTGGATCCCTTACCATACCAACACCATTCCTCATTACATCTAAAATCAAGTGTTGTGACATGGTCTTAGGTCTCCCTTGGCTTTGGGATACCCAAGCTATCCCTTTCATGCTCCACTTATGCCTTAAGTTCATTCATAACAAGAAATTTGTCACCATTAAAGGTATTCCACCGAGATATGCCATTACCTCGGACCATTCTTCCCCTCTGCTTTAACCCTAGTCATGGAATCTAGGTCTTTTCCACCTCTCAAGTCTAAATCTATCTCCACACCTAGCTCTCCCATCCATACATGGCCTACATCACGACCTTGTCATCCTCACCAGTCCATTAGTCCACCCCTTCAACCTAAGTCCCCTACTTAGGAAGCCCATTCCTATAGGTGTTCTCCACCTCCTTTACCACATCAGTCTCCCTCACATATGCATATTTACTCTCCTACACCACTAGTCCTAGACCATGGTCACATGCCTTCTCCTTCTTGGATACCGAATAAGGGGTCCTCACTCTTCACTATCATCGGATAACTTTCTATCACTTACACACTAGGGGGCATCACACTTTCTCCCCCCTCCATCACTATTTGTTGTCTCTATTATCTACTCATAGCTTATCTACTACACTTCATGCTTTGTGTTTCATGTTAACTAACATCTAATACCAATTGTATACAATACCTTTGCTACTGATGAAACACTCTTGTTCTACGGTTCATACTTGACTGTTGAGGGCGCAATTCCTAAATGAACCTCATGTCATACACATCCGTTGGGGGAAAATTTAGCCCCTATCATCTCCAAATTCTTTATATTGTAGCAAACCATCACATTTACATGAAATCTACCTATCTTGCTTGTATTTACTCTTATTAGCTTATAATACTTAGATGTTACACTTTGTTTCCTATGCTAGTTGGATTCTTAGTATGCCGTTATCTTTTTCTATAAACACATACGCATTCACATGGTATACGGAGGTGAATGAATGAATTTTTATATATTATTACGATGCATGATGCTCGAAATTTATTTTTACCAGTCTCGTTAAGGCTCCTAGAGTCATCTACCTTTGTTATTCTCCTACTCCACATCATAGGTCCTATAGCTACAGTATTTACTAATTTTTGTTACTGTCACTTAATTTTCAATGATATATAGATGATTTGACATACTATTTATATTTCTAACATGCTAATGGGTGCTTCATGTGTATCATTTTCCTTGTAGGGTTATATACAACCATGATTCTCTCTTATTTCTTGTTGAATATTGTTTGCAGTGCTATGTCTTATGTCATGCTTGATCATTGTTTGTTTATGGCTACATCGGACCTGATTGTATTATGACATTATGAGTGATGTCCCATGTATACAACCCTCTTTTTGTGGTCCCTCTTGTCTTCACAGTTTCTTGTTACATTGTATTCTATTGCATCCTAGCTCTTTACACTAACACCTATTTTCTAGTCTATCTTGTTAGCATGAGCCTTGGTTTCTACCATGCACATCCCCTACCCCGAAGGTATCCAATCTACAATATTTTTTTCATTCTAAATGTCTAGCATGAAAAATTGAATTTTTTTCCATGAAAACTAAGCCCACACTAAAAAATCCCTGAATTGGGTAATGTAAACCTACCCTCCAGCCAATTGTTGACTATGTAAACCCCATTGTGAATAAGAGGGATGTGAAAACTATATTTTTAAATTTTGTGTCATGTGCACGTAATTTGGTGGGAAGAAATTCATGGCTTCATTGTGATTCACCTTGAAGGAATTGTTCTTGAAATCCTAAAAGGGCTATTCGGGACTTTGACACCTAATGAATATCTTATGGAGAAAAATAAAGAAGAGATAATGCATATGAGAAGAGTGTGATAGATATATGATGTCATAAGAGGTAGTTTAGGGAAATTATGCAAGTAGAAAATGATTTAGGAATAAACTATGCAACATCGAGCTATTCATAGCCCAATGCAGGGAAATGAAAGGAGTGAGCAAGCTAATGAGCTTGTTTTGAATGGTTTAGGAGCCTCAGGTAAATTTTTAAAGTGAATATTCACTCATAATAAAGATAAAAGGTATATTTCACATTACAAAATGTTTTAGGAGATTCTGTTGTCAGGATTTTGAGATATTGGCCCGACAGTGCAAGTGAAGATCTTTGATCCTGGTGGAGATTCAAATGAGCATTCGGTAGTTAAAAAGGATTTGAGACATGATTAAAAAGTAAAAGTGAATGTAATTAAACCCCATATATGGACCATGTGATAAGTTAGACAAAAATGCAAGTTTCTCTCCGGTGGCAGTTTGATCTTCAGACACATAAGCTTGATCAAAATCAAAAGGGGGTAAAAATTAAATTTCAAGAAGAAGCTCTGAAAGTGGTACCAGTGATATCATAAGGTATTTAATATTAAAAACATATAAGGTTTGTCCATGAAACTATTTGGGAAGCTCCAAGGGTAAAGAATCTCTCTCCGGGTCTATTTTTTGCAACTTTTAATGAAAGTGAGCTTATTATAAGTGTCTTGGTCACACTTTGCAAGCTTGCAAGAACTTTGACACATTTGTACCTACTAAAAATTGAAATGGGTATAAAAATTTTGACCCAAAGGATGAAATAATCTTTTGCCACTTAAGTGATATCTTTGGTGGTTAAATAACGTTTAACACCTCACATGCAAACTAGTCCTCTTCCTCATGAAGCTACATACCCTTAGCGCACTTTGTAAGACAAAAACACTTCTTCTCATTTTCAGATGGTGAAAAATTGTATAAGGTGAAACAAAGTGTGACCCCTTGAAATCCTTCTTTCTCCCAATACTTGAGCACTCAACTTTCATCTTAGGAAATTGTTATCAACTTACTCTAATGTGCAAACTAGTCCCTATCTCCATGAGATCTGACCCCATGACACACTTTGCAATGCTGAAAGGACTTGTGCACGATTTCACCACTTACCAAATGTGGTAAGGTGAAATGGAGGCTCAGTTCCCCCATATGGAAAGTTTTAACCCACTCTAAACCCAAAGTTAAGGAGGAGTGCAAGTAAATCAAGAGGTGAGTTTGGCTTGACCATAGTTTGTGTTTGAATATTTAAACCTGACTTGAGAAATTTGGAGACATTTTTCATAACTCCCATTCTCTCCATTTCTATTACACCTATACATGCTCTGATTTTTCCAAGAAACCTTATGCCCCAAAACACATTTTTTCTCGTATCTCACAAATCCTTGCTCTATTTTCCATAAGATTCAAACTAAAGATTCCCTACATGAATACCATTAGAGTGAGTGTTTTCATGACCTAATTGATGAAATACTCCACTTTTTTTGGATATCAAAATCTTTCAGCCATGGAAAAATTCATCTTGATATATTCAGAATTGTAGAGAGCCAAATAAGCTAAAAATCAGAGCATGATATACTAGAAACATCATCTTTCCAATGCGCCATTTCTTGCCTCGTGAAAATGTGTTGAAATAAATTTATGGAGGAATTTATTTTCAAGAATTATGCTATATTAGAAAAATAACAAAGATACCTACAAGTTTCCTTTTTGAATTCGCGAAGATTTGGAGGAGAAAAACCCTTGAAAATTGGAGAAAAGCATCCTGAGAGAAGTAGAATTTTTGGAGATCTTTTAGCCCGATCCGACACCTCGTGGCCGATGTTTAATTTTAGTAAGTCCAAATCCAAGTAAATTACTAAGGGTAGTAGGTACAAAACATGAATGGATTAAAAACACTAATCTCATTCTCAAGGAAGAGAAGTGCTCAAAAGTGACAATTCAATGAAATTTCCAAAACTAGTCACCCAGGAAAGACTTACTAAAAATAGTAAGTATCTAGAAAAGGATAAAAATGGTCATGGTTGTTCATCCTACATTCCTCACTAATTTCAACCTTCATAGAGGACTAACTCATGCTTTCAAAAGGGTGAAAAGTGACATTTTGTCTCAAACAGAAGAGAATCCTTCTCAGTTCCCAATTTTGGTCACAGTGGAGCATTTTGGTCTCAGTGTGTTTCTCACTTCACCGGATGGGTTGATCATAAGTTGAAAACATGTTTCATCCATCTTATCCCCTTTATTCTTCACATGGTTGATGTACTCTTCACCTCATCTCATGGATGGATCTGTTTTCTCAAAACCTTAGATCATTAGTGCTCTTGTAGCGGCATGGTAAAGATTAAGATTGTGTGAAACCAGGGCATCCAATTTATCCCATGTAAATAGTTGATCATGAAGATGTGATAGTGTATCAAGGATCAAGGATGTTCTCAATGAGGGAAGTAATCCTTCATGTTTCTCAATGGTCCACTCATCAATTCTCATTTTGGATAGAAAAAATGACTAAGTATGGAGAGCGCATGGAGGAATGGGGTGTGAAAAGGAGGCGCATGTGCGTATGCGTGGTCAAGTTGAAGTGGCGCATAAAAGGCTCATGCCTATATAGACCGAACTTAGTACTTAGCCAATTTTCTAGTTTACGGGCTAAAAATAGAAAAGTAAGTTGGAGTGCTACCCAAGAAAAGAGATAAAGCATGGTGACTTGGTGGCCAAGTAAAGGCTATTTTTGGAGAATGAACATACATATTGAGTATATGCATGGAGGATAATAATAGGATTAAATAAATTTCTATTTATAGTATAATCTATTATTAGCTATTGGAAAAAGTATGCATATAGTCTATTTTAAGCACACCTATTATTAGGAGAGTGCATAGGTGGTGAAGGGTAACTCCCCACCCCTATATATACTTGTTTTATACCCTTGATTTGAGATAATCATGAACATGTTTGAGTACCATGAGTCTATGTATGTAGTAAAGCTATGGTATAGGGTTTTATGCCTGTGCACATATTCCAAAGTGCCTTGGTATGATGATGTATTCAACTTTTGTTATGTAATACTTTGTTATAATAGATTATGGAGGATGGATTATGATCATTTACATGTTTGAATATGGTGAATTCATGGTGCAATTGGTATTGGTGATTATCTTATTTTTATGTTTCCTTATTATAAGTGTTTTCAAAACGAGTTTATGTGAATCTTAATTATGTCTATTTGATTATTTAGTCAATTATGAATATGAATATGAATGCTAACATCTTGACAAAAAAATGAGAGACTTGGTATCTTCACGTGCTTTGGGTGAGTGTTCAGTTTTAATCTGGATGAGGTTCTAGTGTGTAAAATGTTCTAGTGGAAAATAAAGACTACACTCATCACTTTATAGCTTGGTGCATCAAAAGAATGATTTCGTAAAGTCATCATTTCAAGGAGTCTCGTAAGGGGAAAAAGTGTCCAAAGGAGCAATATTCATCAAAGCAAAGCATAGTAATGTTGTAAAGGACCATCATGGAGAAAGTTTTCATCTTCAACATCAATGGATCTGATCTTCATCAAGGGAGGAGGCATCTTCATTCATGTTTGGGAGCATTCTTCCTCTCCTCTCTCATTCTTTCTCACTCTCCTTCTACCCCCTTCATTCTAATTACTCATTGTGTGTGATCATGAATTTTTATCTTATTCATTAAAGTGACTATGTAATACTTGTGCAATGTAAAATTCCCTTTTGTAATTATAAAAGGGGACTGATTTGTTCTTTCCTAGGATAATGAAAAGTCACAAGATGAATGGGAACATGAACAATCATGTGGGGTAGATGAAGAGATGGATTGTAAAGCTATAAAAGGAGATGACCTCCTCATTGTAAAAGGATGGTTATTCTTGTTTACTAGCTCTCATTGTATTTATAGAAAAAAATTCCTTCATTTCCTCTATATCTTGTATTTTTTTATTCTATCTCCATTTCAACTTTTTTGGAAGCACAATGGATTGAGAGGAAAGGTGAATCAGTCCTACAAAAATTTAACTTCTTTTACCATGAGAAACATTCAACATTCATTTAACCATTCATCATTCATAACCACATGTGAGCTTATTAGATGTACATTAACCATTCACAAGAGCATGTAATAAGAGAGAGAACACATAAACACCAAATGTAAGCAAGAAACACTCATGGGGAAGAAAACCCATTGAAAACCATTGTTTATATTACTCAAAGCAAGAACTTGCAAGAATATTACACATCCTACAAAAAAAAATTAGTGAGGAACCAACCCCAAAAGAAGCACTAATCCCTAAACCCTTTTTGATATTACAAACAAAAAGGAATCAATCTGAATATTACGAATCATAATATATTTCTTTAGTGAGGCACCAACCCCACAAGGAGCACCAACCCCTAAACCCTTGTTGATATGAATCACAACAAGATAATCCTATAAATATGACTCATCATAATATATTTCTAGTAGTATGACCATTTAAAATATTTTGATACCACATCTAATAGTGATCCCAAAGTTCAGCTCCAAACACCTTCAAACTCTCTCTCAAGCACACCTTCTTCAACTTGCTCTCTCTAGGTCTTCATGGACTTGTCTTGCCTCTAAAATATTACACACATGTCTTAAAAAATTATTCAACCTATAACACATCTGATCAAATTTAAAAATCTTCCTCGTACATGAAATTTACTTACCTATGGGTCACACCTCTCACCCATGTAAGACTAGCTCTTAAAATGAGCTAAAACTTCACTTTTATATGAAAACCTTATTTACAACCCAAAGGAGGTCAGCCCCTCATGATTAATTCGACCCATAAATCTCTAAAAAATCAAGTACATTAATTACAACAGTCACATATGACCCAAATAGGTCGGCCTAGCTAAAAACCTCATTACATGTGCCAAAAATGGCTCAAAACCCCATGGGCACAAACATAAAAAATTCCCTTACATCAAATCAATACATATTCATGACCCATAAACCATTATGTATGGTTAAAATATAATTTAACATCCACACATGGTTGCATTTTAGCTCAACCAATCAAATTATTTAGTTTAATGGGCCCAATGCTCTTTGTACTTCTCAAAATTGTTGTTTCCTTCACCCTTCAACACCTTAGAAAATTCATTAGGCCACCAAATCACTTCAAAATGTTAAAAATATACCATGTATCCACTTTATGGAAATTTAATAACCTATATAACACTTCTAATCAAGTTAAAAGCCTTGAATCAACCTCATGCGAAACCCACAACTACTTTTGTCTTCACGAGATCAACTTGCCAAAATATTTATTTGCAAAGGTTAGCTCATAAAATCATTTTTGAAAACATTAAATAAATCCAAATGGATTAATTAGATTAAAAATTCATCCCTCTTCACATTACAGGTAATATCAAGCATCACCCAATCCATCTCATTCTTAAAACAACTCCAAACTTGCACCAAAACATTTCTTGTCCTAAAGCTCGACAAAATTCTTCTTATCCAAAGAATGAATTAGAAAACCTATAAAATCATCTCATCATGAGGAAAAATTCATATCACTATAATTATATCTTAATACTCTTTCCAAGACAACTTGAATCACTTAAAAACTTCACCCGTACCTTAAGTTATAGCCATTTTACTGAAGACTGCTATTTGAGATCCCAAAACCGCCCTTTGACCAGTCAACCTGTTCGGACTTAAAACAACATGAAACTTCATGAACATGTCCTTAAAAATCCATATAAATCAATAAAAACTCCCAATAATACTGTGCCATCAATTTTTCATGTTACTCCTTTGGACCATCTTGTCCTAAAACCTTCTTCTTCAGAAAATGTTGTTTTTAGGTGGGGCCCACATATGATCATGACCTCAACCATACATTTATGGAAATATAAGAGAGTCCTATAAAACATAAAATTATCAATTTTTATTAATAAATCAAAACTGGGTCAATATACTTCACTTTCTACAAACTGCTCCTAGCTAGGGTTTAACTAGGGTTTTAGACCACTTTACCTTCTTAACATTCGTTCATAAAATCCTAACAATAAATTGAACTCATTATTTTTTTGAAACCTTCTTAACTCACCATATAATATTCCCTTAAATCCACAAGGTCCCATGTCAATAACACTATTCATAATGAGCATCTAAAGATTAACTTCAAGATGGAAATACACTAGATTTTCACCATGTCTCACATAATCAGTCATATATGGAAAAATACACATCATGGGAACCTGAAATTTTTCTAAAAGCATCATGAATAATCCCTATAACATATCCAATCATCATAATATAAATTCCATTTCTAAATCTCTCCAGTCACTAAGACTTACCTATGTTTGCATGTTTGATCCTCACTGTAGAAGCTAGGGTCAACTAAAAGAATGCAATAAATGAACATAAAACCTCTAAAAATGACCCAAAATACCTAATATGCCATGATATACCTGAATTAATTCTTCTATGAGCTCATATGGCTCCAAACCACATTGTCACACCTCCAAGCTACCATACCTGCTCCCAATGAACACATGTAACATAGTGAACCACATGTACCTACACCATGCCATTATTGTGAGTGCCAAATCACCCTCAAAACATGTTATCCATAATTTCAACATGTTTCCCAAGCATACAAGAAGCTCATACTATCAAGCTGCATCTCCTAGGCACTGTATGGGCTCGCAATAGAAACACACCTCATTGGATCCCAATAAATAAGAACAAAAAATATGAAACATGCTAGCATTATGTACATCATCATAATACCATAATCCAACATATAATTTTTCATTAATGTGGTTTTACATCAATGAAAACACCTAATAGGACCACATGCCAACAATCTCCCCCTTTGTCATTAATGGAAAACACCCTAAACTTCTCCCCCTTTTTACATTAATGACAAAGGCATACATGTA
The DNA here is from genome assembly GCA_018340775.1 of Taxus wallichiana var. yunnanensis. Classification (NCBI taxonomy): domain Eukaryota; kingdom Viridiplantae; phylum Streptophyta; class Pinopsida; order Cupressales; family Taxaceae; genus Taxus; species Taxus wallichiana. The sequence goes on along the minus strand of CM031240.1, from coordinate 337,288,104 downwards.
GTAGCATATTATTCACCTTCCACAGCTTCATAGCATCAAGGTATAAAATTAGGCAAGCAATCACCATGCTCCCCTGGGTTGAGCATGTATAATATCTGAAGATCATCAATACTCATGAAAGAAACATGTTATTACCTTATTTGGAGATAAAACACAACATTTCACCTCCTGGGCATGCAAAAACATGCATCTTTCTCCTTTAACTTTGTTTTTCCTTAAATATTCCACTATCACTGAGTATAAAATGAAGCATATGCAACATGAATCATGCCAACAATGTCATAAAACAACATATCAAATCATTACTTCACCTTTCTTGATCATACATCATCATGTCTAAGCATATATAAATATAATAGTGCACTAAATTTATCTTCATACTTCATTATGTCTATGAGCCTTGAAAAATCCTTTTAGATAAATTTAAACCAACTTTTACATGTCACACCATGCAATTCATACCTTGTTTTGACACAACAATGTTCCCCTTGGACTTATGGATTTCAATTCTAGCTCCCAAGCACAAAAATAAGCTTCTTACCTTACTAGCATGACTAGAAATTACCATCAACACTTTTTCCATGACCTAAACCATCTTCTTAGTGCTTAACAATCATATTTAATAGGCATCATGCATTCAAGAATCAAGAATTGATAATTCATTATGTAGACACCCAATACCTACCTTAAGAGCCTTGAGAACATCAATTTTACTTACTAGAAGTCAATGCCATGCCCCCTATAATTATAAAGATTTTTAGTCCTCCATAGAGATGTAACTCATTTGTAGCATTTTGTTCATCCCGAGAGATGCCAATATAAGTCAATTCTTTTAGATAAAGACTTCAATCCTCTTCATTGCAATCTCATACCTACTTCATGAGATCTTAAGCTTGCAAAATTCCAATGTTCATACCTATCGAAGCTCCACATGCTCTGCCACCTATTGTAGCTTGTGTATACTTTATCTCAAAGCACTTGAGTGATTACCATGTTGTGCATATGAGTATTCTCATAACTTGTGGACAACTAATTTTGGGCTCAAGATAAGAATTAGGACCACACTAATTTTCATCTCACCGAGATTATTCATCAAAACAATACATGTATCCTTTATAGTACTAAGAATTATCAAGAACGAGGTTCACAAAAGTCTAGACCTATAGGTGCATGATTTTACTTGAAAACAATTCATCATAGATATGAAGGCTCCTTATTATGCCATAGTCCATCAACAATTAACCATATGAGAATTCTACCATCCATTTCAATGTAATGATAACTTATAGGATTAACAAAACTCTTTATACCTGTAGCTTACATCATGTAATACGTGTAGATACAACCTATTCTACTTCACCGACTTTCCATGTACTGTAGGTGCATATTTATAAAAATTTGAGTATAAAACGCCCTCAGACTTCCAATCCTTCATTGTGAAATCCAAGACCTAGCTTCACATATCACAAACATGAATTCAATCTCACTTACAAGATCCCCTCGAGTGCAACACAATCATGAGATACATTCATATATCTCGAGAGAAGTTTGTCGAGACAAAACTTACAAATATTAAATTTGATGGCCCTTTTTCACAATCTATTAACCTGAAATAGCCTATAGAGTATCTTCCCACTTGATACCACCATCGTACTAAAATTTTATACTCTTGAAAATCATTTGTCATATGAGAACAAGATACTTCAACTATGCACTTACTAGGGTTTCAAAATTCAAACCCTTTCATCATACCAAGATGTCTTCTTTGAACTTTACATGACTTTGTACCCCGATTTTCTTGCAAGAATTTTTTTTTGATATGTTTCTCACAATCTTCAGCCACCTACTTTTTAACCTTTCTTAACACTTCAAGACGTATAAACACTTCTTCGAGATGGAGGTGGCATTGTTTTAGAGCTTTGACATGTAATGACCTCTATAAGTTTTAACTCCCCTTGGAGTAAGAAACCCATGTGAAATTCAGGTGCTACAAAGACAACTCATTATAACTTACCATATAATTTCACTTCTAAGACTCAAACACTTATTATAGAATTTACGGTGATAGATCACTAACTAATGGTTTTATAGTTTGAGGAACTAACAAATGATATGGAGAAATTTAACATCTTGGAACAATACTTTCAAACCTATAACATGAATTGATCAATGCCCTTTGTATTATTCAAGACTTCCCTTCCCTTCAACATTCTCATTTCAATCTTCCCGATAACCTAGACCTTTGAGAAACTTCAAACCTATAGATGCATCTAATATCGTAGATTCATGAAACATATCTTGATGAACACTTATACCTTTTATGAATCTCCTTCTCTATCTTAATATTCATGAATAACCTATTACTAGTTTCAATCATCGAGAAATGCATTTTTCTCGAGCTTCTAGAGACCTCATTGAGCAACCTAAAGTGATTACCGGGATTTTACACCCAAACCCATAATATGATGATCTCAACCAATAAATGAGTACTTTGAGGCTTCTTGTCATGTTTGTTCTTGAAATACCTTGGTAGTTGCGTAATAACCCTGAAGTGAGCATTCCAAAATGGTGTCGTATTTGATATATTAATGTCAAGTACTTATTGAATTTATCGCAAGGCTAATGCGACAAGTTCATCAAAAATACTGACTGTGAGGTAGCAAGATCACATGATCAAATTTTATCAGGCTAGTCAATCCTTCATATGTATTACATAGACTCTTTTCTCCTTCATTATCACTTGATCACCTTATAGAATTTATTTCCTCATAGCCCACACATAACTTTGGTACTTAATGACACCAATAATGGTTTCTAGACACTTCATGAACAAACATATCCATTAAAGACTCATAAGGACACATTTTGAGAAATTATGACATTTGACTGTGACAACCATGCTTGCAAAATTTGAGACATGAAACCTAGACCCAACATGAAACAACACAAACCTACACACTTTTCACTTCAAAACTTTACAAACTTGTGCAGAGATTATCTTGACACCCGATGACCATAATTCATGATTTGGGAACAAGACAATATTCAAAAACACATCAAAGACACCTAATAGTCAAGCTAACATCTTCATAGTGATCATACAATGCTTGAGTAGGACTTCCTTAAAAATATTTGACAATCATGGAGATATTCATAGTCATACATCCTTACATCTTGATTACTTGATGAGACCTTACTTACTTCATCACGCTTAACTCATACCTTGTCAAAGCAATGCACAACCTTGAAATACTTTATAAGTCCTTCACATAGTTTCAAATGCAATCTCAACTTTCTTGATAGCTTCAAGACCTTGATAACCTCTAATAAGGACACATAGACCTTATACACATATGACAAAGACACTTTTTAAACCCAAGCTCAAAGCACAATAAAATTGACTCAAGATTGTGTACTTGATGCTCAAGAGAGGAAAATTTTCTTTAATGATAAAAACATCTAGACCAAAGCTAGACCTTCTTTATTGGACATTATTAATGGAAACATAAATTTGAATATTTGACTGAACGTGAGACACAATACATTTTGACCTCATACACTTGTAGGATCTGGAAAACCGAGCACCTTGAAATTACTTGTGACATACCTTAATTTATGATCAATTCCTTCTTTATAGACTCAAGACATGCAAATATAAAACATTAAACACATGATGGTCCTCTAATATATTTAAAATACTTTATTCTTAGACCATTTTAAATCCCTTACTTAAAATAAGACAATTTGATTGATACTAGGATCTAGTGATCGAGAAAATAAGCAAATAGAAATCTTGACATACTTTCAAGTGCTTTTAGGTAGCATGATGATTTCAACACCGATTTCTTCAACATCCCGATTAGGTATTCAAATATTCTATAAATTATCTTACGAATCATATCTTCCGAGAACACACCTTGTATCCTTATTGAAATTAGACATGACGAGGCACTAAAGAATTTATTAATGAAGGCATACCCGATCCTTCAATTTATCTACATTCCTATGACCACACAGTTTGAAGAAGAAATTATACTCACAGAGTCTTATTATATACCTTATATGGAAGAAACCCCTTTTCCCAGATAGTGAAATGATGAAGACACCCTCAAATGCCTCATTCATCTAGATGAAGACTTATTCATGCATATAATCTCCGGTTCTTGGATTTTCTTTAAGCATGTAGGATTTGAATTCCATCATGAAAGCATTTAAGACCCTCACAACAACATATTCATCTTTTCTTACCTCAATAATACTGAAATACTCTTCACAACAAGCTACCCTTACTTCAAGATCTTCTTTAGCTTCCTCATAACATATCTCCATGATTAGGGTTTGAGAACATACATTATTTATGTTTACATGTTCAAACACATTTATAAAATCTAGGTCATTATTATCACCTTCAAGATATACACCTTAATCATCTTCAAAAATTTCATTCTCAACTTTAGGAAACCTACTTCAAATGCAACAAAAAAATCTACTATGTCTCCTTCATGAGACATCTCATCGATGGATTGGAAATAGGAACACAAACACTAAGAACATTATGCCAAATGTAAAACCCTAAGGGTTTCAAACAAGATCTTAATCTAACCATTGGATACTCATCAAATTGAGCCTTATAATTTTCCATGCTTGTGCTTCAGTAAGATCTCCTTCAAGTGGTGAAACTTTATTTTCAAGTACTGCTCTGATACTAATTTTGGAATCACAATGGACTGAGGAGGGGGGGGTGAATCAGTCCTACAAATCTTTAACTTCTTTCACTAAGAGAAACATTCAACATTCATTTAACCATTCATCATCCATAACCACATGTGAGCTTATTAGATGTAAATTAACCATTCATAAGAGTATGTAATAAGAGAGATAACACATAAAAAACAAATGTAAGTGTGAAACCCTCATGGGGAAGAAAACCCACTAAAAAAACATTGCCTATATTACTCAAAGCTAGGACTTGTAATAATATTACACATCTTACAAGATTTTTTTAGTGAGGCACCAACCCCACAAGGATCACTAAACCCTAAACCTTTGCTAATATTACACAAAACAAAGGACTTAAGTGAATATTATACATCAAAATATATTTCTTTAGTGAGGAACCAACCCCACAAAGAGCACTAACCCCTAAACCCTTCTTGATATGACTCACAACAAGATACTCCTATGAATATGACTTATCATAAGATATTTTCAGTAGTATGACCACTAAAAATATTTTGATACCACAACTGATAGTGATCCCAAATTTCAGCTCCAAACACCTTCAAACTCTCTCTCAAGCACATATTCTTGGACTTGCTCTCTCTAGGTCTTCATGGACTTGTATTTCCTCTAAGATATCACACACATGTCTTAAAATATTATTAAACATGTAACACATCTGATCAGATCTCAAAATATTCCCTCATACCTACAATTTACTCACATATGGGTCGCACTTCTCACCCATGCAAGACTAACTCTTAAAATGAGCTAAAACTTCAATTTTATAAGAAAACCTTCTTTCCAACCCAAAGGATGCCGGTCCCTCATGATGAATTCAACCCATACATATCTATAAAATTCAATTACATTCATTACAATAATCACATACGACCCAAATTGGTCAGCTAGCTAAAAACCTCATTACATGTGCCAAAAATGGCTCAAAACCCCATAGGCACAAAGATAAAAATGCCCTTACATCAAATCAATACATATTCATGACCCATAACCCATTAAATATGATTAAAATATCATTTAACATCCATATATGGTCGTAAATTATCTCAACCAATCAAATTATTTTGTTTAATGGGCCCAATGCCCTTTGTACTTCTCAAAACTATTGTTTCTTCACCCTTCAACACCCTAGAAACTTCATTAGGCCACAAAATAACTTCAACATGAGAAAACCATGCCATGTAACAACTTTATGGAAATTTTAGAACATTTAGAACACTTATAATCAAGTTATAAGCCTTGAATCAACCTCATGCTCAAACCACAACTACTTTTGTCTTCACCAGATAAACTTGCCAAAACCCCATTTTGCAAAGGTTATATCATAAAATAATTTATGAAAACATTAAATACCTCCAAATTTATTCATTGGATGAAAATTTCATCCCTCTTAAACTTACAGGTGATAGAAAGCATCACCCAATCCATCTCATGCTTAAAACAACTCCGATTGTGCACTAAAACATGTCCCTGTCTCCGAATCGCCAAAATTATTCCTATCCAAGTAATGACCTATAAACCCTATTAAATCACCTCATCATGATGAAAAACTCATATAAATATAAATATATTTGAATCCTATTTCCAAGACAACTTGAATCACTTAAAAACTCCACCTGTAGCTCAAGTTATAACCATTTTATTGAAGACTGCTATTTGAGATCCCAAAACTACCCTTCATGAAACTGCATGAACATGTCCTAAAACCTCCATGGAAATAAATAAAAACTCCCAATAATCACACACCATCAATTTTTCATGCTACTCCTTTGGACCATATTGTCCTAAAACCTTCTTCTTCTAGAAAATTATATTTTTAGGTGGGGCCCACATAAGATCATGACCTCAACCATACATTTATGGAAATATAATAGAGTCTTATACAAAATACAATCATCACTTTTGATTAAGAAATAAAAACGGGTTAATATACTTCACTTTCTGCAAACTGCTCCTAGCTAGGGTTTAACTAGGGTTTTAGACCACTTTACCTTCTTAACATTTGTTCATAAAATCTTGATGATCAACTGACCTCATTATTTTTTGAAACCTTATAAAATAACCATATAATATTCCCTAAAATACACAAGGTCCCATGAAAAACACATTATTCACAACGAGTATCTGAATATCAACTTCAAACTAGAAATACACTAAATTTTCACCTTGTCTCACATAATCTGTCATATCTGGAAAAATACACATCATGGGAACCTGAAATTTTCTCAAAGCATCATTACTCATCCCTCTACCATAAAAATAATCATAATATCAATTCCATGCCTCAATCTCTCCAGTCACAAAGGCTTACCTATGCTTTGCATGTTTTATCCTCACCGTAGAATCTAGGGTTAAGCGAAAGAATGCAATAAATAAATATAAATCCTCTAAAAATGACCCAAAAATACCTAATATACCATGATATACCTGAATTAATTTTTCTATGAGCTCATATGACTCTAAACCACAATGTCACACGTCCAAGTTGTAATACCTACTCCCAATGAGCACCTCTAACATAGTGAACCATCTATACCTACACCATGTCATTACTGTGAGTCTCCAAGAACCCTAAAAAAATTCTATGAATCATGTCAACATACTTCCCAAGAATCCAAGAAGTTCATACTATCAAGCTGCATCTCCTAAGCACATGTATGGGCTTGTAAGAGAAAACTCACCTCACTTAATCCCACTGAATCAACAAAAACACATCTGAGACATCATGTAAACATCATGCACATCATCATAAGACCATAATACAACATCAAATTAGTCATTAATTTGGTTTTACATCAATGAAAACTCCTAATAGGACCACATGACAACAAACTTGTACTCTATGAACATTGTAAATTGTACAACATGATGCAATAAAACTTTTTGTTTCTTGTTGATAGTTCTTGTTTCTTTGTGAATGGTTTCTTCTCATTTATGCAAGTGAAGTGTTATGATTTTAATGAAATTAACTTTCGGCTATGTTTTTTTAATCAAAATCTCCCTCCTATTTCACTCACTAAGCAATTTTCTTCCTTGTATTCCATACAAGCAATTGCCATAGGTTTAGGGAAGTATTCATGTGTGATCTCTGGTCTTCAGACCACCCCATAAATTAGTTTAGATTGTTTTCATTTCCTTGCTTTCAATAAATGGAGCTTCCCCATTCAAGCAAAGGGACCTAGTCTTAGAGTGTTGGTGAAATCCCACAATTTGTCCTCATGACAAATTATTTTGCCAATAGTTTTTGGCACCCACCGTGGGGCATATTTTACATATTATGCACCCAATATACAAATAAAAAATCCTAAAAAAAAAATATTCCAAAAACCAAAAATATCAAAAATATGAAAATCCCAAAAATAAATTCCCACGAGTCCAAAATTTGCAATCCCTTTGAGAAAACTTGCTATTGAGAACCTTTCTTAAATCAACCCTTTTCCCCATTTGCAAAGTTCCCTACAAACTGGCTAAGAGAAGATATACCAGATTAGATAGAGTGAAAGGAATTGTTGACCCTTATTTTGAGGCTCTACAAAATCATCAAAAAAATCAGAGATAACCCATACTAACCAGATGGAATCACCCAACGAGACTCTCTAATTCATCTGGACCCTTATTTTGAGGCTCCTCCCCATATTTTAGCTAGTTCAGATGAAAAAGGAGCCCAACGAGACTACGAGGGACTTTGTAACTTGATATAACATGTTTCTCAAGAGGAAACCCTTTGAAGATTTCGCCTCGATGACAATGTGAAAATATACTTAATAAAAACTCAATTTACTGAGGCGAGATTCACCCTCCAAAGAGTTCAACCAAGAAATTTGGACCATGCTCAATAAATTTCCATTGAAGTAGAAGATGACCTCATCCTATCAAGAAAGATCAAGAACCCTTCAATAAAGGATAAGGTCTAGAATTCCAAAAATGAGAGAATTGATTCTTCATTACTGAGAAATTAGTAAATGAATTAACAATGTTGATGAGGGAGGTTTCCCAATGAAAATCCCATCAAAGTCATAACATAAATCATAAAAAAATTCAGAGATAACCCATAATTTTCTTAAGCTTCATCCCCATCTGATTCATCAAGTGGTACTCCTAGAAATCCTATCCAAACTCCTACTTGATTCTCGCCTTGCAAATCCTCTTGATTATCCTATCATTCGACCACTATTGAATGGTAAATTACCAAGTGTAGAAGAACAAGAGGAATAATTTCAGGAGTAATTTACAAAAGAAGAAGAAATGGAAGAAGAGATGTTAATACCCCAACCAATTGTTCCATGGGGAAGAATACAGATCCACTTGATCTTACACCTCCTCTTCATGATCTACCGACAAGTTCCCACAAGAAATTTCTGAAGTTCAAAGGTGACAACACACAACTTCCTGAAGAACACATCTCTTCCTTCATCACCTCATGCGGAATTCTTGGAATCAAACATGAAGATGTTGCTGTGAGATTATTTGTAGAATATCTGCAAGAAAATATAGTGGGATGGTTCTATCTCCTACCATCTGGATCCATCACAAACGGAATGACATCAAAATAGGTTTTAAAGAAAGGTTTAAATCTATTGAATGTTTTCAATACCTCATATTTCAACTGGTTCAGATGAAAAAGGAGCCCAACGAGACTACAAGGGACTTCGTAACTTGATATAACATGTTTCTCAAGAGGATACCCTTTGAAGATTTTCCCTCGATGACAATGTGAAAATATTCTTCATCAACAATCAATTTTGAGGTGAGATTCACCCTCAGAAGAAGAGTTTAACCAAGAAATTTGGACCATGCTCAATAAATTTCCATTGAAGTAGAAGATGACCTCATCCTATCAAGAAAGATCAAGAACCCTTCAATGAAGGATAAGGTCTAGAATTCCAAAAATGAGAGAATTGATTCATTGTTGCAGAAATTGGAAAATGAATTAACAATGTTGAAGAGGGAGGTTTCCCAATGAACATCCCATCAAAGTCATAACATAAATTAGATTATAGGAGCACCCCAAAGGCTTTCCTTGGAGGCTCCACATGTCAATGCAATTTGTAGAACTCAAGAAGATGAAGGACTTGAACAAGAAAGTGAAGACAATGATTTCCTAGAGAATGATGTACAAATTAGATTATGTGAATATTCAGGAGGTGAAGAAGATGATGATGAAGATACACCCAGTTTCTCATGTGTGGTATTCACCCATTCTCAGTCTCAAAAATGAGATTATTCCTCCGCATTCTTTTGCAAAAATAAGAAGATTGAAGATCCTCCTATGGTGAATCTACATAATAAAATAATCAATCGAGGATATCCACTTCTACCCTCCATGGAGTCTTCATTGGAGAAACTGATATCATGGAAAGTAAGAGATCATCTATGATTCCAAGTAAGTCTCATAATGCTCCTTCGATTATAATTCTAATCCTACAAAATCTAGTCCTTTAAGATTTTCTAATGTACCTTCAAAATCAACATATTTTCCCAAACATCTACTCCCACTTCCAATCCTATTCTAACTTTAAAAGCAATGTCTCTATCCCCCTTTTCTACATCTACTTCTTTTGATATCATAGAAAATCTGAATAAATATAAAGTGTAGATTTACGAATATGAATATTTTTGGACTCACTCGAAACAATTTGAGAAGCTTATCCATCATATCAAGGGTAGTAGTTTGAATCCCAATACTTGTGAATCCTAGTTCTAAAGTACTACTACTAACCCCACCTACACCTCCATCACATAACATGATTTCCATGAGTGCATCAAAGACTAATAAGATTGATCCTTTCTATGTCTCCCTTCTTGTTGGAAGATACCGGTTGAATAATTGTATAATAGATTTAGGTGCTTCTAACAATGTAATGCCTATAAAAGTTTCCAATGCTCTCGAGACTCACCTTAACATGGGACAGTGGCTCTTGTTACTCCATGGAGTAAAAGGAAGTCCCACTTGTAGGGAAGATCAAGGATACACAGGTGGTTCTTGCTGAATTTCTAGACAAGAAGGTGTCATTGACTATCTTGGTAGTAGACATTTGATTCATTTGGAATGTTGTTAAGTAGAAGCTTCTGCCGAAACTTGGGAGGAAAAATCTAGATGAATTGGTCTTCCACAACTACTCCCATTAAGGGAGATATGGAAAATTTACTTCCAGCTTAAAAGATGAGATATATGGTGCAAAATTCGGGAAATCAGGGAGTTAACATTTTTGCCAAGCTAGTGAAAGAGGAGGATGATATTCCTATCTTGACAGGACCGAAAATTCCTTTCCGATGGGGTATTGATCATGAATAAGTATGGAGAAATATTGAGTTGCAAGAGGACATCCCTGAGTTTCCAGATGATATAAGCCATAAGGAAGATGAAATGATTTTTGATGAGTACCAAACTGAAAAATAATCTAGTATGTTTACTCTTAATGAAGAGGTATTCTAATTCACATTCAAAGATGAATATTCTCTTCATCATGTCATCCATGAAGAATAAAATCCAACTTGTGATGAGCCTTTGAAAGGTTTGAAAGAAGAATTTGTGCAAGAAATGCTAAAAATTGCAGAAGAAACAAAAGACCCTCATCTCAAGTATTGAAATCCTAATGCAAGCCATGGATTTGCAAGATAGGTATGAATCTAATTTTGAATTCTCAACCAATTTCAAAATTGGTCACAAAGAAATAAAACAAGGTGAAAAATATAATATCCCTCATGAAACAATGATTGATGGATGTAATGATGAAATTTGAGTTTTCTCTTTTCCATTTGAAGAGTTAGTTTCTTTCTATGATGAAAAAGTTGAAACAAAGAGTTTTGAGTTCTTTGAAGTTGAGACCCCCCTAGAAAAAGAAGTAGCATAATACAATGAGATTTGGGATAATGAATCAATCACTCTAATTTTTTTCCTTGAATTTCAAAATGAAGGTTGTTCTAATGAATGTAAAGGTGAGATTTTTGTAGTTTCAAATAAGGATTGTATACAAGAAATCTTGAAATCCGCAGAAGGTACGAGAAGATCCTGAGCTAAGTCTTGAACTCTTGACTCATGTTTTGGCCATACAAGATAGGTATGGGGCTATGTTTGATTCTTCATTTAATTTACAAACATATCATAATGAAATAGAACAAAAAGATGAATTCAAGGACTCTTATGAAAAAGTTATCAATAAGCACAAATATGGGAAAGAAGAGAACTTATAATAGTGAAAAAATCAAATTAAAAATCAGCCTCAAGGAAATGGTGGAGCTCAAATTAAGAAATTAGGAATGTGGATGAGCAGAAGAAAATTTGCAATTGAAAATTGATAGACTTTCATAAGCAGTTGAGAAAAGGAGGCTACTTCCTTGAACCCATCAATGGATTTGCAGAACATCACCACTCAATGCTACCCATTCAGAGGTAACTTCCAAAGGTAAAAGTAATTCATTAAAAGTAGACTGTCCTTTGCATGTACCATAGGTGAATATAGGTTTGTGTGTTTCCATTTTTGTCATGTGTTGTGTTCAATAAATAAGGTTTTGTTGTATCCATCCTTGTTATGCAATGACTCCTATAGCCCAATGGATAAGGCCATTGGTCCTCTTAGTGTCTTAAGATTATGAGATTCCTAATTACTCCATATTCAATTTTTAAATCCAAAACAAGTCCCCAAGATAGAGGAAAATGTTTTCATGTTAAATGTTTGACATGAGAAATTGATTTTTTTCCATGACAACTAAGCCCACACTCAAAAATTCTGAACCGGGTAATGTAAACCTGCCCTCTAGCCAATTCTGACTATGTAAACCCCATAATGGCCAAGAGGGATGTGATAAATAGATTTTTAAAGTGTGTTTCATGTGTAGGTAAGTTGGTGGGAAGCAATTCATGGGTTCATTGTGATCCACTTTGAAGGAATTACTCCCAGAAGCCTAAAAAGGGTTATTTTAGGACTTTGGAACATAGTGAATATCCTCTAGAGAAAATAAATAAGGGATATTTCATCAAGAAGAGTGTGATAGAGACATGATGCCATTAAAGGTAGTTTAGGGAAATTCTGCAAGAAGAAACTGGTTTAGGGACAAACTATGTAACATTAGGCTATTTGTAGCACAATGCAAGGAAATGAAAGGAATGAAAAATCTAGTGAGCTTGTTTTGAATGGTTTAGAAGCCTCGAGTAATTTTGTGAAGTGAAAAATCACTCATCGAAAATATAAAAATGTATATTTCACACTAAAAAAATTTTGTCGGTAGATTCTATCATCAAAATTTTGAGATATTGGCCCAACAATGCAAGTGAAGATCTTTAATCCTAATGGAGATTCAAATGAGTGTTTTGGGAGTTACAAAAGGATTTTATACCTGATTCAAAAGGAAAAGTGAATATAATTCAACCCTATACATGTCCCATGTGATAATTAAGACAAAAATGTAAGTTTCTCTCTGGTGGAAATTTGATCTTTCGGCGCACAAACTTGACTAGAATAAAAAATGGGGTAAATATTGAATTTAAGGAAGAATTGGCTCTAAAATTTGCACCAATTATCTTAATAGGTAATTTCAGACAAAATAATATAAGGTTTTTCCATGAAACTCTCTGGGAAGCTCCGGGGAAAAAATCACTCTCTGGGGTTTATTTTTGGCATCTTTTGGTGAAGGTGGGCTTACTATAAGTGTCCAGTCACAATTTGCAAGCCAGAAAGAAATTTTTCACCTTTGAACCTAGTGCAAAAGTTGAATAGGTACAAAAAGTTTGACCCGATGAGGAAATACTCTTTCTTCACTTAAGTGACATCTTTGGTGGTTAGGTAATGTTTAACACCTCACATGCAAACTAGTCCCCTTCCTCATGAAGTTGCATACCCTTGGCACACTTTGCAAGCCTGCAAGAAATTTTGCACCTTTGCACCTAGTGAAAAATTTCATTAGGTGCAACAAATTGTGACCCCTTGGCAACCCTCTCTCTCTCGACACTTGAGCACTTAACTTGCATGTTAGGAAATTGTTAACAACTCACTCCAATGTGCAAACTAGTCCCCATCTCCATGAGAGCTGACCCCATGGTGCACTTTTCAATGCTGAAAGAAATTTTTCACCATTTCACCACTTACCAAATGTGGTAAGGTGCAATGGATGCTCACTTCCCCCATCTAGAAAGTTTTAACCCACTCTCAACCCGGGTTGAGAAGGAGTGCAAGTAAATCAAGAGGTGGGTTTGGCTTAACCATAGTTTGTGTTTGAATATTTAAACGAGACTTGAGAATTTTGGAGCCATTTTCACATCTACCCTTCCTTAAATTGCTGCTACACCTGTACATGCTCTGATTTTTTCAAGAAATCTCATGCCGGAAACACATTTTTTCTCATATCTCACAAATCCTTGCTTCGTTTTCCACGAGATTCAAACTGAAGCTTCCCTACATGAATGCCATTAGAATGAGTGTTTTCATGACCTAATTTATACACTACTCCACATTTTTGGACATCAAAAATTTCAGCCATGGAAAACTTCATCCTCATATATCTAGAGTTGCAGTGAGCCAAAAGAGCTAAAAATCGAGCATGAGATCCTAAAAAAATCAGCTTTCCAATGAGCCCTTTCTTGCCTCGGGAAAATTTGTTGAATTAAAGTTATGGAGGAATGTTATTTTCCATCATTATTCTCTATTAGAATTAGAACACATAGACCTACAAGTCTAATTTTTGAATTTGCAAAGATCCGGAGGAGAAAAATCCTTGAAAATTGGAGCAAAGCATCTGGTGCGAAGTAGAATTTGTGGAGATCTTTATTTGGCCTGATATGACACCTCGTGGCCGAAATATTTTTTAGATAAAAATGGTCTTGGTTGATTATCCTACATTCCTCACTAATTTCAACCTTCATAGAGGACTAATGTATGCTTTCAAAAGGGTGAAAAGTGGCATTGTGTCTCAAACGAAGAGAATCCTTCTTAGTTCCCAATTTTGGTCACAAAGTGGAGCATTCTGGTCTTAGTGTGTTTCTCACTTCACTAGATGGGTTGATCATAAGTTGCAAGCATGTTTCATCCATCTTATCACCTTCATTCTTCACATGGTTGAGGTAATCTTCATCTCATCTCATGGATGGATCCATTTTCTCAAAACCTTGGATCATCGGTGTTCTGTGCGGCAAGATCAAGATCAAAGTTGTGTGAGAAAAGTTTGATGAGGGTCATCAATCCTCACCATTAATAATGTCAATTTGGGTTGGTGTCTGAAGGTTGTATGCATTAAGAGAATAATATCTTGGAAAGAAACTCCCTTAAACACAATCCAAACTTGCATAAATTGAAAGCACACATGCAAAAATTTAAATGCACACTTGCAGAAATGTAAACACGCTTGCATAAAGGAAATCACACTTGCATAAATAAAGGTTGCATGAAAGAAATGAAACTTGCATAAATGAAATTTTTGAATTAAAAATAACTGAAAGATAAAAAGACACCTGCAGGTTCACAACAAAAATTGTATTGAAGAAGGATCACATAACATGAAATCAGAAGTTTACAACAAAAAGAAAAACTGCAGAAATAAAGAAACAAAAATTAACACATTGATCCATCTTCCTTGGAATGAGTGGCTAGATCATTCCTTGGAAGAGGACTTAATTCATATTTTTAATTCAGAACTTATAGAATAACTTTACTTTAAAAGATTGGAAAGAAAGAACAGATCTTTATTTCTTGGGAGAAAATAATTACATATCTCAGTGTGGAAGGTTGCATTTATAATTCATGCATCCAACCAACTCTTTATTTTAGGAAATACAATCTGATCTTATCTTTATTCCAATCCTAACAACTAAGATCTCCATCTCCACAAAATATGGAGAGAGATATATTATTGGAGTCAAAGTCTCATCTCACTTATTTTAGGAAGATTTGCTCCCAAATCTTCTCCTTGCTTTTCGGTAACAAGAATCATAATGATTTTATTCCTCTATATTATTGGAAGGAGAATTTTCCTCAAAATATGATTTTGACCAAATACCTTTCTTGGATTTTCCATTTGACTTTGTTGTTTTTGATTGTGGAACTTTTGACGCTTGTCTGATACGCTTTTTCCTTGGACTATAGTTCACTAAAAGTTATATTTATCTTCATTAGTAAAAACTGTTGTAAATATGAATGAGGTTTTGTTAAACACATTTCTATGAACAAAAACCTCTCTCAGATTTTCCATTTGAATTTTTGTTTCTGTTTATGGAACTTTTAGTGCTCATATGATACACTTTTCCTCGGACTACTGACTCACTAAAAGTTAGATCTATCTTCATTGGTAAAACCTATAGAAAATTTGAATGAGGTTTTTGTTAAACACATTGTTATGAACAAAAACCTCTCTCATATTTTCTGTTTTACTTTTCTATTTATAAAATTGTTAGCACTCGTCTGATACACTTTTCCTCATATTGCAACTCACTAAAAGTTAGATCTCTTTTTATTGGTAAAAACTTGTAGAAAATCTGAATGAGTTTTTGTTAATCACATTGTTATGAACAAAAACCTCTCTCAGATTTTCCATTGATTCTCTCGATCTTTCAAAATTCCTCAAAAACTGTCAAAATCTCTTATTTCTAGAACTAAACCTACGAGTTCCGAGAACTAACTCTGCGAGTTCGAACTAAGACTACGAGTTTCAACACTAACTCTGCGAGTTTGAACTAAGCTTTGTGATTTCAAGAACTAACTTAAAATAGCTATAACTTTTGCATACGATCTCGGATTGAGATGATTCTTGTTTTGAAATTACATAATTTTTTGAGAGGAATCTAAATATGAAATCATATTTGAGTTTAGATATACCATCCACGATGAATTCCAAATTTCTCAATACTAGCATTATCTTTCCTTTATGGCCTACATACATAATACTTTACATCTTTTCCCAAATAATCAATAGGATTAGTCAACAAAATAGATAACAAAATATTTCTAAAGAATGAACAAGATATATATCCTATATTCTATCTTAAGAAAACTATAAGTTCCTAGATTACATTTAAATCCACTTTTAAAGGTAACTTGGAAGGACAAAATAATGGTAGTTTATGGTTAATGTATGGCCTCATCAAAGTGCATCCAATTTCTCCCATGTAAATGGTTGATCATGAATATGTGATAGTGTCTCAAGGATCAGAAGGATGTTCTCAATGAGGGAATTCATCCTTCATGTTTCTCAATGGTCTACTCATCAGTGCTCATCACTTTCCATCTCGGTGCATCCAAACAATGATTGTGGAAAGTCATCATTTCAAGGAGTCTCACAAGGGGAAAAAGTGTCCAAAGGAGAAATCTTCATTAGCAGAGCATAGTAGTGTTATAGAGGGCCATCATGGAGCAAGTTTTCATCTTCAACATTAGTGGGTATTATCTTCATCAAGGAAGAGGCATCTTAATTTATGTTTGGGATCATTCTTCCTTTCCTCTCTCATTATTTCTCATTCTCCTTCTATCCCCTTCATTATAATTCCTCATTGTGCGTGATCATGACTTTTTGTCTTATTCATTAAAGTGACTATGTAATACTTGTGCAATGTAAAATTCCCTTTTGCAATTACAAAAAGGGGACTAATTTGTTATTTCCTAAGATAATGAAAAGTCACAAGGTGAATGGGAACATGAACAATTATGTGCGGGGTGGATGCAGAGATGGATTATTAAGCTATAAAAGGAGATGATCTCCTCATTATAAAAATATGGTAATTCTTATTTACTAGCTCTCATTGTCTTTCTAGAAATAAGTGCCTTCATTTTTAATTTATAGTCTATTTTTATTTTATCTCCATCTCAACTTGTAATCCATGAGCATTGCAAATTGTGCAACATGATGTAATAAAAAATTTATTTCTTGTTGATTGTTCCTATTTCTTTGTGAATGGTTTCTTCTCATTGATGAAAGTGAACTACTCTAATTTTAATGCAATGAACTCATCTATACTAATTTTTTTATTAAAATCCACCTCCTCTTTCCCTCTCCTATCTCTCTCATTGAGCAATTTTCTTCCCTTGTATTCCATACAAGCAATTGTCATAGGTTTCAGGAATTATTCTTGTGTGATCCTAGCCTTCGGGTCACCCCAGAAATTAGTTTAAATTGTTTTCATTTCCTTTCTTTCAATAAATGGATCTGCCCCATTCAAGCAAAGGGACATAGTCCCAGTGCATCGGTGAAATCCCACAATTTATCCTCATAAAAAAATATTTCACCTATAGCTATGCATATCAGTTTTAGGTCCTCTCGTTTGGTCCGCCTCCTCCTACATCCATCACATTCACCCTAAATGAGGGGGGGAACTATTGGGTGAGAAAATCACCCTTCCAGAAGCACAAAAATCCAGAATAAAACAACACAATACATAATTGGAAAAGGCACACAGTCACAGAATGGTCCAAAATTAAACTTAGATCACAAACACAGATCAAAAACTAGCACCCAGTATTAGACAGTAATGGTGGGTGCTTGTTACCGAGGGTTAAAATTAGACAATTTTTCATTTCAACATAGTTTCCAGCAAGTTACAGTATTAGAGACTTTTCTTCAGTTATAGAATTTAGTCAATTTAGTTACAATTTAGCTACAACTCAGTTACAAATCAGGATGTGATAATGTATAGTGACACTTATAATTTGAGAAGTGTCATAAAAGGAGAGAAAAACAAACATCTCTCCCTAACACCCTTTTCCTTGGTGTGAGATTTTCCAAAAAAACTCATCCTTGGCGTGAGATTGCCCAAAAACCTCATCCTTGGCAAAAAGATGCTCAAATCCATGGCTCGATACTTTGTTGGTTGATAATCAATCACTCCCAACCCTATCCCACAATATCTATAAGACAAACAAGACCATTTTATATCCTATACTCTCTCATACATCAAGTGCACTCTTTCCTTAGCTACTACTTTTACACACTTTTTACTTACTTATACATATGTTACTATGATTTTTCATATACAAGACTTTGACTACTATTTTACTCTTCTTTTACAAGTCCGTCCTTACAAGCAATAAGAAGTAACTCACATCAACAAGAACAAGCTCCAGGTAGAATGCTACTACACATATAATTCACCACTAGGGTCTATCTCCTTTTGCTAGTTACCACACTTCACATCATGATCACTTCACGCTTCACATGGCTACTTGTCCACTTGGCACTCTATTGGCTACAATCCTCTTCGGATTACTATAAAATTTTCCATCATGCCAAAATCTTGAAATAATGGTGGAGAAAGACCTCATCATCTTAACCGGTAATTGCCGCCAACACACCCCGCATGATAGATATGGATGCAGCCATGTGAGCTCTTGGCCCACCATGTATTCACCCAATTATGCCCAATGACATTAGGAGGCAACGGCCCGGGTCTTCCCGGGAGGTCACCCATCCTACTACTACTCCAATTCGGGCGCACTTAACTTCCTGGCTCTGATACCATGTATGATTTTTTGTCACACCAAAAGCTCGAATTGATGGTGGAGAGGGACCTCATCATGTTAACCAGCTGCTACACCAACAATTACAAGGTACACATCTTCTATCTACTTTATGCTATCGAGTATTCACTCAACAACATAAAGTGGGGGAAAATGTAGACACAAAATCTATGCACTTGGGTACATTTCTAGGTCCTAAAGCATACTAATGTATACATAATTCCTAAGCAAGAAAAATAGTGGTTAACAACTCCTTTTGGCCTTTTGGTTTCTTTATCTATTGCACTTTACTAGATTTACACATCTTATAGTTCTGTCAACACTTGACTGATTTACCTTTTGATGGCCTCGGACACTAGTGCCTAGTTAGGACAGAAGTTCCAGGAACTCTGTCCCTCCTAGGTGCTCTTTTCCCTCTCTTTCTTCTTCTTACTCTTTTGGGTCCTTTTTGCTTCTTGGTCACCTTTTAACACTTTTGTTTGGTATTTCAATTGTCAATTGCGAAATTTAAACAAGGGAATCATATACATAGACATACATACATACATACATTATATATGTGTGTGTGTGTGTGTGTATGTATGTATGTATGTATATGTATATGATTCCCTTGTTTAAATTTCATATATATATATATATATATATATATATATATATATATATATATATATATATATATATATATATACTTAGTTACTTCTTTCAAATAAGGGGCCAAACACTATAAGCATTATCTATCACCACCTAATCTTGCACAAAGGCACAAGAGCACTACAAAGTACATATCTAGCACATTCACACAAGGGACAAGGGATGCATTGGTTTGCATACACTGCATAGGAGGGGATTTTATTATATTCCATCACACACATTTTGCATATTTGGAAAAATCTAGATATATCCCACTATCATCGTGTAACTTGCACAAGGGAAACCTATGGCATGGAAAATAGATACACGCACACACATGAAGAACTACATGGAGTCTAATATGTAGTGCAACGTTCAATCATAAGTTCACTCTTTGGGTGACCTCCGAGGTTAGTTTGACTCCACATTCTACATTTTTATATTAGATTTGATGTGGTTTGTGGGAATGTGTAAGTATTAATTTTTTTTACAAGTGATAGGTGTGATCAATAACCTAACAAAAAAAACAAAGCAACAAATAAAAAATAACAACGAAGATCTTCCAACCCTAAAAGATCGGGTTTTGAGCTTCTAAAAAGACATAGGTGCCCATATCAGTCATTAGCGCTTGGGGCACTCTTTCCCTCTGTAGGTTCTTCTTTCTTGTACATTCCTAGGGTTCTGAACCCTCATCAATCCTTTTCGACATTGTTTCCATCCCATCTCGGTAGATACATAGTTCGATCATTCTTAGGTTGCTGAATCGACAAAGTCATCTTTCTCCCTTCATTTTCTTAGGGTGTTACATCTTTGAATGTTTATTTCTATCATATTTTTGTAGTTAATCATCTGAATATCATTTTTACAGGTAAGTTACTCGAAGTAAGGATTTAATTCAAATTATATTAAATCAAATTAATGTCTCCACTTCTTGAGTTTTTACTATTGCATAAAACTTCGATCATAAGACAGAGATATTTATTTTTAGCATAATTTATTTTTTCATTGAAATATGTAATGGGATTACCTTCTTGACTCAAAACAACCCCTATAGTAGTCCAACTTGCATCACATTCAAATTGGAACAATTTATCAAAATTAGGCAATGCTAAAACATGTTGTTATATGATTTTCCTTTTCAAAATTTTAAAACTCTTTTCAATAGTATCAATCCATTTGAAGGGTTTCTTACTCCCTCTAATAGTTTCCACAAAGGATCTTAAATAGAACTAAAAATCCTTATAAATTTTGTGTAAAAAGTAGAAATATCATGCAAAATTCTTACCTCAAATGGATTTCTTGGTGTAGGCCATTCTTCTATGGCTTTTACCTTGTCCTTATCCATTTTTAGTCCTTCTTGTGAGATGAAAAAAACCCAAATAAACCAGCTCTATTTTAAAATTGGAACACTTTTTGAGGTTTATCAACAATATTTATTCTTGCATTTTTCTCAAAACCATTCTTACATTCTCAATATGCTTTTCCTTTGTTTTTATGTAAACCAAAATATCATCAAGATAAATAATAACAAACTTTCATGTGAATGGTTTGAGTACTTCATTCATCAATCTCATAAAATTACTTGGGGCATTTTTAAATCCAAAAGGCATTACCAACCATTCATATAAACCATCATTTGTCTTTAAATTTTTCTTCCAATCATCTCCTTCCCTTATTCTTATCTTGTGATATCCACTTTTCAGATCTATCTTGGAAAAGTACCTAACACCACTCAAACAATCCATTAGATCATCCATTCTTGGTAAAGGAAATATATACTTGATGGTAATTTTGTTGATAGCTCTAGAATCAATACACATTATCCATCCTCCATCCTTCTTTAGTGATAAAACAGTTGGAACTGCACAAGGAATCAAACTTTCTCTTATCAATCCTTTATCCAAAAGTTCTTGAACTTGCCTTTACATTTCTTCATTCTCTTGTGGAGTTATCCTATAAGATTCCTTATTTGGAAGACTTTCTCCTAGTATGAGATCAATATGATGGCTAATGCTTCTCTTAGGAGGTAACACATTTGAAAAATCATCCACAATAATATCAATAAACTCACTTAACAAATTTGAATTACACTAGTTAATTCATTCAATTTTGTAGTAGTGATGATAGTTTTGGCTTACCAATGATTGCATAACTGACCTCCTCTTTCTTGATTTGTTGTAGGAATTATTTACCATTAGTTATCAACACCTTAGAGCCCTCTTCTACATCTACACATTCTTATTTCAATGGAGTTAGAACATGTTTCTTACCATCCTTTTCAAAAGTATATGTGTTTTATTTACCATCATGTATTGCTATCATGTAATATTTCCAAGGTCTACCTAGGAGAACATGAAACACATCCATATACATCACATCACATACAACTTCATCCTTATAACTTCCTCTCTAGAATTCAACTTTACACTTCTCATTAACAAGGATGTGACGGCCCTTTTGTAACCAAGATACTTTGTAAGGAGTTGGATGGCTTAAATTTTGTAAATTAATTTTATTAACCATTTCTGTAGACACCAAATTTTCAATTATTCCACTATCAATGATCACTTGACAAAATTTACCTTTTTCCTTTTGCATATTGTTTTGAAAAGTGTCTTCCTCTAAGGTGGTTCTTGAATCTCTTTATTTTGCTTGAGCAAGATCCTCTTCATCAACAATGCTTCTCCAAATTCTGGAACATCTTCTTGGATAGGTAGATTCATACTTTTTTCTTTTTCAACTTGATCCACATGAACATTTCCTTGGATTATAGATGGATTATCAGGACATTCATATGATCTATGTTCAAAATTTCCACATTTGAAACATCTACCAATGAATCCTCTACCTCTACCTTTATTAAATAATCTTCTACCTCTGAAATAATACCTACCTCTTGAAGATTGTTATGGTCTTTATGAGATACTACTTTCTTCTAGTTGGATTTACATTTTCATTCTTCCTCCTTGTCCTCTTCATCTATAGGATTTTCCCCTACTTCTTATATGTTGAGGGTATTTCCTTTCCAATTTCTCTTATATTATCAAATCATATTGATATGCCTCTTCAAATGATTTAGGAATCAAAATATTGATCTCATCTTGGATAGTGAGTCTCAATCCATTGAGATATCTAGAAACTTTCTTAGCATCATCCTCAATATGACCAACTCTAATGGTCAATCTATAGAACTATTACATGTACTCCTTTACTGACATTTCCTCCTATCTGAGTTTTTCAATCTTTTGAAAATATTTGTCTGATAATACTTAGGCATGAATTTAAATTTTAGATTGTCCACCATCTTATCCCATTTCTTGATCTTATTCTTTCCTTTCTTCACTATTTCTTCCTATAATCCATCCCACTAAAGAGACACATGACCTTTCATCCTGGTAACAACAATTTTTCCTTCTTTTCATCATCTACAATCTCATATGAAAAGTATTTATCTATGGTAGTGACCCAATCTACCATGTATTCAACATTTAAGCTCCTTCATATATAAGAACTTCCAGTTTGGTTTTCTGATTGATTTCACAATGGCTTTAACAAATCTATCTTCTATGGTTTCTTTATTTACTACTAAATCTTCTAGTCTAGATTTAGGTTATTCTTATCTATCACTAATATCTCCAATATCATATCCTCTCCTTTGAGTTGATTCAACCTCTTGTAGTCTTACCTTAAGCTCTCTTATCTCTTCCATAAGTATAGTTTGATTATGATGTCTTCTTCCTCCTCCTCTTACTCTCATTCCCATTTTCTCTCTCTTAATTTTTGTATCTCTTAAATCACTTGAATCCTTTTAAATCCCCTAACTGATATCCTAGTCTTTAACTACACCGATACTAATATTCTATGCCATGTCCAATTTCTCACACTTCAAATTTATAATTCAATACATATATTCCAATGTAACAATAAAGTGGTCTTGATTCTTTTTGAATGAGAAAATAAATGATATATTCATACATAAGGGATATACATACTTAATTCACCTTTAACCATGATATCATAAGCATATTAAATATATTTATTTTAATTCATAAAGCTCTCCTTTGTCTTTCTATTGTCTTTCCATGTCAAGCCTAATAGGTTTGTCCTTAGGCATTTATTGTTTTATTTTTCTTAGGGTTCAATTTATTTACAATCTACTTATAGTTTCAAGAACCATTTTCCATGTTATTGAAGACTACGAGTCTCGTAGATTTATTCCATAAGAATTATTATCAATTCACTAAGAAAATTAGTCAAATTAGGTCTTCTTTTTGTGTATAGTCATATTCTCTTATCTTGTCAAAGAAATATTTCTCGAATGGAATGTAAAACAACTGGAAGATTCTTCCAACATTTAATACCTATCGTGTACATAATATGTTGAGATTTTGGGCCTTGGTAATTGAGACGATGCAGAAATCATAAAATTTGTAATGAAACCGTAAACAAGGTTTTAGAAAACCCAATAGGGAAAAATGCTTGTATCTCACTCTATAAACCTTACCTAGACCTAAAACCAATTTCATAAGCTTCATGGGATCTTCCTTAGATTTCTCATTTTATGATTATGACCTGTAGGTTCTTTGTATGCTTACAACAATAAGCTTTTAGTAGGAAAATGTGTGTTTCTTACTTAGAACAAAGCAATTTCATATGATCATTACAATAGTAATCCGGATAAACGAGTTTATCTATCTCCCTGAACCTTGGATGGTGCTAAAAAATCTTAGGAAGTATAGACATTATATCACAAATAGATTTCTCTTATTTAATTCTTGATTGTGATGTGTACATGGAGAAACAATATATTAAAACAATATGTCTAACTTCCTTTTTGGCCATTCTACCTAAAACTTTGTTATATCACACTGTTTCATGTTCATAGAAGATGGCATATCTTGAGATTACAGATATCCATGTTATAACTTAGTTCATGGTTGATATTTTCACTCAACATCTTAACTATAAGATGTGAGATAATTGTTTCTCCTCATTTATTCATAGAAAACAATTATATTTGAATTTTCATAGCTCCTATGAACTAGAAATTTCCTTATCCATATACTATTCCTCTATAATCCTATGGAATTCCACTAGACTTATCATTTACATTGGTTTATTTACTATAAATTACATAAAAATAGTACAAATTCAAATTGTATTTTTTGAGGGAAAATCTCCCAAGACACTAATCAACATCAAACACTCTAATTATGCCATATATGACTTATTCTATTTATGAAAAACTCCTTCAATCTCGAAAATTATGAATTTGGTCTTCCAAATGACTCTTAAATGATGCTCCTACATCAATAAATAAGTGTAAGAAAGGCACAAGTATATTATTTACTTATATAATTCTATATTAGGGTTATAAATAGGAGATATATTCATATTAACTTATTTAATATTAATATACAGATTAACATATACCTATATTAGTGATTACAAATATATAACCATAAGAACATGTGATAAATATAATAAGACACAAGAGAATAGATGCACTTATCTATTTTGTTATTTTAAAAGCTCATATGGGAGTAACAAAATGCTAAAATTACTAGAAATGATATACATATGATTATTTTCTTGTTTTGGAGGCACATGATGAGAAGGGATGAAGTTGTTGGTTATGTATATAACCATTTTTGGTTTCGTAACTATTTGGTAGTTTCATATGGTGAATTTTTTGTTCTATAATTTTTTGTGTCTATGCGAGCTATTTGAATATGCCTTATTGTGTAACAATGATTCTCACAAATGTACAAAACCATCTATAGGACCCAAAATAACTTAAAAATCTAACCATGGGTAAAATTCACTTTAAAGTTAGTGGTTGGGTTGAAGTACAATCTATGCACTACCTATATTTTCACTACTTCAAGAGAAATCAAACCACATGCATAGTTATTCACATATAGATGTGATATTTATATAGATGAAACTAGCTTTGATAACTTGATCACTTGATATTGTTTGCAATGGCTTGGCATAATTTTCTTGACTTGGATAGGACTTGAAACTTGGGAAGATATAATCTTGATCTTGGTTTGGAGTGCTTCAAACCTATGTGGGGTTTTCTCCTAATGTGTGTTACTTATTTTTAATGAGTTTAGGAGATCTTGGAGCAATTTTTAGAATGTTTTTTCTTGTAGTAATATTAAAAGTTATTGGTGGATGCCAAACACAAGTAAATGAATGCATTTGAATTATGTATATAATATTTCATAGGTTTAATTTCATATTAAGGCTGACCTATAGGAAACTTACCGACACATTAAAGATATCAAGTTGACAAAATAACCATTGGATAGATTATGATGAAACTTCCTATTTTAGACCAACCCATTTGTGGTTTAGTCCCCATTCAAGTGATCCCATATATGTAGAGAGTGAGGTTCTAGAATGTTTTGGGCATGACCTTTGTGAGTGATAGACTATTGTGGACTAATGCAAGAAATTTTGTGAGTGACTAAGTAATATAAAGAGGAGAGATATTCATGCAATAGGCTAAGGATAGGAAATTGAGCTTCAAATGTGTGCATAATTCCCAATTCAAGGATTAAGCCAATACAGACATTATCAAGTGATAAATTACCAAATGCATGTCTCTACAAGTGAAAATTGATTTGGTCGACCTACTATTTAAATTTTTCTAAATAAAAAATTTAAAACCTCCCTTATGACATCTAGATTGTGTAAAACTAAGATATATTTACAATTTTGACTTTAATTTCTATTACGAAATAAACATTGTGATTGTATTATGAAAAAAATACAATGGTATATTCCACTATTCTTTGTTAAAGACTCAACAAACACTTTTTCTAGCTCATGATCCTTACGTACCTAGTTCATGATTATGCCTTATATCATCATTTTCCTCCTATTTCCCTTATATTTAGACCTACTAGACCATATTCTTCCCATAGAAAATCCTTATATCATCTTTATACCATCTTTCTATCATATTTATTCCTCTCACTCCTTCTTACAACCTACATTTCTCATCTACCTTCTTATCTAACACCATCCTATCATCCTTCCATGAGCTCCATTTAGCTCATGGTTTGTTTCTTATTTATATAATTTATATTATAGTGTTTATTTTTAGTTGTGTATTACTTGGGTTCATATATTATCTCTTTCTACACTCTAGAGATTTACTATGTAGACACACTCCCATAAGCGTAAGTATACTTTGCTTGATTTCACACTTTATCAAAGTTCAAGGTGCCCCCCACGCCACCCCACCCCATATAGGGTAGAGATAGGGGCTCGATCGAGTGCCGGCTACTACAAATTTTGTGTGTCAATAAAGCGTATACATAGATATACATAAGTCTCTAAAAACTCTAATGTGTAACTCACCTCTTTGGAGCAGCAGGCCGGTGTACATAAGTCAAAAATCAAAACTCAAAAACAAATATCAAATCATCTCATCATCCCCGGGAGGGCCCAGTGCCTCTGCCACTATCTCATGTCCCCTCACCTAACCATTGTCTTTGTGCACTAGTCACCTTTTTATAGCCCTTCCTATGAGTACGGTGGCTCCCGGAACTCATGGCACTATGGGTCCATGAGCTACACCTCGATTGGATTCTGTTGAGATATGTAGTTCGTATAAGCTGGAAATATGGATACAAAGCTCTGTAATATGATCCTCATAATATCTAGCTTAACCCACAACCTATCATGTATCAGGTCCATCAATATCACACTGTGGTGGTGGCATCGCTCTACTACTGTCTGTAGACCCTATCCCATTGGTAGTGGTCCTTGTCCTGTACACGAGGTCATGGACTCTATCCACAGTACCTATACCTATAATGATGGACCCTTTCCCTATATTTTTGTCCCATCATGTGACATCGGAGGTGAGAGAGGGGCAGCCACATGTCCCCGGCACCGGCCTACTCTGTGTTCTACTTAGTTTTGTTGCGTAATGTGGCTCCATGTGCTGTAAAGAAGTCACATGGGCTGTAGTCCACCACTTGTCCCTCGTTTCTAGTATGTGTTTGTGTTGCTTCTGGATGCATCTATAATGTGGCCACCAGTTCTGTAACACAGTCACTTGGGCTCTGATCTTGTAACCTACACCCATAACCGTGATCTCTCACTAGTAATAGTGGCCAAATCCACTTGGTCTTGGCACGGTTAGTGCTTCATGTAACTATGTTTTCCACCACTACCTATAACCCGGTCGTGCACCCAACATCATCTATCATCTCATCTATTACCTGCTCCTCTACTCTTGCTAGTGGTTCCGACTATGGAAGAGGTAATGGTATCACCACATCATCTCGATGGTACTGTGGCAATGGTGGGGGCATACCACGATGTAAGACTAACGTAAATCGACCTAATCTACGGGTATGTAATCATGTTCCTTGGCCATGCACACTTGGATCCATCTCAAAATCTATAGACCCTCCAACTCCTTCATGCTTGTGAACTCTGGACACATGAGGTATGGCCTCCATAGAATCTCTATTGGTGATAGGCTATCCAATACCCTCTGATAATATGTTATATCTTGAGTCACCCCATCCACCCTTGCTTGTTCTCCAACCCTTAGCCACCACCTATATCCTTCCTTCTATACACACCCACCTCCCACCCCTGTCATGGTAGACCAAGCGGATGAAGGCACACAATGTTCTCATATGCCCAACAATGTAACAGATAGGTACAACAGAGACTATATCACCATATCCTCCTGTAAGCCCACAACTCCATGTATAACTAAACCAAATATGTTGGTGCCCATGCAAAATAGACCCTATCAAACACCATGTCCTCTAGGACTCCCATCAAGGCCGTGGAAACCTCCCACCCTCTAAGTCGGAAGGTAAAAACAACCGCGCCAACCATCATCAAAATCGACATTTGAGTCTCCTACGGATACGCCGCATACATCTCACCATAACTGATACTCGCACTATGATAGGTCAGCTCTACCATGGCTGACCCAAACATCATAGCCATATGACCCACCGCATCTAGAATCGACACCTAATATAGTGGCTCTCCAATGATCGGAAGCCACAAAATCCTATAGACATCCTCTAGTGTGACGGTCATCTCTCCCATCGGCAGATGGAAGGTGTTGGTATCCAGATCCCATCTATCAATGAGGGCTACCATCATGTTGTGATCTTGGGAAATCCTCCTATATCTCCTCACCACACCTAACCCGACTTCCCTCATGTGCTCCCACTCATCCTTTGAAATGGTAGGCCTCATCTCGTACTTAGGAGGGTTAGAATTCAATCCCTCGCCATCATCTTTTGCCTCACCCGCATCATCAACATTCACACAAGTTATTCATTTACCCTTTCAACTTTCTCTTCAACAGTTGACTTAGCCTATTTTATACCTTTCCTTACCTAAATCATCCACCTTTACTCACCCTACCTCCTAGAATCATATTCTTCCCACTCACCTAGTTGACCTACCCTTCCCCATTCCTCCCGAACTCATCCTATTGCATCATAATTCCCCTAAAACCTCCCCTCAGTGTTCACTTGGACACTTTACCCAGCCTATACTTACCTTAGACCTAGCTTTGACACCCCATCTAGCCTACACATATCTTCAACATTCAATATCAACATTTGCCAACACTTTTTCAGTCCACAGAGCAACTAACATCGGTCACCCTACCGATGTTGGTACCCTTCTCGTAGTTTTTGTCGGTTAAATCAACCAAGGTCGGCCGATAACCGATTGAAGTCGGTTACAAGTTCACCCCAAAGGCTAGACCCCCACGTCCCCCCAATGTAAAACATTTACAAAAAAATCCTATTTTACCCACCCAAACACACCCAAATGGCTCCAAAATTCATTTTGACCCCTAATTAACCTAATTCCACCCTCCCACAACCCAATTTCACCCATATTTCAATCTCATTTCAAAAAATAAAATTCTCATTTTTTTAACCCTATTCTTCAAAAAATCCAACATTTGAGTTTGAATCCTACCTCTTCTCACTTGATACCTTTGTGGTGGGATGGGTGGAACCTAAATCGGCTCACCCTCAAATCCTTCTCCTACCTCTGTCATGTCAAATGCCTCTCTAAGCTCTCAACCAATCAAAATTACTCAGGTGGTTACAACCAGGCCCCGAACTCACTCCTCCAACCACTAATCTCTCACCAAATCACTCTACTAGGCCTCTCTGTCATTTTTCTCATGAATATGCTCCCCACAAATCATTTTCCAAATTACCAAATGCTCAAATGAGCACCTTTTTGGTGGGTTTTTCATTTTAAATCACTATTTTCCATACCAACATCAGTCGGTTCATGCCCTAGGTGACCGACATCGGTCACACATGGTATCAGTTCTCCCTTAACCAGAATTAGACACCTTTTCAATAACCCAATCAGCCTCATTTGACCTAATTTTTGTTGTTGAGTATCTTTTTATTACTAGCCCAACCCTAAAACATCCCTACAAATTCACCTATCATCCTCACCACCTCATAAACTTCCTAAGGATACTTAGGGACAAATCATTCACCTGTATACCCTCGTCGACCTAACCTTTCCTATTTGACAATCAAACTCACTTACTCACTCTACCATGCAATAATGCTACCCATGTTGTTTCGCCTACTGACCTTTCCTTGCCTTATTTCATGATGTTTATCTCGACCAGAAAAAACCTTTTGGTGTTTCAAAATACACCTATACTCGTTCCTACACCTAGACCCATTGTGTTTCTGGGATCACATCATATACCTTGGATACCTGGACCACATCACCCTTGTTTGGATAAACTATCAAAATTTGACAACGTAGAGTTTGTGTGCTCTTCAACCTTTTTCCTTATTGCACTCACGGATGTGTGTGATCATTTGAATGCCTCCACCTTTCGATCCCCATATCATCACCATTTCCTACACCTCCACCTTATTCCATTTTTCATCACCTACCCACCTTATTAAACCCATCACCGATTCGGCCTTCCCTACATCATTTCCTACTTTTAGGGGATCACCTCCAACCTTATCTGGGGAAACCTACTTCTTTTTTTTCATCATCACTTATTAGTACAAGCTACATGATAAAAATGGGAAAATGTAGACACCCAAAATTGGGTCGCAACCCTCTAGGCCTCACCCTTCCACCTTATTAATTATATACCCCCTTACCATGACCCCTTTCACACATTTTTATTAATCTAATTATCAATATTAGGTTAATTACCACCTCACCTCTCCACCTCACCTTGGACCCATTCTAAGGCCATTTAACACCTAAGGCTAAGTCATCACTTCCCTTAACTAACTAAGACTCTTTCTAAACCTAATATTTATTGCCAACTACCTCTCCCATCAATTTCCCACATGTTTAAATGAGAATCAAGACTCCTAACCCATTTCCATTCTTGACCCATGCCAAAAAGGGAAGAAATAAGCTATTTTGAGAAAAATTGACTATTTCTCCCTAATCGAGGTTATTATTCCTCACCAACACCTTTGGTCAAGGAACCACCATCAGTTCCTTTAAATAAGCACTTTCAAATATTTTCCCGGGTTCTTATTTTGGTTGGATTTTAGATTATTCATTTGCATCCTTACATTCTATTGAGCATCCAACGATCAAACACATCACCAAAGCATTCAAGTTCTTCACCAACAACCAACCTCCTACTCTGTAACCTCAAACCACTCATACATGGAAGCACTCGGGATTCATTTCCATGGCACTAGATCTTATCCCGTCTCTCCTACAAGTACCCACCAACCACTTTGCCATTTCTAATCTCCAGATCTTCATATAAGTATCTTAACTAGGTTGTTAGTTCTTAGCTTTGGTCTTAGATATCTTATTGTCTTTTATTGTATGGCTCCCTTCTCACCGAATACCATCTGTCACCCATCTACCCATTATCATACCAACTGAACCTCTCTGTTCCTCTAACCACCCCTTTTACCCATGTTGTACCTTCACCTAAATCCCTATACCCTATCCAAGATCTCCAATTCCGTTTTAAATCACAAATATCCCAAGTTAACCTCCTTTCTTGACTTGACACCTAATTTCCCCTGCCATGATCGGTTAGCAAACCGATTCCGGCTAAAGCGATGACCGGTATCGGTTCCTCAATTGGCATTGGTCTCTGCATCTTGCATTTTCACTCAGACTAGCAAGCTAATTTACCTATCCAAAACCTCTCAAAATCCTCCCACAACTTCACCCAGACTTCCATAATACCCTCTGTTATACTTACAAACATTAACAACTAACCACCCTCTTCAGATTTAATCTTGTATTTTTATTTAGATTAAATTGAAACTATTGTGCTTGTGTGAGATACCTAAATTATACAACTACAGTAGGACTCTCTATTTCATATTCTTATCAGCATTTAATTTGTTTTAAAATGTGGATTGACCACCTTCTATGAATCATTACGCTTCTGAATCTAGCTCCCACTAGGCAATCCACCAACCGATGCTTTTAATTCTATCTTATGGTCTTGCTTTTCTTCTGAGGTAGTCCTTCCCAGAAAAAAAGGAGTGCTCTTGATCATCTTACAGTGTGCAACCTCTTCACGACCTCCGGTATTCCTCATGTAACTTACCTTTATCCCTTTTAATAAAAAAATTCATGTCGTACTCTATGTGGTGAAACATTCACACTTCCTTCTTAAAACGTCGGTTGATTTGTGCATTGTGCTTGAGGATCCCCATCAAGTTGGTAAACTTGCTTCACAAGGACCTTGCTATGATACCAATCGTTAGAAGCACGAATCTTGGGGATGAATTAGTCTTACAAAAAAATTTAATTCATTTTTATCACATACATTCATCATTCAAACCATCCATTCAACATTCATAAACAATATGAGCTTATTAAGTGTGTATTAAACATTTACAAGTGCAAGAGACAAGATATACCACATGAACACAACACACACACACACACACACACACACACACACGGAAACCCTCAAGGGAAGAAAACCCACCAAAATATATGCTAATATTACTCATAGAAAAAAACTTACATTAATATTACACATCACATTATATTTTTTAGTGAGGCACCAACCCCACAAGGAGTACCAACCCCTAGTTTAGTAGGACACCAATTCTACAAGGAGGCTAAAACCCCCAAGATGACCAAACACCAACTCAGCCACATAAAATGGATGATCAGTGAAGATATTTTTCTTTAAAAAATGATGGTGATCACAAATTCAGCTCCTCTCTCTGGAGATAGAATATTCTAAAACTACCTTCTCCCATTCTTCACTCAAATCTAGGCCATCATATTTGATTAGGTCGATGACCTTCAATACATTATCCTCAACTCTTCTCAACTATTTATGTATCTTCTTAGATCTTCCCATAACCCCTCTAAGCTCTTCTCTCACCTTCTCTATCTCGCTCACATCCCCATCATCTCAACTAGTCAATGAGCAAACACACTAGCCATTATATACATAACACTAGATCAAAGAAACCGTAAGTAGGACAAGACCATATAGATCGATCTTCAAAACTTGAAAACACATCAAAAAAATCATATACCATCACTTATAAGGACCAATTAGGTCGAAAAAAGGTAACACTATCATGAATTAGTTCAAGGCTTCTCAAACAATCCCAAAAACAAGGTCTTCATCTCCAATGATTGAATCATGAAACCAAAACATAGAACACCAGCTCAGCTTAGGAAGTAAATCTTCTCAACATCATCAATAAGGAAAAAAATATCTGCACCACTATCTCCACCATGAAACACACCAAGAAGCAAACACTTCTAATTAGGTCTTCAAGCACCAAAAATAGTCCATAAGAGTGAACAAATTTGCATAGAAAAAACAACTTTCAAGACTTCTTGGGCACATGAATGGATGCACCATGACTCCAAATCACTCTCTAGGTCCATGATATACTACCCATTAAGGAATCATACACCAAAACCTTCATCTCTTCTAACTCGCTCAAACATGTTGATCATGCCCCCAAAATAGGTAAATCGATTAAAATAAATGTGGATTTATGAGCCTAATCTGATGTTATTTCAGCAATAAAATAAATATGTAATTAAACACATAAATTAAACCCAAAAATTAAGCAATAAATTATGAAACTTTAATTCCAAGGAGGAGAAAAAGGTACTTAGCTAATTCGTAATAAAATTTAGAGTGTATTGAAGTGTTGACTAGGTGAACATAGCTGTAGGAGCATTGCATAAAGACCCAGAAAAATGTAGATATGGAGAGATAAGATGGAATGGGTCACCTGGAGAGGAACAGGGTGCTTGTGGGTGTCGTAGGCTTGCTTCTAGGTGCACGGGTCTGCGTAAAAGCTCGGGAAACCTCCTCGAGATGTCATGAGTTGTTTGCAATTAATCACTTTTTGTCACTATGAGGTCGCACCAAGATCATTGAGGTCATTGGAAACCTGCAATGAAGCATGAACTTGCAATACCCTCAAACAAACATCAAATCCTTAAAAACAAAGATGTAGAATGAGGGGTTGGAATGTCCTCAAGCGGCACAATGGTGAACTTATGATTGAGCATTGCACTACATCTTAGAACCAATGTATTTCTATGTGTGTATGGAATCATTCCCTATGTGGCTCTTTCATGTGTGCACTTGATGGCAAGAAAGTAGCTAGATGTAAAGAAATGTAGTATATATGTTTATGAAATAGAATTAACTTCCCTCCTATGAAGTGTATGCAGAAAACCAGCCCTTGTCCCTTGTGATGGATGCTAGAATGGATGCTTTGATGCTCTTGAATATCCTTTAGATGCAACCTTAGGTGGTGATAGCTAATGCTTAGTGCTTGGTCCTTTAATATGGTCACATTTTAAATTTATATGATTCCCTTGCTTGAATTTTGAAATTAACCCTGGAAAGGCCAACTACCAAAAATATAAGATGTTGAAATGTCTAGAAAGGACCCAAAAAGTGTGAACAAAGTACAAAATGGTTGGATGCACCCAAAGGGGATGAGGGCGCCCGATCCGACGTCTGGCTAGGTGTTAGTTTCAAGATGATAAAATCGAAGTATAACAAGGTATACTAAGTAAGTAAGGATGCAAGACCAAAAAGGTATTATAATGGAAATAAATGTGGCCAAAGAAATGGGTTAATCAATACTTTTCTTAATTAGGAATCATATGAATAGTAGAATGTAGTCATGACTAGCTAATTACATGAGGTGCATGATTTTGTGTCTACAATTACCAAGAATGTGATTGTGAATGAATTATGGATAAAATTAGCATTGTGCAAATGAGAACTAAAATTTATAAAACATATGGTTTTTCATTGTTAATGAAATGATAATTAAGATAACTCTAATAAATTTTTTTGAAAATATAGTGTATGTATCTTTCTTTCAACTTGACATCACCTTTTTTAGGGGATGGTGACGGATATGCAAGTTGCATTTAGAAACATTGCTTACCCCCAAACTTATACATGACATGTATTCCAATTTCTACCTAAATTTTATGAACAATTATCGAGGTATGTGCATGGAGATACGAGACCAAAAATTAGCCAAAATATGCTTTTTGCCACTTAACCATAACACACTCACGTTATGGCTCAGTCACGTTATAATGCGATAGCAAAAATTAAGCTCACATTATAACACAAGTGCGTTATAGCTCAGATTTACCAAGCCATAACACACTTTTATTATGAATGTAATAAAAAAATAGTCATGGCCAAGATCTCACAAAATCATTCCAGAAAGTAAAAACTCTATTGTGCAAATAATGCAAGCGGGAAAAAGGGTGAGTGTGTTTTAGGAGGTCAAAATGCTTCTGCTTGATCAAATCAACCACAGAGAGTTATAATTTATTTTAGGGTAATTTAATAACTAAGCTAATTTTTTTGCATTTTTCTTTTTTGTTTTTCTTTTTTAGTTTTAGATATTTAAATAGCTTCGGTTGGAATCTTTCATTCACCCACAAACCGGGGTAAAAAAATGAAGAGTACATACTTATATTAATAGGGTGTGTGAATAAATATTATAAAAATTTTACTTAATTAAACATTAACATCCACAATAGTAGTAATCACATAAGATATAACAATTTTCACAACACAAGATTCATACGAAACCCTTTCGGGAAAAACCACAGAGAAAGGACTTCTTGGAACTATTACCCAAATCCAGCCCAAAATATCTCAATATACATTTCTATGCACCAACCTACAGGAGATACCAATCCTAAAATGTTAAGCACCAACTCAACTGGTTTGTGAGCACCAACTCACTTTGGAGACACCAATCCCGAATGTTGACCACCAACTCACTTTGGAGACACTAATCCCTAAATTTTGAGCACCGATAAACACATCCACCTTTTTAGTTGATTATTCAACCTGATGATGGAAATTATTTTATCTCTTAACTATTGTTCTCTTCTCTTTGTTGGAAATTTCAAGCACTAGGAGGGGGTGAATCAGTGCTTGTTCAAAATTTTACAGACATTTCCATTTCCTTAATCTTGTTATGATGAACACACAAAACCATACACAAGAAAATAACAAGAGAGCATACACAAAGACACAAGATTTAATGTGGGAAACCCAAACTGGGAGAAAAACCCATTGAAACCAAGAACTATCTTAGGAAAAGAATGTCCTATAAATGTTACATTGATTTCATAGTTGAGCTTCAACTCAACATGGAGCTGACTCCAAAATTTAAGCAAGATCCTACTTAGTCTTTGACAAGCTTTAAATTTCTGGAAGCTTCAACTCATAAATATCAACCAAGTTTCAACATTTTTCTTCTACAAGTTATAACTCATAAGGAAGCTACAACTCCCTCCTACTAAGCTACAACTTATACTTCTTCAATATTTTTATCACTTAGAATTTTTTTTCTACAACTAATTGTGACCACTAGATTAGCTCACTCTTCTACTCTTTTCACCCTCCTTTATTTTTTGTAGGTACTCACCTCAAGGATGCCTCTTCAACATCATATTTCTCTTTCAAAATTTTTCATATTCAATACCACAAATCCTGTAAAATTTTAGGCTTTACTACATTTCATCATCCTCTAATATTCATCACCTTTTCACACATCCAAAATGGAATTTTTATCAACCACAACACCAATGCATGAGAGATATTATTTATCATAAGGAAAATCAGCTCCAAAAATGATTTTTTCACTTCCCATTCTATGACTATTCAACTCCCAAGTCTTTTCACTTCAGAAATTATCTTAGTAACTCGTGCACATAAAGTATAAGGATTCACCTAAAACAAAAATTGTGACATCGTAGTTTTTTTGATATATAGACTAAATTTTCTTGAATTTTCATGAGGTAATCCATACAAAATAAGCTCAAACATCATATTTATAACCCCTCTTACACTTCTGAAATTTCTGACTACTCCTGCAAACTCTTCAACTACCTCTGCAATCTGATTTGTAACTGTCAAAAGCTGATTTGTCTTATTCTCTCCAACCTACCAGTTTTTCTTTTAGATTCCTTACACAAGATACTAAGTGTCATATGCATGCAAATATGTTACTCTACACCTTATTCACCCTTAAAACTATCTAACTCACCATTTAGTCTTCAAGGTTCATTGGAGCTTTATTCTCATCCTTGGAGATCTAGAAATTTTAGTCATGGGGAAGCACTGGAAAAATTAAAGTGCAAGTCTTCAAATCTTGGATAAGGTGGTGAGTGGTCTCTACATTACCTTTAGAATCCTAAGAGAGCTTCATCAATATCATTCAGACAATAAAAACCTAATTTTAACAATTAACATCACCTATAATGAGTTATCTATACTCTCAAATAATTTTTAAAACAAAAGTATTCAATTTTACGGCATAAACAATCAAATTTCTCGATCTCGATTTCACTTTGAGTTTGAGGAAGGCTTAAAATAGGTCTAAAAAATAGATAGAACTTTCTTGTTTCACATCCATTTGACCTCATAATTTTTCACCATATTTTTATCAAAATTCTATTAAAAATTTTCTCTTATGATTTATCTAAAGAAGGCTCCACAAATTTTCTTGAAAGCTAAGAAGTCAGGGTGTTATTTTAGCAACTTTACTTAACTGGTTTTACAAAAAAGCAATATTTTGAGAAAAAAATCCTCCTTAAGTCCTCAAATTTGGACCAAACCTTCATGACTTCCTCCTACATAAACTCAAATGACCATTTTTTTCTGGTACACTTTGAACCTTCCAATAAAATCTCATTTGTGCATGCTAAACTTGTTTATCCTGAAGGGCAACCATACTAATGAATCTGAATATGCCTCTAACTATTGACTTATGACATGAAACTTCATAATTTGAATATTGAAAATGTCCCTACACACTTCTCGTGGATGCATTACCTTTTCATAGTGTATTTTTCTTCATACCTTCATGTTAGGTCCTTGAATTAGGGTATTTTAAGTTAGTTCATAGTCAACTCACCAATTTTGAACTTTTCTTCATATTGTATCCCCTTAAACATGTCCCATTATGTGTTTCATTCCTTTACCATGCTTTACTAGCAGCCTCAATTCTTCAATTCACCTTTCCAGGTCACTTTTCTACATGGGCCTTAAGATTAGGCATCCTGAATTGAGCTAGTTTGAAAAATCCACCTCATGTACCCATGTATTCATCATTATGAACCTATTTCCACATCATATGCATACTATAAAATGTATGACATCATCTTAGAGTGTTCTCACATCATCACCTTGCTTATACCTGTCACTAGCTGCTCAAGAAGTCTATGCTTCATCAAGTGTTACCAAGCCACCGACATGTTACGCCTAGTACGAGTCATTCCAAGCTCTCTCTAGTTCTCATGCATCTTGCTTTATCATTAATATACCTTTGACATCAATGAAAACTCAACATACACCTACCAACACTCTTCTTCTTCTTTGATCTACCTTTAATGATTTATCTTTATTATTATTTTCTCCTACTAAACACATCTTTCTTGTACTTCCTTCCTTTTAAAAAATTATCCATTTAGTTAGTATGAATTTATTATTTCTTCTCTCTAGCGCATCCACTAACATGTCTTTAGATTATCATCTTATATTGCTTCAAATTTCTGCTATGATATTTACTAATCTATCTTTGTAACCCATACCTCCTTGATATTTACTAATTTATTTTTCCTTTTTGTAATTTACCATTTCATTATGCTTGAGTTTACTCTTTTTCTCTTCAGCAATTCACTTTTTCTCCATACTCAAAAAATGCTTGAGATGCAAAGGATTTCTTCACATTAGTCACTCCATAATTCTCTTTAGTAGTTCACCTTTCCTTCTTACAAGTGCATTTTTATTGTATTCTCTCTCAAGAACTCTTATTCATTTTTTTACTCTATCTTATTTTATACCTTACTTTGATCTATAAACTTATTTGATGTTAAGAATGATTTGGTCGACATTTGAATATAGATGTAAGAAATAGAGGAGGCTAGCCAAAGCAGAATTGATCATGAATGTACATGCAAACACCATGAGTCATAAAAAAACAACAAAACAAAGAGGATATGCGGTGATTGTGTTTGCGCAGTATTATTGTAGTCAAAGAATCATTACAAAAACTTCCTCACGAATAGAACACAAACCAACAACCTCTTATTTTTAGGAGAAATAGGAGGATGAGAGAGCACCAAGATTTGAACCACTCATACTTCAAGATCCTTGATCCTTTGATATAAAAAAATCCAAAATCCACATCAAAAGGATACTCAGAAGCTAAAATTAGAGACTCGAAGCTACAGACAGAGACTCTAAAGAAAGAGACAAAGACTCGAAGCTATAGACAGAGACTCGAAAGCAATAGAAAATAGATGCGATCAATGAAAACTTTTCCAAGAGCTTGTTTTGTCTTTTGGATCCTTCAACATTAACATCAATGATTCTAACAATCATTAGCTCCTTGACTTCTTTTGACATCAAAGACAATTATTCTAACAATATCTCCCTTTTTCATTGATGACAACAATCAAAACCAATAACCTTGCATAGGAATAATTTGAGAATGTAACTTATTCCCCCATTCTACAAAACTCTCCTTTTTATAATGTCTTTCTTGTACTACGCCCTTGCTTTAACTCTCCCCCTTTGACATGAATGGTAAAGGAGTAAAAACTCTTAAAAAATTCTTTCTAGAATGTCTCATTGTACTAATCCCCCTTACTTTAACTCTTCCCTTGTTGTATGCATTTGTTGAAACTTTTCTAACTTATCTTCACTATGGAGCCCCAAAAAAATGAAATGCTTAGCTCTCACGACTATATGTTGTTAGTGTGAAATCACAACACCCCCCCAAATAAGTCATCGGATCCACTTTTCTAAGGCAGATTTATTTGGTGTGATTTCACAACATTGAGCTTTTCCCAAAGTGTGGGACATTACATAATTGGAAAAGCTCTCCAGATTAAAGGTTGGTTCCTATTCCTCTATTTAGGTGCATACGTGAAAACTCATGAGAGGGCCTATTCCTAAACCTTATCTAAGTTTTACCAAGGAGATAGGGATAAAAGGAATAGAGGAAATCAAACTAAGCTACAAGGTGATGCACCAAAGAAATGATGAACATTCATTTTGCTGGTGGAAACAAACCAAAAAAATGCGTACAATAAGCAAGCAAAGAAAACCAGATCTATAATGAAAGACCAGATGAAAGCAAAAGACACAAGAAAGGATCTAAAATCGATCAAAAACGTGTTTTATTGCTCGTAGATTGATACAATGCATTACAAATGGCGGGAGGAAGGAAACGTATTACATTACGAAGGGATGTCGGATAATCCACGAGTTCCTTTGGAAGAAGGGAGCTGCGAGAATAGGAGAATGTCCAAACCTTTACAATGAGTTCCGACCCTATATTTATAGACTCAATCAGAGAGAAGAAAGAAAAAGAGAGAAGCGGGAAAAATGGGTTGAAGCTCAACTACTACTATTAATGTCTCCTGCAAAATATGCCCCCAAATCTTCCTTGATTACATCAATCTCCGGTTCGGTGCCTTGAAGAAGGAGGAAACGATAGATCAGATCGAATCTGATCTAGTTGTTGGGGCAGATGGATCCCATATTAATGGCCCTGAAGATGTTTTATCCATTTTCCTCTACCTAACCTCTCCGAACTTAAATTTTTAGATCTCCATGGCATGGACGAAGTCGAGATATTTCTAACGGTGTCAAATTCGCAATATTTCGAGCCCTGAGTCAAAAGATATGCCCCTTCAAAGTTTGTATCAGGTCCGTACAAAAGGGTGGGAAAACCATTTTGAAAAATAGGCCTCTTTTCAACCTCTAGGACACGTGGAAGGATGGTGTTGGTCTAAAGGTGGCCTCTGTATTTTTCTCTTGGAATGGCGCGGGGTGACACATGGCTTCCTCCGCTAGCCCGCTCAATTTCTTTGTTTCTTGGCTAAGTTCTTTTCTCAAGGGGGGCATATTTCTTGTCCAGGGACACGTGGCAGCCTAGCACTTGATTAGAAGACTTCTCTCTATTCAATCCTTGAGTTAGTGCCATTTAGACACTTGGTACTCTCCATCGGCCTGCCACCATACATTGACTATTCAACCCAACTCTGGTTCCCTTTTGAGACTAGATACGTGGAGGCTTCATGCTTGCTTGAAAGCCCAATCAAGAATTTTCCTTTAAAGGAGCATCAGTTTGACACTTGGAAGCCTCCGCAGGTATTTGGAATTTTCAATGACCTTTCCCCTCCTTTTTGGGCCTTGGGCTACATGGTGAACTGGCGCAAGTTTGAGCCTCCGATTTTGGATCTATCCTTGGGGAAGCGTCGCTTGGACACGTGGCAGTCTCCGCCCATACTTCTATACTTAGCCTTTTCGAGGCCCGCCCAATCCACCTTTTGACCTTGTTGACCATTTGCTACATGGAGGGCTGGCACAAGTTTGAGCCTCCGCCTTGGATTCCCATTTTAGAATTACGCCAAGCCGACACGTGGCCCCTTCCGCCCATTTGAGTCGAACACTTTTCAATGGCCATGCTACTTTTGGGGCTCTGGACGCATGGA
This sequence comes from Taxus wallichiana var. yunnanensis, assembly GCA_018340775.1. Classification (NCBI taxonomy): domain Eukaryota; kingdom Viridiplantae; phylum Streptophyta; class Pinopsida; order Cupressales; family Taxaceae; genus Taxus; species Taxus wallichiana. Next base: position 337,246,261 of record CM031240.1, on the reverse strand, counting down.
AGTTTGGCACTCATTTAAGCTTCCCCTTTTGGATTCAACTTTAGAGAAGCACTATGCAAACACGTGGCTCTCTCTGCCTCCTCCATACTTAGTCAATTTTGGACTCCTTTTTGAACTATTTCGAGCCGAAAACTTGAATCTTCACCTTTCTTTCCCCCTTTTCTCTTGGCTTCTCTGTGGCACTACCCCTTCTTTTTGGGCCTTGCTATTCTATTGTTGAGCCCATCTGTAGCCTACAAAATGGATTTAAGACATGGAAATGGCTCGACAGAGTCATTCTTCTTGCATAGGGTCGTTTAATCTTTCTCATTCCCCTGCCACTCCATTGTTGAGTATTTCTGTGACATGTTTGCAAGATATGAACATGATTTCTCAGGTTCTTTCTATGCGGGGTAATGGCTGATCCAATATTTTCCGGGAGAAATATGGATAACATATGCTTTTGCTTTAGTGATAGGATGAAAGATATATCACTCCTAAATTTTTTCTGAGATACTCAAACATTTCTTTTAGAAGGCTTAGTGAAAATATCAGCAATATGTTCATTTGTGGCAATATATTCCAACTTAACCTAATGTTCTACAAATTTCTCTCTCAAAAAATGATACTTGATGGGAATATGATTTTTTCTAGAGTACATAACCAAATTTTTAGATATTGCGGTAGTGTTATCAAATATTATGAAAATCAGAAAATCAAACTCTACCTTGATGTCTTTCAATGTTTTCTCCATCTATAAAACATGTGTGTGCAACATGATACTACTGCAATGTACTCTACCTTAGCTTTAGATAACTAGATAAATGCTTGCTTCTTTCTTAACCAAGATACTAGACTTTCTCAAAAATAATTCTTCTCCACTTGTAATTTTTCTATTATCAACACAACCTACCCAATCTACATTTGTGTATTCTTTTAGAGTAAAATCATCATCTCTAGGATACCAAAACCATAATCCATCATACCTTTGAGATATATGAAAATTATCTTGACAACTTGTACATGAGTATCTTTTGGAGTAGCCTAAAAATGTGCCACCAATCCTACTGCTTACATCACATCAAGTCTTGATGTCATCACATATAATAAACTTCCAATCATTTATCTATAAAGAGTCTGATTTACTTTAGGAGACTCATCATCCTTGCTCAAGAATGTGACCATAGGAGTATCAACTAGTTTTTAGTCTTCCATTCTAAACTTCTTTAACATTTCTTTAACATATTTATTTTTTGAAATAAATATATCTTTGTCGATTGAGAAATTTGTAAACCAAGAAATAAGGATAACTCACCAAGCATGGACATTTCAAACTCCTTTTGCATTTCATCAGCAAAATCTTGACACATCTTGTCACTACTTCCTCCAAAAATAATATCATCAACATACACAACAACAATTAATTGATTCTCACCTTTAGTTTTGATGTAAAGATTGCTATCGAAACACCCTTCTTAAAACCTTGTTATTGAAGTTAGGTATCAAATATTTAATACCAAGCTCTAGGGGTTTGTTTCAGTACATAAAGATATTTCTTCATCTTGTATACATAATCCTTATCATCGATAAAATGAATCCTTCTGGTTGTTCAATAAAATCTTGTTCTAAATTTCCATTTAGAAATGTTGATTTAACATCCATATGATATACTTTAAAGCCTTTGAAACAAGTAAAATCCAAAAATATTGTAATGGCTTCTAAATGTACAAAAAGAGAAAAGGTTTCTCCAAATTCAATCCCTTGATTTGTGCATATTCTTTACAGACTAACCTTTTTTGTTTCTTACTGACTTGTCCATGTTCATTTAGCTTGTTCTGAAAACCCATTTGGTGTCTGTCACATTTTTATCTTTTTTCCAGGATAAATTCCCATGTTTCATTATTTTTAATCCGATCTAGCTCTTCTTCCATTTCTCCAATCCAATGTTTTTCTTCACTTGCTTCATTAAAATTCTTAGGTTCTATATTTGATACTAAAGATATATTTACATGTTCATCTAAATTTTCCAATCTTCTTCTTGTCTGTACTCCAATGTTTTTGTCACCTATAATCTATTTTTTGAATGGCTCTTTTGGACTAATCTGGATGGTATTTTTATATCTTTTCTTTCAAATTATACCTTTTCATCTTCTTCCACATCTTCATTGCTTGTTTCCTTTGAATAATTAGTTTCTTGTGTTCTATTCTTATTATACTTGATATCATTCATTTTCACATTTGCACTTTCAAAAATATTGTGTGTTCTCATATTATAGCATCTATATGCTTTAATTTTTAAGGAATAACCAAGAAAAATACCATCATCAAATCTGGAATCAAACTTACCTAAGTCTTCATCATCTATTTTGATAAAACATGTGCTTCCAAACATTCTAAAGTATAGTGTCACATTTCATCTTTGAAGGATGTGAGATAATTCATAAGGAGTCTTGTTGTTGTTTACTCTAATTTTCCCTCTATTCAAAATGTATACTTATGTGTTGACCGCTTCTCTCAAAACATATCAAACAACTTAGAATCATATAGCAATGTTCTTATCATTTCTGTCTTGTTTTATTTTTTCTCTCTACAATGCCATTTTTTCTTGTGAGTTCTTTGCAACTAAGTAATGTCTTTTTATTCCATGATTCTCACAAAATTATTCAAACTCATTTGAGGTAAATTCTCCTCCACGATCTAATCTCAGGAATTTGATTCTCTTACCAATTTCATTTTCAACCAAGGCTTTGAATGCCTTAAACTTCTCAAATGCTTCATATTTTTCTTTTAGAAAAGTTACCCAAGTCATTCTAGAATAATCATCAACAAATAACATGAAATAGATCTCACCTTGTATTCTTTTGAGTCCTTTTTGGCCCACATAAATCAGTATGAACAAGTTCTAATAGCATTTTGGTTGAGTACTCCTTTGTTTTGAATGTAACTCTTTTATGCTTCCCACGATGACATTGCTTACTGAGAATGTGTTTTTCTAGTCTAGTGATTTTTGACATGTCTCTAACAGCTTGCTTGGAACTGATCTTTACTAAATTATCAAAATTAATATGGCCCATCCTTCTATGCCATAGCCATATTTCATCTATTTTTCCCATGTAGCAATTTTCTCCCTTAACCTCACTAAGAATATAAAGATTATTTATTGTCCTGCATGCATCAACAACAACCTTTCTTATTTTTTCTTTCTAATCTCACATCCTTCAGCATGAAATGTGACAGTATACCCCTGATCACTCATTTGGCTTACACTCAACATATTATGTTTTGAACCTTGACATCTGATATGTTTTCAATCTTTGAATTTCCATTATTAAGATTGATAGTTCCTTTACACGATATCCATCTTTGTAGCATTGTCTCTAAACTTCACAGTGGCTCCATTTACTTTCTTCAAAGTGAGAAACTTAATTTTTATCCAATCATATGGCTTGAGAAACTAGTTCATTTTGTGCATGAAACATTGTATGCGAAATAGCATGGATCTTTCTTTGTTCTTTTGTTGTTTTTTGTTGGGGATGGGTCTATGCGGAAACATAGCAACCATTGAATAGAAAACTCAAAACATGAAAATACGGATCTAACAATCCACAAAAAATCTACGTATTGACGGTAAAATCGTAAACAAAAATATTCCAAATCACACAAAAGTATACACACATAACACAACATGTACCGTGGTTCACGAGAATGTGGACTAAGTCCACCAAAGATAGAGATCTCATATATATAATATAAGAAGAGATAACAAACCAACTCTTCGCACAAGAGTATCTCCTCCTCTAGATATCCATTTGGATCTACTGAGTGCACTAAATTGTGCCTCCATACCACCACATGTGTCTCCTCCGGATCTCTATTTGGATCTACGAGTGTACAAAAACCATGCCTTTGAAACACCACCACCCATTTCACATACCAAAAGTTACCCTGCATTTTCCACTATGCAGACCAATCTCTCAACGTATTATGAATCTGTAAACAAGACCTCTAGAAGGGTCTACAAATGTACAAGCGTAACCGTGCACTAAGAAGTAATTCTCTCCTCCATCGCTGCATAACATGTGAAAACATGAAGATAACTTCCTCTACAATACTAGATTCCTATGGATCAATAATACATCATGATCTCATAGATCTAATAATACAAGATCTCACAACAACCTATGGATCTATAATAATGAGCAAAAATAAGATCTCACAATGACTGTGGATCTAACAAGAAGAAACCCTAATTAATTTGTAATATTATACAAGATATTACATGAGACTAAAAATACAAAGGAAATACAGTAGAAGATGATACGATCTTCTCACCAACAGTGTACTTGCACTTTCCTTCTGTTCATCTTCTCTCTATGAAAGCTCATGTCTTCATGCAATCTACTTTTTCTTCTTCTTCTTCTTCATCCTCTCAACCAAGGATGGCTCAATTATTCTCTTTCCTTATTCCAATCTATCTAACCCTAGTTTTCTATCTTATATAAGCCTAGACAAACTTAGGGCTTAATAGCCATGTAATTACATCCTTTAGATTTACTTTAAAACAAAAGCTAGATAAAATCTTGTGACTTAAAATAAAACACTCTCGCACGGGTAACTAATGTCGGTTACTCCCCATTGACCTAATCGATGTCGGTCTCTATGTAACCTAGTCACTTTATAGTGCGTGCTCGGTGAAGCTATTTAGCTCCACAAAGAACAATATCCCACTTGAAGATAAATTGTTGAACTTATGTACTGTAAGCTTGTACATCACCATCCTCTACATACCGTGAAGACCATATTTCTATCCATCCACAATTCTCTCATTAATTAAACTAGGAATATCAAATCATCTTCTCAAATCATGAAGATAAACCATGACTCACCAAACCTACATGAAGCTACAATTGATCCATGACACAAAGCCTCAAGCTCCCCTTTGAATCATAAAACCATACCAATTGTTTGTATCAGGCAATCAAGCCAACCAAGCTCCTCATGTAATAAGCCATCATGACTAATACACCTGCAAAATCTCCCATTCAAACTAAAGTATTGAGCCTCAATCGTATCCATATCCATAATTGTAAAACCAACCATGTTCTCCAACCATCTATCCATGTCTCCATGCAACCACCAATGCTGTTGACCGAGACAAGTCAAACTAGAATATGTGAAAGCAAAATAGGATCCTGAGTAAAGACATTCCAAATGATTTCTACCTACTGATAGTGGGTGATCAATCCACAAAACCTACATATCTCAAAGTCTCCAAACACTTATGATCTGTAAATACAACCATGCATAAAATACTATCATGTCCAAGACAATCATTTGTAGATAACATCTCCCATGGAGTAACATATTGATCAAGAGGAAATACAAAAATCCCTACTCATGCTCAAGGCATCCATGTGCAAAAAAATATTTGCATCATCATATACTAACAAAACATAATTTATCCACATGTACAAACTCACCATATACATCCATCCATATCACTAGGCTCTCGAGAAGCTCTTTGTCACTCAGATGTTGGAGAAATGGATAGCACCTTCAAAAGGATTTGATCTATCCTCACTACTTTAGGTTGTGCCTTTCAACCAGGGTGAGAGGACCCATTTTGTAACCTTTGTTGGTGAAGGAGAATGAAGATATCCTTCTTTGCACAAATTTGAAAGGAAACCTTGAGAAAATATGATCAATGCACCACAATTTAACTCTCACGAGTTGTCACTTCTAAAGAATGGTGATATTTTCTAAACAAGGTTAAGGTTACTAAAGACATTATGGAATCTTGATTGCTTCTACATATTTTGGTAGTAGAATTTATTCATTTGTGGACATACAGGGAAAACAGGGGTAGTTCAGGTAGGATTCATTGTTTTTGAATAATTTTTGGTGGGAGATTAAGTAGGATAAACTTGATTTTTCCTAGATCTTTGAGAACCTTCACAACAATTGGAAAACTAAATGACAGAATGCTTCAGAATAGCTAAAATATTCCTTCAACTAGAAGGTGTGCATCAATGGAGGCCCAGATTTTTGCATGGTTTCACACAATCTCCAAGAATTTAACATGAAGGCTCGAGCTAAAGACTCAATTAAACATTAAAGACCCCTGGTTCCTCATGCCTAAGATACACTCAAAGGCTTATGAGACAATCTTTATCAACAAAATGATAGTAAAGTGATTTTAAATTGTTTATCTCATTATAGGATGAAGGCTCTTCTCGTAATGAAATTGCAAATGCCACTAAACTATCATAGGGATGAGATCTGTGTGATTAGAGAGGATTTTAACACAAGATTGCAATAGGAACAAGAAAACTATTTGAGACATTTTGAAATAAAGAGACACAAATTTTCCCAAGATTAACATAGATTAATTCAAAGTTGATTAGATTCATCAGTAGGGAAGGTTTCTTGAACAATCTCTAGAGCTTGTCAATGGTTGTACACTTACAACCAACTTGACATGATCAAATCTAAAACATAAGAGATTAACAGGTTTCTCAGATGGTCTCTCAGGAAGATGGGATTTCTCAAATTTTCTCGTAAGAATTCAACCCCCGACCATTTGCATGACTAAAGCATGCATTTTTATAACACTCAATTTACATCAAGCTTTCCCCAAAGAAAAGAATATTTGAGGAACCTTTTTTTGTTACATGTTTGATCATGATTTCTAGAAAATGACGTTTAACAAGTTTGCAAAAAAAAGTTTCCAGTTGTTCAAAAAGGTGAATCATTGCAAATATCTCCATCATTGTTTTAACTGGGGCACCCATTCATCTCCTCTGAAACATGTTTTTCATCCTTTGTAACCTCCATCATTTCATCCTTTTCCCATTCTTTCTCTCTCAACTTTTCTCTGCATCCAGCTTCTCTGGTAATTCACATTTTTGCAAGTGCCCGAGCAATTCCAACTTCAAAATATCAACCTTTACATTCCTTGGACTCACAAATTAAGCTCTAAATCCATTCAATTGCACTTTGCAGACAAAAATGACAAGGAATTTCATCAAAAAAATGATGAAAATGCAAATGTATTCACATCTCTAGGAGTCTTGGAGAAAAAATGGTAAAAAAAATTAGATGCAATGCACAACAACCATTGATTCTTCCCTTTCTCAACTTTAGATTAGAGTCATCCACGTGGAAAAATCTGATTCAAAGTGGGCTTGGGGTTGCCTTTTGCATTTTATGACTTTTGGAGAAAATGTGCAATTTTCACATTTTCCCCCCCCTCCGCCTTTGAAATACGGGCTTGACACGTGGCTTAATCTGGGCCTTTGATGGAGTCATGGCTCATTTTATAATTTTACCCTTTTTAACAAAAAGGAAAAATTTCCAATTTTCCTCCATGCCGACCCACCTTCCCACTTTTATCTTTTGATGTGGGCCCCAAGTGGAGTTGTGGGTTCATTTTTATAACTTTTCTCCTTTTAAAAAAGGAAAAAAACTTCAAAAACCTCCGGTGACCCACCCACCTTTAACTTTTAACTTTTTGAAAAAATGCTTGAAAAATGCCCATGTGTCCTTCTTTGGGGGGTAAAAGTAAGACTTTTTTTCCTTCCCTTCGGAGATTTTTAATCAATTTGAATTAATCGAGACTTTAAGTTTGTGGGGCCAATTTGGTATTTTTTTACAAAAAAAAAGTGGAAAATTTCACCAAATGACCCCTTGATGACCCCTAAACCTAACTTTAAAAATGATGCCACGTGTCACTTCTTGGGGGGTCAAAGTAAGAAACTTTTCTCCACCTTATATAAATTTGAAAATGAAAACTCAAAGGGCCGCGGGGCCAGGGCAAATTTGATATTTTTTTTACAAACATAGAAAAAAGTTAAAGTTAAAATAGACCTCCACGTGCCCATCCAAAAAAGAGACCACGTTTCTTTTGAAATTAATGAGATATTTTTAAACTTTGGGAAAACAGAAAAAAATCAAAGCTTTAATAAATTTGATGGAAATGCCAATTTCACCATTTAATACCCAAAATTGAATTTTCTTTAAGGAAAAAGAATTTGGAAATGATAGGCCCAAAAGACCAAAGTGATCCATGACCATGTTGAATATGATTTGAAAAAGACATGACAAATGAAAATGAAGACCCAAAAGAAAGATTTGAGAAAAAAATGGAAAACATGCACCATGATTGAAAGAATTTGAGTTGGACCTTAAGTTTCAAATTAAAAAAAACCATTGGACATCAATGAAAAAAGGAATTTTCAGATGGGAGGAAAAAATTTGATGAGGAAAAAAAAATAAAAAAAAATGGAAAAAAAAAAAAGGAAAATCACCATTTGATGCCAAAAAATTGAATTTTCTTTCACATGGAAAAAGGAATGAAAAAAATTTGAAATAATGGCCCAAATGTGATCCATGACCATGAAAGGAATTGAAAAAAAAAAACCTTTCACGCATCCATTAGGAAATAGAAAATATGAAGAGCCATAGATTGAAGAATTTTTAGAGAAAATAGGGTGAGATCAAATTGAGCACCAACATTGGCTCGACTCGGGGATGGGCACTCCCAGTGAGTGCCACAAGAAAAAAAAACAAGAAGACCAAGTGCAAAAATAAACCATTGGGGCAATGGAGTCAAACCACTTGACCCCCGAGGAACAAATTGAGAAACCAAAAAAATGGCCACGAGGACTAGGGACAAACCAAAAAAAAAAACAAAAAAAAACAAAAAAAACCAAAAGACTATACACTATACAATGGTGCATACCTCGATTCTGAGAAATCAATCAAGGAAATGTTTCAAATGCCTTCCATTAATAGGAAATTCAAGCAATTCCCCATCTAGGTCTTTTAAGAAGAAGGTATGTTCACCAATTTGAATGTCAATTGAATAAGGGCCCATCCACAATGCATCAAAACTTTCCATGTTTTCCCTTATCCTCATGCCTATATCCCACAATAGCACAAGATCTCCCACACTGAAAGCTCTTGGAGTCACCTTCTTATTAAACAACTTCTTCAATTTCTCTCTGAATTTTACATGCCTCTGATGGGATGCCCTTCTTTCTTCATCTAACTCAACAATCTGATTGATGTGAGCATCATAGGGACTAACCTCTTGATCTTCTAGTTGTTGAAGAAATTGAAATGAAGACAATTGCATATGCAGGGGCAGTAGAGCTTGAGTTCCATACACCAACTCAAATGGAATTTTTCCAGTAGCTCATTTAATCAGTGATTTGATCAGCCCAAACAACAAACTTCAACTGCTCACCCCACTTCCTTTTGTTCAACTCCAAAGTTCTTCTAATTATCTTCAACAGATTTTTATTGTTGGACTCTACTTGTCCATTTCCTTGGGGATTATAATTGGAAGCATATGTCAAATTGATCCCATATTCATGGCACATGCCACAAAGGTTTAGCTCGAAAGCTCATGGCATTATCAACAACTATCTTAGTAGGCACTCCAAACCTACAAATGATATGATTCAGAATGAAATCCATGACAATTTGGTGAGTTGCTTTCTTGGTGGGGATTGCCTCCACCCACTTGGTGAAGTAATCAGTGGCTACTAAAATCCACTTATGGCCAGCACTTGAAGGATCTGAAATCTCACCAATGAAGTCCATTCCCCATTGCCTAAATGGGGCTTCAATTGATATAGGTTGCAAAGGAAGGGAGCCTGAAGCTTTTAGTCTTCCAGAAAAGTGTTGGCAACTTTCACATTTTCTTACCAACAGAGTTGTATCTTTGAAAAGAGTTGGCCACCAATAACCAGCCCTTAAGATCTTATGAGTTGTGACTCTTCTAGAAAAATTCCCCCACAAACTCCTCCATGGAGATCAACAATTATTTTAGGGGCTTCATCTTCAGTAATGCATCTTAAGAGAACTCCCTCAGGGTTCTTCCAAGCTAACCCAAAATCAGTAATGACATATTTTTGGGAAGCTAACTTAAGTGCTCTTTTTTATTCTTGCTCAAATGTTAGGGCATTGTAGATGTTTGAGATAAAAAATGATGTCCTTGTACCATTCAGAATTTATCAATTTTTCAAGGACATTCAACCTTTCTTCTTCAACTTCATTTACCTCAATTGTCTGCAGATTGCTCTCTGCCATAAGTTTTTCCAGGCCCAAACCTCTGACCAATTTTTTTGTTTGGATGTCCATATCATACTCTTGATTTTTTACCCATCGGCATCTCTTTCTTGAAACCTCCATTTCTGATAGGATATCTTTCACCATGGTGTGGGGAACATAAGAAATGACTTTGGAACTCAGAATATATGGCCTGAAGACCTTTTTTGCTTTTACCAAAGAAAATGCCTGCTTCTCCATGATAGTATACTTTAGCTCAGCTCCTTGTAATGCCTTACTGAAAAAGGCAATTGGTCTTTCAGCTCCCTCATCATCCTTCTACAACAACATAGATGCAATAGTACTTTCTGAAGAAAAAGAAAACATTTGGAAAGCCTTCTTATAATCTGGAGCTGCTAAAATAGGGGCATTCTTTAATGCTTCTTTGATCCCAACAAAATCTTGAATAGTTACTTCTTCCCATTTGATACTTTGATCTTTCTTCACATCATTAGTGATTGGGATAGTTAGTTCACAAAGTTGGAGATAAATCTCCTAATAAAATTAATCTACCCAAAAAAAGATTGAATTCCCTTCTTGGTTCTTGGAATAGGGACTTTGTTGATGGCTTCTACCCTTTAGGATCAATCATGACCCCTTCCTTTGACACTAATGTGTCCAAGCAACTTTTTTTTGAACTCCAAAATGGCACTTCTTGGGATTTAGTGAAATACCATACTCCTGCATCTTAACAACATTTTTTCTAAGTGTTAGGTGGTCACTCCTTTTTCTAGAGAAAACAGTCACATCATCTTGATATACAACAATGAAATCATTAATATAGAGAAAGCTACATCCATTGCTCTTTGGAAAGTGGCTCAACATTCATTAGACCAAAAGGCATTTTGACATATACATATGTTCCCCAAGGAGTGGTAAAGGTAGTCTTGATTCACTCTGATTCCTTCACAACTACCTGGTTATATCTAGAAAAACCATCCAAGGTGGATAAAAATTCCGAACTAGTAACCAATTGTAACATATTGTCCATATTTGAGAGGGTAGTTATCCTTCATTGATGCTCTATTCAAGTTTCTAAAGTCCACACACAACCTTATATCTCCATTCTTCTTTTTGATAGGTACCAAGTTTGCAACCCATGATGAGTACCTTGTGGGCTGTATGATTCCTCCATCCCTCAAATTTTTCAATTCTTCTTGCATCTTCAGGGAAAGGAGTGGATTGATCGGCCTCTGTTTCTACCTAAATGGCTTGGAAGAAGAAGCTTCGAGGAATTTCATCTTTGGAAAAGATCTCTCTTTGTATGCTTTAAGTTAAAAAGACCATGCTAAGAAGTCTAGTATTTCTTCAACAATTGGACATATGAATACTTTTCTTCCTTGCTCAGATTTCTACCTAGCTAGATCTTACGTGGTTTATCCTTGTGCCCAGGTCATGCTCTTCGACATCCCTCGAGGTGACATGTGTCTATTGACAATGCAATCAACATTATCAAAGTTTGATTCAAGTGCTACCAAACCTGGGAATAGTATTAGTCTTCAATTGAATGATGTCTTTGCCAAATAAAGTCTCCTTTCCATCAGCTGCACAAACCATTGGCTCCCAATCTATACGTTGATTGGAAAATTCTCCTTGGTTCTACAAAAAACCTTTGCACTGGGCATCATCTTTGAACACTTTCCAGTGTTTAACATTGTTAGGAATAGATGGCCTAGTTAATATCTCAATATTATACTCACAATAGGGGATACTGATACAATTTTCAAATCTGGACCCCAATACGGCCAATTTTTCTGCTAGAGTATTGTACTTCTATCATGATGTATTATGTTGAAGGAGTCAAACATTTCAATGAAATCCCAGATTGCATGCTTATATTGCTTCATTCTCTGATTTTTTGTTGCATATAGTTTTCTAACCTACTTGACAATTAGCTCTGAATCTCCTTTAACAATGATGTCTCTAATACCATATTTCCAAGCAATTCTTAAACCCAATAATAGTGCTTCATATTACAATATTGTTAGTGCACTCAAAGTTGAGTTTAAAAAGAAAAAACAAACTCTTCTTGGCCTGGAGATATCAGAACAATACCAACACCATTTCAAATTTAGAGCAAGCCCCATCAAACAACAAAGTCCAAGGAGAACCTACTTGTTTAAGAGACTTGCATTGATCAATTTTGTGCTCTTTACCATCAACAAATCCAACAAAGTTATCAGCATCAATGTCAGTGTATAACACTTCATAGGAAGCATTATTGGGATCCTCAATGAGATGTAGCATCTTCTTTTCACCATACAACTTTACAAGGCTGCCCTCAATAGGTATAGTGGAAAAAGACATATCCATTTGCACACTCCCACCCACACTAGCAGCCCATTTTCTTGATAACAACATTCCCCATTTGGTAGGGCAATCAACAATAACAACATCTAGTTTTAAGTTCTTTGCCTGGGTAGGCTGCAAGTTGCACTATCAAACCCTTGACACATCAACCATTGGCACCTCTCTGGAATCCATGGTAGTGCACTTCCCATAAGTTGTTGTCACTTTGATATCTAATTCATTCATGACCTCAAGAGGCATAACATTGCATGATGCTCAGAATCAAACATATAAGTTGTGTGTAACAGCCTGTCCTAATAATCAGAGTAGTGAAAAATGGATCTACATTCAGCTGGGACTCAACCAAGGATGTTCCCAAATATACTTAGGTGGCTCACCTAGTTCTTCCAGTACTTGGGGTTTTCCAACTCTGTAATGGTAGGAGGAGTCTCAACATTGTTTACATTTCTACCTTGGGTAATATTTTCTTCTTTCAATCCCAAATACTCAAAGGCCCTTTTCTTGTGCTCAGGAATCCTAAGCAGCTCAACAATTGGAACAGAAATCTTGATCTGACTCAAGACTTGGGAAATGTCATAAGGAATGTATTTGGGCAAGGCAACATTTGGAGGAAGACTGACAAACTCATCTGACAGCAAAAAGGATTTTTCATGGTCTGAGCATGGGCAGGGATACCAGTTTTGTTTGGGGAAACAAGGCCTTTTCAGATGTATCTTTCTTAGGAGTTTCTTTTGGGATATTGGTGAGAACTGGAGTTTTTGGTTTGGCTTGAGGCCCTGCCCCTTTGACAACTTTACTCCTAGTGTTATATTCTTTTCTTGGGAAACCACAACATTCATTAACAACTACCTATCCTCCTCAGAAGGGATTCCTCCATCATATTTTTAATCATTAATGCCCTTAAGTATTCAAAATCATTATTAGGAAATTCAAAATCTTGTACCATATCTATTTCAAAAGTATGAGAGGGAGGAAGGGGTAATACCGGTGAATGCAATCCCAAAAATCTGCAGTAGTTCTAGCACTGATTAATTCAGTCAAAGTTGCTCCTTTTGTGAGCTTGTAGAGCACCCCATCATGCACACATCATCATCATCAGTGTCATCATCAGACTTCCTCAACTTCTTTTTCTTCATCACATGGGGCATGTGGAAAAGAAACATCTATCACACCACTCAATTTCATTGGCTTCTTCATGCATAACAACAACTTGGTAGTCTAAAGGATCGAGGCACGATTCTATTTTCACGGGCTTGGGGGCTATTTATTTCTGACCCCATGGGTCCTTTACCTCTCATCATCTAGATCTATGATCACCCCTAGGATGATTTGCAAATATTTCTTGACCTTGTGGCTTTATGTTGACCTTGGGAACCTTTGTCAATCCCTTCTTCTCTCTCTCTGGCTAGTTTATAGGATATTTCCTTAACAAGTTCGGCCAAAGTTTTTACAACCTCTTCTAGATCCACAGACTTACTTGATTGAGGCTTCTCTGGATTGATCAGCTTGATACCTTCCCTCTTAGGAGGCTTACCAACTACTTTGATATTGTTTTCAATCTATGCAAAGCCATGGTGAAGGCCTGCCTCAATGTTGTTGGGTTCTTATCCCTCAAATAATAGGCAACCTTTTTTATCAAAAGCATCAGAATATTTTATCAAACAAGAAACATCACTTGGCCTCAGGATTATAGGTAGCCTATTCAAGGTCTTATTGAACCTAGTATTGAAGTCATGAATAGATTCATTAGGATTCTTCTTAATATTTTCAAATTCTGATAAAAGAAACCTAGGGTCTATTTTATCTCCATACTACAATCTAAAAGCATTCTTCATTTTTGTCCATGAATCAATGGAGTTATCTGGAAAATATTTATACCAGTCCGTGCATCCTCCTCTAGAGTATGAATAAACAATTTTATGTACACATCCTCAAATTTGATCTCAAAGTCTTCCATCATATTGACAAAAAAAGCTTTAAGTGTTGATCACTAGTAATAGCATTATTTCCTTGAAATTTAGGTAGTCTATTTCTAACATCTTGGGGCACAACATTTGGATATCCAGCCATACCTCTAAAATCTATAGGACCAAAAGTGTTCACAAAAATGGAGTGCAGGTGGGGGTTGGGCCATATTTTTTTGGGGAGGTGATCTTATAGGAGAAAAAAATGATGAGGAGTGAGGGGTCTGTGGGGCACAGGAATGTAATTCTTAGAATGAATGTTCTCTAAAAACTTTGTTTCTTGGAAGATCCTATCAACTTTGGAAAACACAGGGACAAAATGAGACACAAACTTTTCAAATACAAATGAAGGCCCCTCTCAGATTGGAATTTAGATCTATAAAAATACTACCTGATTCAGAAGCACTTGAGGAAGTATGGAAATCTTCAATGACATAGGTTGATCAGTTTCCACAATTGATAACTCTTTTCTTGATTTCTGATCTCCAATAACTTTCAGATTCTTCTTCCTTTAGAATTTGTCTTTCCCAATTTTGGAAACAACCTTCTAGTAGGGTCTTTAATGAAGAAATATCTTCTTCCTTCCAGCTTTGCAAATATTAGTGATAAATTTCAATTGACAGAGGTTAAGACATTGGCATTTATCAAAAATTAATTCAACACGGAGTCGCCACTAAGGATTTTCACCTTAGTTGTGAAAATGCACTAAAATTGATCTGTCAAATGTCTATCAACACTAAATTCATGCAAAGCTTCATAGATCTGACCTTCCTTTACCCGTATTTAACATTGATGATGTAAACTTAGTGCAAAAAACCAATAGAAACTAGAAATATTACACACAGAACTTGTAACTTCACAAATCTTACAAATCTCAACAAAGGATGATGTTTAAACAATGTATTTACACTTAGATCATGTAAAAAACATTTTAGGAAAAATATAAGAATGCCTTTGAAGATCCATGAAATTAAAAGTGTTGTTTTACAACATGTTCAAATAATTCCCATGCATGCACAAATAAGTGAAGTTCAAATAATAGCAATGCTAATAATCAGATCTGTGTTTTTTGCATCAACAAATGATGTTCAAATAATCAAAATGCTAATAAGCGAAAATGGCGCCAAAATTTAACAAATGTTCAAATGTAAGAAAAAAAGTTCAATGGTGTTCAAATAATCCCAAATGTGGTCCCCAAATGGGTGTTGTTTCCCTGCACAAAAAAGTCGAGTTCAAATAATCTGATGCTAATAAGTCCCCTTAAAATGCCAAAATGCACAAATATCAAAAGGTGTTGGTATCCAAATTGATTCTCCTTTGCAAGATGAGCATCATCACAGATTTAACAAGAAGCCTAGAGATAGATAAATCATCATGTATGTCATTTTGTAGTGGGAGGTGATTCAATTGGCTCTTTGTCACTCAGATGTTGGAGAAATGGATAGCACCTTCAAAAGGATTTGATCTATCCTCACTACTTTAGGTTGTGCCTTTCAACCAGGGTGAGAGGACCCATTTTGTAACCTCTGTTGGTGAAGGAGAATGAAGATATCCTTCTTTGCACAAATTTGAAAGGAAACCTTGAGAAAATATGATCAATGCACCACAATTTAACTCTCACGAGTTGTCACTTCTAAAGAATGGTGATATTTTCTAAACAAGGTTAAGGTTACTAAAGACATTATGGAATCCTGATTGCTTCTGCATATTTTGGTAGTAGAATTTATTCATTTGTGGACATATAGGGAAAAACAGGGGTAGTTTAGGTAGGATTCATTGTTTTTGAATAATTTTTGGTGGGAGATTAAGTAGGATAAACTTGATTTTCTAGATCTTTGAGAACCTTCACAACAATTGGAAAACTAAATGACAGAATGCTTCAGAATAGCTAAAATATTCCTTCAACCAGAAGGTGTGCATCAATGGAGGCCCAGATTTGCATGGTTTCACACAATCTCAAGAATTTAACATGAAGGCTTGAGCTAAAGACTCAATTAAACATTAAAGACCCTTGGTTCCTCACATGCCTAAGATACACTCAAAGGCTTACAGACAATCTTTATCAACAAAATGACAGTAAAGTGATTTTAAATTGTTTATCTCATTATAGGATGAAGGCTCTTCTCATAATGAAATTGCAAATGCCACTAAACTATCACAGGGATGAGATCTGTGTGATTGGAGGATTTTAACACAAGATTGCAATAGGAACAAGAAATACTATTTGACAGACATTTTAAAATAAAGAAGACACAATTTTTCCCAAGATTAACATAGATTAATTTGAAGTTGATTAGATTCATCAGTGGGGAAGGTTTCTTGAACAATCTCAGAGCTTGTCAATGGTTGTACACTTGCAACCAACTTGACATGATCAAATCTAAAACATAAGAGATTAATAGGTTTCTCAGATGGTCTCTCAGGAAGATGGGATTTCTCAAATTTTCTCGTAAGAATTCAACCCCCGACCATTTGCATGACTAAAGCATGCTTTTTATAACACTCAATTTACATCCAAGCTTTCCCCCAAGAAAATAATATTTGAGGAACCTTTGTTTGTTACATGTTTGATCATGATTTCTAGAAAATGACGTTTAACAAGTTTTGCTAACAAAAAGTTTCAGTTGTTCAAAAAGGTGAATCATTGCAAATATCTCCATCATTTTTTTAACTGGGGCACCCTAGTCATTTCCTCTGGAAACATGTTTTTCATCCTTTGCACCTGACCTCCATCATTTCATCCTTTTCCCATTCTTTCCTCTGTAACTTTTCTCTGCATCCAACTTCTCTGGTAATTCACATTTTTGCAAGTGCCGAGCAATTCCAACTTCAAAATATCAACCTTTACATTCCTTGGACTCACAAATTAAGCTCTAAATCCATTCAATTGCACTTTGTAGACAAAAATGACAAGGAATTTCATCAAAAAATGATGAAAAACAATGCGTATTCACATCTCCAAGAGTCTTGGAGCAAAAATGGTGGAAAAATCAGATGCAATGCACAACAACCATTGATTCTTCCCTTTCTCAACTTTAGATTAGAGTCATCCACGTGGAAAAATATGATTCGAAGTGGGCCTAGGGTTGCCTTTTGCATTTTATGACTTTTGGAGAAAATGTGCAATTTTCACATTTTCCCCCCCTCCACCTTTGAAATACAGGCTTGACACATGGCTTAATCTGGGCCTTTGATGGAGTCGCGGCTCATTTATGCAATTTTACCCTTTTTAACAAAAAGGAAAAATTTCCAATTTTCCTCTGTTGACCACCTTCCCATTTTATCTTTTGATGTGGGCCCCAGTGGAGTTGCGGTCAATTTATAACTTTTCTCCTTTTAACTTTTCTCCCTCCATTTTCAAATGCTAATTTTCAAAAATGTGAAAAAACTTCAAAATGTTCCATCGAGGTCAATTTATAGACTTTTCTCCTTTTTCAAAAAAAGGAAAAAAACTTCAAAAATTTGACCACCTTCTTTAACTTGAAAAATGCCACGTGTCCATCTTTGGGGTCAAAGTAAGACTTTTTCCCTGCCGCTTCATATTTGTTGAATAGCCAATCAGAGACTATCGGGGCCGCGGGGCCAATTTGGTATTTTTACAAATGTGACCAAAGTGGAAAATTTCACCAAAAAGACCCCCGAGCCACAGCAACAATTAAAAATGAACACGTATACACCTTTGGGGAAAAAAAAAGAAATTTCTCCGCCTTTATAAATTTGATCGGCCAATCAGAACTCAATGGGGCCACGTGGGGCCAAATTGATATTTTTGCAAACATAGAAAAAGTTACAAGTTATAAAATAGACCCGACGTGCCTCATCCAATCAAAAGAGACCATGTAGTTAAAGATTTTTGAGATATAATTTGATGGGGAAAACACCCGTCAAATAGTAAAATGTCGGGAAATCACCATTTGTGCCCAGAATTGAATTTTCTTTAAGGACAAAGAATTTGGAAATGATACAAGGCCCAAATGTGATCCATGACCATGGAGAAGGATCTCTAACTCCAAAGCCAAATATGAATCATGTGCTCATCAATGTCAATAAAAAACATCCATGCTAAACCATGTCACTAATACCAAGTGTAAATACTAGGAAACATTTCATCTACATACTCTGCACTGACCAACCATGATGAAAGCAAAAAAGGGCACCATCCAAAAATGGTAAATATACATTGTTGTCAAACCTATGACCTAACCGACCATATTTGCCTAACCAACACCGATCAATGCACGACCGACCACGATTCCTAGATCAACGCCGGTCTCTGTAACAATCATATTTCTTTATTTTTCCACCCTTCAAACTCTAATTTTTTTGTATAATCTCAACCCAATTTGAATAAATCATTAAGCTGTAATCCCATATGAATATCCAGGCACCACAAAATAAACCAGAAGTGACATCACCATGCAATAAACTCAAAATACCTGCAAAACCATGACTATCCTCCATAACCACTTTGTGCCTCCTACCACTCTGAATAGTATCATCCTCCTCTCACTATGCACATGTATTTGTGTTTAACTGTAATGTCAATAACCATGGCTTGCTCTTGCTCAATATGAACTCCCTTGCACTACATCTAATAACAAGCTCAAAAGCTCCAATATATATCAGTGAGAAATAAAACCATATGAAATAAATATAAAATGATTCCCATATTAACCAATAATACCTCTACATCACAGAATTTTGGACTTCTTGTGAAGTAGGTGAATCACCTTCTTTTCATCTGTGTGTACTAACATCTCATTACTGCAATTGTGTGTTTAATAATGAATTTTCATTGAGGATCTCATCCTTAGACTAGATACCCTTGTCTTTAATATTCCAAAACATCCTAGAAATAAAATTCAAACCCAAAAAATATCCATGGTTTAAATTTTTTTACTTGTGCACACAATCCAATCATAATACAAGTTACTTCAAACAAAATAAATAAAACACGAACCATATAGAGATACCTGACTCAAAGTCTCACTAGAATAACCAAGCCAAATTTTTCCTTTTTCTTATTCAAACATTTAACTGATCTACACCGTCTCTGCCATGTACACTCTGTGCAAGAAACTAGATCCTCAAAAACAGGACATAAAACTACCATTCCCTCTCCTACTACAAAAACCATGTATGGATAAGCTGCCACAAAGACCGACCACGGTCATCGGCCCGCACCGATTATCCTCTGTGATTGACATCAGTTTGGGGAATGATTTCGGTGCTCCTGGAACAAACCCAACGCCATACAATTTGGCATAGAACACTATACCAAGTTCCTACTCGATTTGAAGCTAATAGTTGTGTTGATCCAGTCATTTCAAAAAGCGCCCAAATCTCGTATAAAAAACAGTAAAAAAAATCCATACAATAAATTGCATCAAGATGAAATACATCACCTTACCAACACCAAGATACTCAACCGCATCTCAGAATCGAAGTACATGCTTCTCTCGATGGAAACCCGTATTCATTTTGTGCTACAATCTCTCTACCAAATCCATGTGCATGTAATTGAACCAAGGATGCAAAACTTGTTCCTCTACCTCAAATCTATAATTTGAAACATATATGTGCAATTGAAATGAAAATCACTACAAAATCAAGATAAAACCGTACCTCTATAACTTGGATCTGTAATCTGACCACCATATTTGTGCCTCTAATAACCAGGGACACCTCAAAAAACAAGATACATTACATGCATCTTCTCAATTCTTCAAATCTTGTGATTTTCTATTTACAACTAGGCTACCCAGTAATCGACCATGGTCACCCTGTAACTGACCACAATCACCTAACCGACCCCGGTCACCCTGTAACTTCCAGCAACCTTACTCTTCCATCTCCCACTTGAGATTGAATCTCTTCCTGCGATCTTCTCATCGGGATAAAAAAACCCTTCTCTCATACATGTCAGTAATAACCACTAACAAAACCATGAAGAAAACCCTTTCTCTGAAATAATCAAAAAAATCCATTGCTATGATACCAATTGTTGGGGATGGTTCTATGAAGAAACATTACAACCATTGAATATAAAACTCAAAGCATGAAAATATGGATGTAACAATCCCCACAAAATTTACAGAGTAAAAGTGTAAACAAGAATAATTCAAATCACACAAAAGTATACACACATAACACAACATGTACCATGGTTCACCCAATGTGGGCTATGTCCACCAAATATAGAGATATCATATATATAATATAATAAGAGATTAGAAACCAACTCTTTTACACAAGGTACATGTATCTCTACAAGAGTATCTCCTCCTCTAGATCTCCAACCTGGATCTACCGAAGTGCACTAAACCATGCCTCTATACCACCACATGTGTCTCCTCCGGATCTCTAACTAGATCTACCCGAGGGCACTACAACCATGCCTACGAAACACCACCGGATCTCACATACGAGAAGTTATCCAAGCATCTCGCCACTATACAACCAAGATCTCATACAAATCTTGTGGATCTGCAAACAAGACCTCTAGAATGGTCTACTATAATGTGCAACCATAATCGTGCACCAAGAAGTAATTCTCTCCTCCATCATTGCATAACCTATGCAAACATGAAGAAAAATTCCTCTACAATACTAGATTTCTATGGATCAACAATACATCATGATCTCATGGATATGTAATACAAGATCTCACAACAACCTATGGATCTACAAGAATGAGCAATAACAAGATCTCACAACAACATGTGGATCTAATAAGAAGAAACCCTAAGTTCTTTGCATACTATACAAGCCATTACATGAGACTAAACAATACAAAGGAAATATAGTAGAAGATAATATGATCTTCTCACCAACAGTGTACCTGCACTTTCCTTTTGTTCAACTTCTCTATATGAAAGCTCCTGTCTTCATGCAATCTAATTTTTATCTTCTTCTTCTTCCTCTCAACCAAGGATAGCTCAATTCTTCTCTTTCCTTATTCCAACCTATCTAACCCTAGTTTTCTAGCTTATATAAGCCTAGAAAAACTTAGGGCACAATAGCCATGCAATTACATCCTTTAGATTTGCTTTAAAACAAAAGCTAGATAAAATCCCATGACTTAAAATAAAACACTTTCGCACATGTGTAGCGATGTCGGTTACTCCTGTCGACTTGGTCGATGCATGTTCCTCCTTGTCGATGTCGGTCAACCCTTGGTCGATGTCGGTCTAGCCCTGACCAATGTCAGTCTTTGTGTAACCCAATCACTTTGTAATGAATGCTCCAGTGAAGCTATTTAGCTCCACAATCCAACAATTTTGACTTCTTTTAAACTTTTGTTTGTTCATCCTTCTAACTATTCATAGTTTCCTCATTCTTTTTTTCTGGGAGGTTCTACAAAAGTGTGCAATTTTCCCAAGGTTGTGGAACTTATAATATTTAACATCAAAATTCATCACATGGTAAAAAGAGTTGTAGTTTCTATTTGAGGACACATAAGAACTTACATTTTCATTCTTATTCGTACCAAAAATTCTTACACGAGATCTATAATATATTGCTTTATTCCCAAACTAAGCGCATGAAAAAAATAATCATAAATAGTATTGTGAAACCTAGTCATGAACCGTTGTCTTGGAGGAAAAGTGCTTAAGTGTTTTCCTAAGCTATATTTTAGAGGAATGTTGGTACTTTTAGGATTATTTAAACCTTCCTTCTTATTGTTATTATTTCTTAAGTGCATCTGCATAGCTCTTTGGATTCTCTTTATTTAACACCTCGATGGATCTTTGGAATCATTTGTATAGTAGACTTCTTATTTTCTTCATAACAAAGAATAGATTTGTTGAAATATGACCTTTGACAACTAAGCATATCATCTAGCATCTCGGTGATCTTTTCAAACTTGAAACATCTGTTCAACTTAGTATTTGTTTTCTCCAATTCTTCCTTTAAGACCGGAACCTTTGATTCTAGCTTAACACAGTCACTTTAGTTTATCTTCAATTGTTTTCTCACACCCTCATTCATATTGTTTATCTCTTCATGTTGATAATAATATTTTGGGATTCGTAAAGGTTTTATAATAAATTTCTAAAACTTTCTTCAAATTTCTGAAACTTTTGTTTTTGTTACAATTTTGTATTCTTCAATATGTTTATCTCATCAATGTCACAAATGAGCTCTTCTTCAAGATCCACTTCAGCATCTTCTTCATATTATGATACCAAATCTTATTTTATTTCGCTTGTCTCTATTAGCATGAACAATGATTCTTCCTTTTCACTACCAAAGTTGCTTTCACTAGACTCTACAACTAAGCTACTACTTTCCTCCTTGTTGTAGATGTTTTTCTTGTTCTTGTAGAAATTCTTTCTTTTCTTAGATTTACTTTTATTATGGTTCTTCTTATACAATTAATACTCATTATCTTCCTTCATGTTGTGATCTTCTTCCCTATCATTGTTTTCATTTTTTGCGATATCTAGTAGCATAATGTCCTTCTTTAGTATAATTAAAACATTTTAAGGGTAACTTACCTTTATATTTTCCAGATCCTTTCTTCAACTTCTGAAAAAATGAGATTCTTCCTTGTCTAATTCATTTCTAGAGAAATCATGATGTTCAGAATTTTTGTTGATTAACTTCTTTGATGATTTTAAAGTTTCTTCTCACTTTGATGATTTATCTTTTTCAGTTCTCATCTCATATGCAGTGAGAATACCATGCATTTCATCCATTGTTAGGGTGTTTAATTCCTTCATTTCTTCAATAGTAGACACTTTGGCGTCAAACCTCAAAGGAAGAGATCTTAGCACTTTTTGCACAATTATTTCATCTTTAATTTCTTCTCCAAGCCCTCTAATAGTGTTGACAATTTCATCCACACATAGAAGATAGGTTGTAATGCTTTCATCATCCTTCATTTTCAAACCCTCAAATTAAATTCCATGACTTTGAAGCTTTACTTTAACATCTATTTCATATATGTTCTTGAGTTTATCCCAAATTTCCTTAGCTGAAACACAATGCATCACTTTAAAAATAAATTGATTCAGATAAACCACACAATATTGCATTCATGGCCTTTGCATTGCTCTCACTTTCCTTCTTACCAACTTGATCTGTTGGGGAGTTGTTGGAGATGCATAACCACTAACAAATAATTTCCAAATGTCAAACCCAAGAGCCATTAGATAGGTTTGCATCCTTATACTCCAAAAGGCATAATTAGTTCCATCAAACAATGGAGCCATGTTTGAGGAGAATCCTTCTTGTCCTACCATGTGTGCTATGGAGATCTACCTTCCAGTGGTCAAATTATTTTGAATAAAATTTCTCTTATACTAATTTAAGAGCAAACACTTATACTTGAGATGGGGGATGAATCGGTATTTTACAAATTTTTACTTAATTAAACATTAACATCCATGATAGCAGTAATCACATAATATATAACAATTTTCATAACACAATATTTATGTGGAAACCATTTTGGGAGAAAACCATAGAGAAAATACTACTTGGAACTACTGTCCAAATCCAACCCAAAATATATCAATATACATTTGTAGGAACCAACCTACCAGAGAAACCAATCCCCAAAATTTGAGTACCAACTCAACTTGTTTGTGAGAACCAACACACTGGAGATACCAATCCCCAATTGTTTAGCACCATCTCAATCTGGTTTGTGAGCACTAACGCATTAGAGACACCAATCCCAAAATTGTGAGCACCAAATCAACTAGTTTGTGAGCACCAACTCACTAGAGACACTAATCCCTACATGTTGAGTATGAACTTAACTAGTTTGTGAGTATCAAATCACTAGACACACCAATACCCAAATTTTAAGAACCAACTCAACCTGGTTTGTGAGCACCAACTCACTAATACACAAATCTACCTTTTGTCGATGCTTCTTCAAATTGATGATGGAAATTATTCTATTTCTTCATTGTTGTTCTATGCTCTTCTTATTTTTTGATTTTCCATGAATGATTTCTCTTTATTATTATTTTCTCCTATTGAACACAAACGCTTGCACTTCCTTACTTTTCAACAACTAGCCATTTCACATAGCATGAATTTATTGTTTCTTATCTCTAGTGTATCCTCTAACCTGTCTTTAAATGATCATCTTATATTGCTTCAAAGTTGTTCTCTCGAGCTTTACTGATCTATCTTTGCAACCCATACCTCCTTGCTCATTTTTCCTTTTTGCAATTTATCATTTCATTCTACTTGAGTTTACTCTTTCTTCTCTTGATAATTCATTTTTTCCATTATCATTTTTTTAAACTCAAAGGATGTCTTCACATTAGTCACTCCATACTTCTCTTCAACAGTTTGCCTTTCCTTCTTACAATCACATTTTTATTGTATTATCTCTCAAGCACTCTTTTTTTTTTTATTTTTTTCTTATTTTATACCTTACTTTTATCTATAAACTTCTTTAGCATTAAGAATGAGTCATCCTTACATTTGAATATAGATGCAAGAAATAGAGAAGGTCGGCTAAAATAGAATTGATCGTGAATATACGTGCAAACACCATGAGTCATCCAAAATAGAAAAACAGAGAGGATATACACCGATTATGTTTGCACAATAATTATTGTAGTCAAATAATGATTATAAAAACTTCCTCACTAACAAAACAAAAACTAGAGACCTCTAATTTTTAGGAGAAACAAGCGGATGAGAGAGCACCAAGATTTGAACCACTCATGCTTCAAGCTCCTTGATCCTTTGATATCAACAAAAATATGAAGCCATATCGAAGGAGACTCCAAAGTTAAAATCAAATACTCAAGCTACGAGACAGAGACTCCAAAGCAACAGAAAAAGACTCGAAGCTAAACTCAAAGACTCTTAAGTGACACAAAGAGGCTTTGAAACAAAAAAAAAAGATATATGAAGCAATAGACAATAGAAATTGATCAATGACAACTTTACAACAATTTTATTTTTCTTCCCGCTCCTTGACTAACAATCTATTAGCTCCTTCAAGTTCCTTTGACATCAATGAAAATTATTCCATGACAAAACATACCTAAAACACCCCCTTTGATTCCAAGACATCCTCTAAACACCCAAGAAAATATTTTAAGGGAGATTTAGAATAACAAATTTCAAATTAAGGGTTTAATAGATACCCTAAAAAACCCCAATGCGATAAATACCCATCGCCAAAACCTTTCTACATCATTAGAGTCATTAATATCTAATATTGATAATGTGGTGGGTCAAATAAACACATGGGAGGGTTAAAAACAATTTTTACAATTTATATGTAGACAAGTTGTCTTATGATGCAATGAAGAAAAAAATCACCAAAGACAAGTTGTGTGCTTTGTTCACTGACCCTAAAACTAATGCACCCTTACTATTGAGTTGCAGAAGATTCTCGATCCATTGGTGTAACCATGAGGGGATAAAAATAATTTTTGGGATAGATGGTGGATGGTTTTGACCAACCACCTTGCAAAAATTTTGAGGTACCACAAAGTATTTCTTGAGGAAACTCTATTGTGAGTTCATCCTCAATGAAATACCAAACTATTTTGACATTTGAGAGTTCCAAGGTAGAGGAAAAGGCTCTACACAGGATAGATTGGAGGCACAATGTTTGCATAATCAACCACTTAGACCCCTTGTTTTCCCATATATTCAGCATGTTTTAGTCCCTTCTTTTGTGAAGGATATTGTGGAGGTTGAGACTCTTGATTCTATTAGGTCTTTGACACATTCATTGCTTTAGCATGACACTCATCTCTCCTAGGATGATGAGGTTGGTCCTTCGAGGCATCAGACATCATATAACATAGTTTTTCATGCTTTTGGGAGTATAGGAACCTATGTGGTTGATGAGGTAGCTCCACAACCTAGCGAGGTAGCTCCACAACCTAGCAAGGTAGCTCCATGACCTCACCGAGGCTACTCCACATCCTATCGAGGCATCTTTGTAGCCTAACGAGACATCTCCATATCCTAGCGAGGTTATTCCATATCCTAGTGAGGTTGTTCCACATCCTAGCAAGGATGCTCCATAACATAGTTAGGATGCTCCATAGGCTAAGAAGGGTGTTTGATTGGAGGAGGAACATCGTGATTCTATGTTGGACACTATCATCATCACAGATGTTCTACTAGATTTGACCTTTGGTATTGACTAGCAGGTAATTTTACATGAAGTTAATTGCAATTTAGTATATATTTTTCGTAAAAAATTATAATTAACAATATTAATCCATTATGAATGAAAATTAATGATTCATGTGTATTTTTATAAAATTACAGGGTCAAACTATACATCCAGTATCACATTCCCCTTCTTCACATTTGTTTGCAGGCATCAACCCCTCGGTATAAATTTGTAATAAATTAGTAAATATTTTGTGTTAATTTATTTTCCATATAGATATGTTATCCTAAAATGACAATTTGATGTTGAACAGGTGAATTTCGGTATGAGTGTGCATGTTGGTGAATATACTAATGTGAGTTTTATTATTTTTAATCATCATATATGAAGAGAATGAACTATAGTTAACATATGTAGATAATGTCATGTAACTTGTATGTGTGTAACCTTTTTCTTGTTTTCATTTGATGATGTCATTAGAGTCTCCTTCGACATTCAACGATAATTAGATATTGGAGTTGATATAATCATAGTTTCCATTGTGCCTCTTACAGAGGTATGAGCTTCGTAAAGTAATTTTTGCAATGAATTGATTTTATTAAATAACATCATGTATTATAATTAAATGAAATTCATGTGTATTCTAATTTTCATCATCATGGTTGTTATAGGAGGAGGTGACAACTCTAATTCATCCACCTTCTACTCAATTTGTTTCCTCTTAGGCTAATTTTAAGAGGAAAAGGATGATTTCGAGTGATCATGAGATTGTAGTAAGTATTTATTTGTAAGTAATGTCATTTTATATGTCATTAATTGTATACTAATGTGTATGTTGTTTATTTTTATTAATAGCTAGAGCTATAAGAATCCTTTGAGCATAGGAGGTCTAATCGATAGAAGGGACATTCCACTGATGTGACTAGTTCATCTTCCCGGCGGCCCAAGAGAACCATATTATTTGATGATACCCCATATTTTATATGTATATGAATTTTTTATATGCCTTCATGGCATGTTGGTGAAAAATTGTATTTTTCTAATGTATATCATTGTATGCCTACATGTATTTGTTTAGACATTGATTTTGTTCAAATTTTATATGCTATCAAGGATTTTTGAAATCAATATAATGTACGAGACAAAAATATTTTGTTTTAAAACTTGTATAGTGGATGAAACATGCTTTATACATGTATCTAAGTGGATTAATATGATTCTAGATATGTATGTTATGCTAACATGTATTATTAGTGTTAATTTTTTTAATGTTTTGAACATGGGAATTAAAATATATATGTAACTAACATACAATTTAGCCACTATTATAATCATTCAATGCCATCAATTATAATCATATAATGTCAACACCAATGCCATCCACTTCCTGGAATCTCAATAATTCAAATGAAACATATGTAATGAGATAAAGTAATATTACATTAATTCTAATAATTCACGTGTAGTGATAGAGAAAGAGAGGGATAGATATAAAAGATATATTGAGAGTGTGAGAGAAAGAGAGAGAGAGAGAGAATGCGAGAGAAATAGTTAGACAAAGAGAGAGTGAGAGAGAGAGAGAGAGGGGAGAGAGAGAGAGAGAGAGAGAGAGAGAGAGAGAACAAGAGTGAGAGAGAATGAGAGGAAGAAAGATAGAGTGAGATAGAGTGAGATAGAGTGAGATATTTAGAAGGAGAGAACGAGAGCGAGAAATAAATTTATTTTGATTTGTAAGGTTCTTATGTGTTGATAAAATATCAAGATTTGCATGAAATTTCCTATGGAATTTGACTGGATTTATTCCATATTTGAATGTAGTAAAATAATAAAATGTATGGGGTAAAGTATGTAGGTGTATTAAAGAGAAATTGATATGAAGAATATCAATATAAACCTTGAAGATTTGTAAGTGGGTATTCTTGAGTGTACTGCGTAGCCAGCCAATCGTAAGAGAAGAAAAAATGAGAAGTTGTAAAATTCTTCTTTCCTGATTCAATAAGATGTTTATTGATGGTTTTCAAATGGTTAGTAAGTGAGTTTGCAATGATATCCCATGGAACTTGAGTTTCACCTTCAAATCTACCTATGCACAATGACAGTTCTCATGTTTTCCAAGAAAAGCCTATAGTGTAGACTAAACTAAGCATTTTCAGGCTTGAAATACTAAAGATGAGAGTTACATATGAGTAAACAAGAGCTTAATCCATTAGTTTTGGGTCCTGACAAGGTCATAGAATAAATTTAAGGCATTTTTCTTCTTATCGGGTTCTTAGTAAACTGGCCTAGGGTTTTGATCCAAACCATCATATCTCGACAAATATTTGGTTTTAATATCTGAAATTAGGAACATATAACTTGTAAATATTCTCCTACATGATGCAAAAAAATTAGTATGCTTCATGGTTACATGAGTATGTCTCTGCGATTTTGAAGGAGTAGAGTTTACATCTGCCTAGGCCTAATTAGTCCTCATACAAACATGAACTGGGAATAATCTATACAAAATTGAGTAATAAAACTTAGGGATCTTCCTAAACATGGAAAAGGGTATCTAAAAATTTTATAGAAGTCTCAAGAGACTAATCCATTAGAAAACTACACCTAAATTTTTCCAAAAACATGTCTAGAAGGTAGTGCTAAGATAAGATATTAAAGGTTAAGAAGGAATTTTTCTTAATTGGACTCCAAATTGATTCCTCACAAGAGAGTACATGGTGGTATGATTGTAATATGGTAATTGAGTTTGTTATCTATTTCCAAATCTCAATGGTAAGGATTGTTAAACATCAAATAAACATTGTTCATTTCCTATTTGTTGTTCATCTTCATAATTTGGTAAAGAGCATGTGTTTTGAATATGTTGGTCATTTGGTGTAACATTTATGTTTAAATTTGGCATTACATCATCATTCATTATTTATTGATTCAATTGGTGTTTGAGGATATGTTGCACTATCAATTTCATTTGGAAGATATGACATACCTTCATCTCCATATGTTGATTTCTTTTTTCATGGATTTTTTGCACTCGCTCCCTTGTTTTCTTTATTTTCTTCTTTCTTGGCTCTATTGGATGATAGATGGTCTTTGTAAACATCTCTAATCTCTGGTAAAGACATGTTCAATTTCTTTTTTTCATGCCCTTTTTGCATTTGTTTCCTTTGTTTTTCCAACTCCTCAAGTGTTTGCCTTCGTGGTCTCCTCCCCATAATTCTCAAATATCTTTATCACCACAAGACAATTGACAAAAAAATGTTAATGAGTGTTAGGGATATAAGAAACAATAAAAACACACTCAAATATCAAATAATGCTTAAATATTTCACAAAACAATCATCTATATAAGATAAAATATAAAAAATTGTCAAAAAGAATGTCTTAAAGGAATAAAATGTTGCAGGAATATGCAGACAACAATGATTAGTGGGACCAAAATCATGGTATTTTTTTGTGTTTGGATCTCATTCTTAAGCACATTATAATGCGCTCACATTATAGTTTTTGGATTGGAAATTTCCAATCCATAGGTTTGGATTTTCCTAGGATATCAAAACCTAAGGTTTGGACTATGTAATCCATGAATAAATCCATGTTTTATGGAAAAAAAAACATAACAATCTCAAGTGTACACCCCAATTTCTCATGTGTTATAAAACAATATTCCAAAAAAAACAAGACTACGATGTCAAGCTCTGTTTTACATTTGTGACGATATATTTCTTTCTAAAATCTAATTAGTTTAAGACTCTCATCCTTAATTTCTTTTACTAGTGCCTTCTTTTCTTGCCAAAACATATGTATACTTTTTTATACATAATTTATGATTTTTTCATCCAATTTTTAAAAAAAACTATTTGATTTAAACTCCATTCTACATGCATTAAAAAAATTGACTATTTTTCTCAAAATTAGGGGGTGTACACACAAATATTTCATTTTTGAGATGTGTTCACTTTTAAAATTAGTAAAAATTATATATTCATCTAAAAAATATGAAAAATTAGTGGGACCTCATACATGGTCTTAGCTAACTTTCTACTAAAGGGATTTGTAAAATAGTTTATGGAACTCAAAAATGGGGGCACACACACAACATTATGTTATCTTTTTACACAAAAATAGGCACACTTTGTGTGTGCACCACATTTTACCTTCTTAATCTCCACCATTTTCAAATAAAAATAGTAGTTTAGAAACTAGATTCCGAGAACTACAATTCTTATTCTTATCACATTGTCAAATTTTGAGCATATGCATGCCAAATTATTAGTTGAAGTTTCATTTTTGCTGATTTTAAGAAAAAAGTGGCCACTTTTGACCCCCTTTTGGCACCCCCATTTCCATCTAATGACCCATCAATACACTACTCTTTAACTGATTTTTACAATAATTTCATTGATACCATTGAATTACACTTAAAACTAGAAATATTATCATGGGGAATTGAAATCTACAATAGATTATGTACTAATATTTTATTATTATTGGTCCTTTATTCAATGATAAACAATTATGTGGAGAAAGTGGTTTCACATCAGCACTTATAACAAGATTACAACAATAGATTTGATTCAATAGATAATGTGGTGGTCTCAAAACTATCAATGTTTTCCTTCATTGATAAATAATATATTAAATTTTTAAGGAAAAAAATTATATGGTTGTAATAATTATTTGAAAACAACTACGTTGTATAGATCTCCCATGTACATCTATATGCCTATATATCTATATGGGGGAGGTTTGTAATGTCTACTTATAAACAATTAATAACACCATCAAATTTGACATATATTTGATCATCACATAGTCATTTCAATCTTAAATTTAATATCATGGTGATGGGATACTCTTCATTACCTAGCGAGGAGCCTAGTGCTCCTAAAAACTCCAAAATCACTATCTAGCTCCTTGATACAAGCATCTAATTGGACCAAAATCACTCGAGCAGAGCATGCCACTGAACAAACACACTAATGAAAAATTCAAGCTAAATAGAGTACCCACCAAAAAATCATGAAACTACCAATGACCCGGACATTGGGTCCCAACACAATAAGAATCTTCTCATTTGAATCATCACCAAAAGACCAAAATCAGGAACCATGAGAGATCCAATGGTGTTCATGGTCCAAAATGGTTAAAAATGATTCAAAAATTATGCACTAATTATTTTTGTTAACAATTTACTTATGTAATGTAAGATCCATGTTTTCCTTAGCCTTGCTAATAAATAGGATTTTGAGGTGGTCGGGTTCATTTGAATTCTCTTTAAGTGATGATGTGGCATATGTAACTCGCACATTATTGAGCATGCAGGGGTCCTCAAATATTTTTGTATTTCAAGACTACCTAAACAATTTGTAATGTGATAATGTTACTCTAGCCTATTTTTTCAAAGCTTAATAACAATTATAATAGTCCTTAAACATAAATAAAATTTTACACTTTTTAAAAATATAATCTTGCTGAAATTTGAGTATAAGTTTTGATATAATTTTTCTTTCTATCTCAAACTTGGTGCAATCATGTAATTGTAGACAATAAGTTTTTAAATCAGCACTTATTTTAGTGATGAATTGATGTTTACAAGCATCCATGCAATAGATGAATATGTACAAATCCATTATATTTTGTCAAACTATATGAACCATGATTGTTAGAATTACCAAAATCATACCTCGAGAAAAGATAATCTAAATGAGAAAAAGAGGGGTTATATATACG
Source organism: Taxus wallichiana var. yunnanensis (assembly GCA_018340775.1). Classification (NCBI taxonomy): domain Eukaryota; kingdom Viridiplantae; phylum Streptophyta; class Pinopsida; order Cupressales; family Taxaceae; genus Taxus; species Taxus wallichiana. The sequence goes on along the minus strand of CM031240.1, from coordinate 337,214,056 downwards.
TGATGCCATCACTGCGGGTGATGGAATTGGCTATGGAAATTCCAAACTTGACACCATCACCCATGGGAAATGGCTTCAACCTTTGGGGAAACCTAAGGAAAAATGGGTGAAAAATGTGAGGTAGAAGCCATAAGATTGATGGAGGAAATGATGAAGTTCTAGGTGACCTGAAAAGGGGGAAATGGTGTATAATAATCATAAACAAGTAGATGTAAATGTGACAGATATAATGTGTGAACAAAGGAAAATTGAGGAAAGGGTAAGTGAATTGTGACATAATAGCAACATCTCTTGAATTTTTAGTCTAGCCCACGTGACTAAGACTAATCACACCCCAATCCTAGTAGGCCCTTTGAGTCACTTGCTCAAGAGTAAAATTCATCAACATCCCATGTATAAGACATTTTGCTAACAAGTGTCAAAAATTAAGTGTATACTTATGCACTAACCAAAGATAAATACTTTTCACAATAGTGAAACACAAGATGGTCTTCAAAAAAAAGACCGATGTATCACTTGAAATCAAAAGTAAAATTTGAAAGTAAAGTAGTAATGAAAGTAATATAAAGAAATAATGATCTCTACAAAATAAAAGATACCTACCTCATACTTACCTACTTGGTGTTGTAGGATTTCCGTGGTGGGTGCAATAACTACTTGGAACATTGAATAAGCAATATTGAAAAGAAACACTTGAATATGATTATTAAAATGAGACATAAATCACCTAGCTAAGAGGCCTTAGGATGATGTAATTGAGCATTGAAATGGAAAAAAGGGTATCTGTGGTGTAATTTAGTAAAGGTATGTTTGATATGTTAAAATGGTTGGTTTACCACAACGATCATGGTGCAACTTAAGAAACATTTTTAGGGATTTTCATTTCAAATATATGAAGGTGTGAAGATTCAAAGGGATCATGTCAAAACTGGTATAATTATTCTATAAATAGTAAAGATAAGAGTTGATTTGTCACTCGATAATTGAGATTAAGAGATTCTAAGCTTTAAAAATATCTAAATAGACAGATTTTAGTGATGATTACGAGAGTATGAAGCAGTGAATGAGTTATTCAAGGTAGGGCACATGGTTGTGTGAATCCCATGGTAGCGTTTGTTTTTAAATTAATAAAAGGTAGTTAGGATTAAAGTGGAAAAATTTATCCCAAGGCAAATTCGGATAGAAAAATTACCCCAAATATAGTTGAAATGTAGATCAGGTTGACTTATAGGTGGATTTTGGAGCATTTATATTTTTAGAGTCATTAGGTTAGTTTTTGAATTTAATGTTTGGAAAGTTCATGTAGCCTTGAGACAAATCGGAATGGCCATGCTAGAAATAATTATTACATCATGGCTGATGGTGTTGGGTTTATGCAACATGGCCAATGGAATTCAAGCTTAGGGGTCGATGTTGTTTAAGCAATAGATATTTTTAGGAGGGAAAATGGTGTTATGTTAGGGTGGCCGATGTAGTTGAGGAATGATAATTTTTTCTGGATGGCTCATCTTGCAAGGCATTATAGGGTCGATGTTGTTTAATTTTTTTTTGTAAGTTGATTTATATTTTTGATAATGATTTTGGGTTGAGATCTGATGAGTACTTATTTTTTAAAATTTTCCAAGTTCTAAGGAGGACTCAATTGTAGAGTTCAGTGGATTTAACTTGGTTACCCAAATTATTGTGTGGTTTATTTATTCAGGATGTAGCACAGTTAAAGGGCCTCACCATTAGAGGCATTATATAGATGGTGTAAATCCTATTGGATCCATATTCGATACATATATTTTTGGGCCATTGGGAGTTAAATTCCAACATGTTTAGGTGGAAGGATGGTGGAGAGAATATAGAGGCCATCCTAACATTACAGGATGTACACGTGATTCTTGAGCTTCCAATTCAAAGTGTGAAAAAAATTGTGATATGTTATTGAGCACCAAAAAGACGATATCATTAGCATGGTGGGCCATAGTTAGTTAGGATTATCATGCGGGTTCACTTTGATGGTCTAATTGAGTTTTTTTTTGCTACTCATATTCAATATATCTAGAAGAATATCATTAGTTTGGTTGTGGCTTGGATCATTTTCCACAATACATATGGAGTATTATTGTTATTTATATTAGTAGCATGTATATATTCATTAGATTCGGACATACAACTTATTTAGGGAAAATTGTTGTCTAAAATACCCCGCATTACTATTCTAATAACTTGCAAAAAGAAATTTCAACCTAAACACTTTTTTAAGCCTTGGCGAGATTTTTATGTGAATTTGTAGTTTTACTGGTGCAAAGTTACAAGACAACCCATGAGCCACGACAATAATCCTTATCAAGCTTGGGGAGTTATCTAACACATTTTCATTTTTGTAGAGTTTTCAAAAGTGTAAAATACCTCGAAAATTTGTCGCCCAATACCACGTGGTGTCTTCGCAAGAATCTAGATCGACATACAGGGTTGTAGTTCACAACTTCACAATGGATCTGCAAAATACATTCATAGGTCTGGGGACTAATTGTATATTGGACATGTGGAGGTCATGCAGATGCTCGGGTATAAAATGGAGGGAGGTAGTTCACATTTGCACATTCCTACAAAGATGTAAAATGCAAGAAAAAATTGTCACCCGCCTTACGACATGTGTCATCTTGGCAGGGGTGAATGGTCAACATGCCAAACCGCACTCCTGTAGATTACAAATAAGTCCACGACCCTCAACACCTACATTAAAGGGACTAAACCCATAGTGAATCAAGGGATGATACGTGGCATAATCTCAATCTAAAAATGGATACATTGAAGGATTTTGATGCTTTATTGTGTAGATGCATTTAGAGGATTCCAATCTAGCGAAATGAGAAAAATGTAATAGAATTTCGGGTCCACGGTAGATCAAGGCAGTCAATAGGTAATCATTGGCTAATCCGAGAAGGATATGTGGGTGACACACACGTAGGTGGATATAATCCCAGCAACTTATCATAAGTTTCCATGTGTCACTAGGAACTTTGTCTCATTCCTCCCAAGATGTAAAATTTCAAATAGCCACAACTTTCACTCCCGAGCTTCAAATCACACAAAATCAGCCTCGTTGAAAGGCCTCCTCGATACCTTAAATTTGGAATCATTAGATTCAAATTTTGGTGAGGTTTAGTAGGTGAAATAGATAAAATAAAGATAGGCATTTAATGATGAAGTTACAGACGGCTCAACCCCTCAAATTGATGAAGTATGGTGCTCTTTCCTTATCCTACAAGAAAAATGATGTGAAGGAATGGTCTTGTAGGGGTGTTTATCATTGTTTTTAGATAATTGACACATGTTGTTGGTGGTTAGAGCTTAAAATCTGGTTATTCCTCTCTTTTCCTTCTCTCTCTCTTTCATCTTCTATATATTGTAAAATGATGTTCATTTGTAAAGGTTAGACCCTCTCAGAATAAAAGGGCTTCATTCAAAGTGTTTCCTAAGTTTTTTTGAGTTGCAAGCCTCATATTTGAACTCTTTCAATGTGTTTTTATCGTCCTCTTTCATTGTAATGATTCTTTCATTGTAATGACTCTTTCATTGTGATGATCTATGCATTTTTATGAAGCAATTAAATCTCATTTTTGTGGTTATTCTCTTCCCTAGCTTGTGTTTAGTTTTTCTCCTTTGCCTCTTCATTATTTGCAGGTGTGTTATGTATGTTATCCACTTTTTAGGGTTTATTTTCTATAATGCTCCATGAAAATGGAATTTTAAATGATGTGTTGGATTGTGGCACTCTAATCTACCCTCTATTTTCTCATTTTCTCCCATTTTCCCTCATTGAGAGTGTTTTCCCCTTTTCTTGGTATCATCACCTCCCCTTAGCTTAGGATTTCCATTTCATGCATCTCTTTCTAAACTTGGTCCCTTTGAGTGAGATTAGGATTAGATAGTTGTATTTCTAGCAGTAGGATTAGTTTATCATTAGGAATTGGTAGAGGAACCAACCTTCTTTGGAGGTATGTCTCAAGAGTAATTCCCACAACTTAGAGAAAATCCCATGTTTCCTTAAAATATTGGATCTCTCATGTGGATTTAGGGTAGGGTGCAATTTTGAGCTCCAACATTTTTGGCATGCCCGATGGGATAGTTTAATGCACTTTACAACATTTTTGCTAAGTTTTGGTGTGTAACTTAGTAATTTCTAGCCTTTGGAGGATTGTTTAAACACATCTGGAGACTCTAGTCATCATATATCTTGGTTTTCAATAATTAAAGTGCCCCATTTTCATGAGAAGAATTCAGACAAGACAAAGTGCAGCAAACAGTGAGCCTTTTGAATATTTACAATTGTCACCAAGGAGAAGAAGAAGAGGTAGAACAATCTAGAGATCACCATCTCCTCCAAATAGAACTCTTTCTACTCCCCCTCTTGGTAGGCCCTTCTTGTTGTCCTCTAGTGTTTTGAGACCCATTATGATCATGACATAAAATAGAAATTCCCTTTTTGAAACTTTAATGGTGGTATTCCTCTAATACTTAATGACCAACATGATATACCAGTGTCTTCCTTTAAAAGTATTCCTTTCCTTCACTGGTGAAAATTTTACCACTCGGGTTGATCATATTCAAGATGTTGTAAATGTGTATTCATTTCATCTAGTTACAAAAGATGATGTTGCATTTAGGCTTCTTGCTTCTTCAAAAGGTAAAATCACTTAAATGGTATAGAAGTTTGAGACTTGCTTCCATTCACAATTGGGATGAACTTGGTACATCTCTTTTCAAAAATTTGAGGAGAAATCAGATAATATATCCTTATTGGAGCAACTAAAACCATCAAAAGGGCTCTAATGAGCTTATGGCTGATTTCAACTTTCAGATTTCAGAAGACATGGGACAAAATTCTAGTTCTCTTGAGACCAACTCCACAAGGTGCTTTCCTTTACTTCTTAAGAGCTCTAAATTATGATATTGTTGTAATGATACAATTTATGGGTGTTATCTAATTACCTGATGCATATCAATAGCCATTAGGGCTGAAAATTATTTGATACAAGTTGGAAAGATAGCCCCTAGATTACCTATGCCTTTGTTTCCTGAATTTCCTCAAGCTTCTCAACCTTCCATTTCTCCCATTCTGAGAAAAATTCCCAATTTGCTCCCTCCACATCCTATTCTCCCCAAAAACAAAAGGATGATGATGAAATGAAATCCTTGATCATAAATTTTTCAAATAAAGTTATATCCTTGGAAAACAACAAGCCCAATCTTATAAAAATTATTTGGGCCCTAATCAAGGACAATCTTCAAACCAAGGATTAATCAAGGTTATCATCCCTATAGAAATCAATATCCAAATCAAAGATATGGGAAAATAACAAAATGATATATTGCAAGGTCAAAATCCACATCTTCCTCTTCAAATAGTTGTCTCCTACTCAACCACTTCCTATTGCTAGCTCAAGTAAAGCACTTGTTCTAATACAAAATAATGTGATACAAGAAACAAAGTGGTGTTTTCCATGTAATCACCACATAATAGTATATTTGTGCAAATGCATTACAATCTCAGGCCCTTATGGTTAAAAATTCTTCCAATCAGCATGAACCATCGATGGAAGTAGTCATATCTAGCATGGAAGATACTCAAGAAGCTAACCCTAAGACTAATCTTATGTTCTTTGGGGCTGATGATTTTTGTGCAATGAATCAAGTTGTGGGTAGTTGTAGTAGACCTCATACTTCATGTTTTTGATAATAAAAGGTATAAGAAGAAAGTGTTGATACTCAACCTCCATTTTCTTCCAATCAACACAAGCCTCTTTAAAAGAAAAGGAGGATATTAGGGGATATTTGAGTGAGATTAGGTTACTTGATGTTCCTAGCACACCTATCTCGGTAAAGGAGATTGTTTCTCAATCAAAAGGCACATGTTCCAATATTGGAACAATCAAGAAAGATAACATCACACCTCAAATGCACAAATCCATTAGCATTCCCTTTCAACATTGTTGAGAAGATGAAGAAGACAAATATAAATGTGACAATGTGGGATGTTTTAGCTATTCCATCACAAAGAGATATCTCCTACATGAAGCTCTAAAGAAACTCCCTCAATTGATCCAACTATTCAAAAGCATCATCATGCATTCAACTTGTTCCAATAAAATGAGGAAGAACAAGTAAGAAAATTTGTGAAGACCCCACCCTTTTATATGTATTTTGATTATAGGAAAACATCTTGTTCATAATTGCATGATTGACTCAAGGGCTAGTACTTCTATAATGCCTAAAAATATTGATTGATATCCTAGGTCTTAAGTACAACCCTATTTCTAAAGGTGTTTTACAACTTGATGGCTCAACTATCAACATCCTAGAGTGATCAAATATCTTGAGTTAACCCTTCATGCTTTTCCAAGTCTAACCATAACTCAAGATGTCTCAATGATTGATTTCCCTCCTTTATTTTCCATTTTCCTATCAAGATATTTCACTAGCCTAAAGTGGGTGGCTACTTTTTTCAAATTGGTCTCATATGCTCCTAAGAACTAGATATGGTACTAGATTTACCATACAAGATGAGCCTATATTTTCCTATCATGTTGAGTCTTATGATCCTACTCCTCTCTAATCTAATTTGTCTATACATGAAAATCAAGAGCATGATTCAGTTTCAATTAAACAACCTATCCCTCCTTAAATTATATACCTTTATTAGATGAATGGGCTAAGGAGCATTATGAATTTGATCCTTATGATATATGTGGAAACTAGACTTGGAACCTATTGCATTCATGAAGAAGAATTTATTACCCCCACACCACTTAAGTAAGAAGATCATGCTTCTAGATTATGGAAAATATTCTTTGATGGTTCTAGGAGTAGAAATGGAGTTAGGGAAGGTGTAGTTTTAATTTCTCCAATGAATGAGAAATTATTCTTTTCTCATAGGTTGCAGTTTGCATGTTCAAACAATGTAGCAGAATATGAGGCATTGGTTCATGGTCTTACTTATTGTTAAAAGAGACAAATCAAAGCATTGTAAATTTTGGAGATACAAAATTGGTCATACACATCAAGTGAGAGGGAAATGTGCCACCAAGAATAAGATTTTAAAAGCTTATAAACATAGAGTTTGGGATCTCTTGGAGAGATTTTGATGTTCTTAATCTACAAGTGGTGCCAAGAAAATTAACAAAGAAGTAGACCAATGGTAGCCCTTGGATCATAATTTTCACTAGTTAAGGATCTCATCCAAGGAAATCAATAACATGTTAAGTTGGTGGTTAAACAATCAATTCCACAATCAAGTCAGCTAGAAGGTATTTGATAATGATGAACAAATTGTTCAATTTATCCAGAATGAAGTTGAATTTTCTCAAAAATGTAATTTGATTTACATAACACTATGGTGATCAAGTCATTCAAGCTAAGAACAAACAAGTTTCCTAAAGGATTGGTCACTCTTGAGCATATTTTCAGTGATGATGAATTTAGAGGAGAAGAGAAGAACATAACAACAAGGAAAGAAGATTCCAACCATTCATTATTGCACAAGGAAAGGAGCTATTCTTGGAAAGGTATGTGATGAAGATGAAAAATAATATTTTATCTCCTTATGTCAAAAATTTAATGATGTATTCTCATGGGACTATGAATATCTTAGGGGTTTTGATCCAACATTACTCAACATTCCATTGATCTTGATCCTAATATCAAGCCAATTAGACAAAACAAAGATTTTTCAATCCCAAGATAGATCCCTCATGAGGAAGGAATTATCCAAGATGATTGAGGAAAAAATAATATTCCTATCAAATACTCTACTTGGGTGGAAAATCTAGTTCTAGTGAGGAAGAATAATGGAGAAATCAAACTTTGTGGATTTCAAGGATTTGAACAAAGCTTCCCTAAAAGATCATTATCCTCTACCTTATATGGAACAAATTTTACAAATAGTAGTAGGAGCTAAAATATTTTATATTCTTGATGGCTACTCAGGTTTCAATCAGATCAAGGTCAAAGAAGAGGATCAGTTTAAAACTACATTTACAACCAAGTGGGGAACATATGCATATCATAAGATGCCCTTTGGTTTATCAAATATAGGTGCCACATTTCAAAGAGAAATGGACATTGCTTTTAAAGGGTATATCAATGAATTCATCCTTGTTTACTTGGATGATATCACTATTTTCTCAAAGAAAGTAAAGATCATATATAAGTCATCTTAAGAAAGTATTTGAGAGATGTAGGAATTTGGGGTGTCTCTTAACCCCAAGAAGTGTAATTTTATAGTTCCTAGGGGAAAGCTCTTGGGAACATTGTTTCAAAGGATGGTATTTCCATTGATCTAGAAAGAATCTCAACCATCCTCTCTCTCTCTCTTTCCAACTCACAAGAAAGGCCTTGCAATCATTCCTTGGAAAAATATTAAATTTGTTAGGAAATTTATTCCTAATTTTGCAGGATTGGTTAGGCCTATCACTCTAATGCTCAAGAAAGATTTATTTAAATGGAAAGTATAAGGAAAAGAAATATTTTCCAAGATCAAACAAGAAATTTCTCAAGCTCCTACACTTATCAACCCTGACTATGCCAAGGATTTTATCTTATATGCATATGGAGTTGAATCTAGTATTATTGTTTGTTTAACACAACAAAATGATCAATGTTTGGAGCATCTAGTGGCATTTTCATTCAAACATTGAAGGATTATGAATTGAAATATAATCCATATAGAAAAATAGGTCTTTTCCATCATGAGATCTCTAAATAAATTCAAGAGTATGTTTGCCACTAATCACATAAAATTTCTAGTCTCACATTCTAGTGTGAGAGACTTCATTATGGGAGTAGAAATCAGTGAGAAAAGAGCTAGAATGGGTGACTAAAATAATGGAATATGATGTGACTATTAAAAGCCACAAAAATGGTAAGAGGAAGAGAACTTTATGAACAAGTTGGATTTGGATGCTCAAAATGATCAAGAAACTTTTTCTTCATGGATGAGGAACTTCCACATAATGTTAAAAATCATAAACATGAAGGAAATTCACCCAATGGAAATAGTTGGATCAATGACATGGCCAAAACATTTTTATCTATTTGGTGTATACCCTCCTATCCTAAAAAAAAAAAAATAAGACACTTGAGATTACAATCAATCCCTTATGCATTAATTGATGGGATTATTTTCAAAAAGAATCTTGATGGAGTGTTGTTAAGATGTATTGAAGGTGATCAGAAAGTGAACAAGGTATTGGAATAATTCCATGATGGTTTCTCTAGTGGACACTTATCTTCCAAGGTCATTGTTATGAAAATTATAAAGGTAGGATACTTTTGGCCTACACTTTTTGCAAATGTTCATCAATGGGTTAGAAAATGTAAATAATGTGCTTTTTCATTGGTAAAAAGAGGTTGGTTTCCATTCCACTTCATCTAATCAATAAAATATCAATCATTCTCTAATGGGGTCTTGACTTCATTGGCATGATTAATCCTCCATCAAGTGTTGGTCATAAATGGGTTTTGACAGAAACTAAAGATTATTTTACCAGATGGATAGAGGTTGTGGCACTCAAGGAAGCTATTGAATCAACTATCTTTGATTTTCTTAAAGACATTGTGGCAAGTTTGGGGTTCCTCAAACCATCATTTTTGATAATAAAATCCTTTTTTAGGCTCTAAAATTTATGATTGGGCTCTTAAAATTGGAATTTACTTGAAGAATTCTTCCAATTACTACCCTCAGGTAATGGTTTGGAAGAATATACCAATAAGAACTTGATCAAAATCATGAAGAGAATAATGAACATTAACCAAAGGAAGTGGCATACATAGGTGATAAATGCTCTTTGGGATGATAGAATCATAGCAAAGAAAGTAATTAGCACTTCTCCTTACAAATGTGTTTATGGAAGACATGTTAGACTTCCTTTATCACTTGAATGTCCTTCACTAGAGCTAGCTCAACAATTAGAGTTGGAGGGTACAAATAATAGAGACATCAAAATTACAGAACTTATTAAACTTAAGGAATTGAAAAATTATTCCATGATCAGATTATAATAGCATCAAAGGCCAACCAAACAAAATTTTGACAAGAAGGCTAGGGCTAAAATTTTCAAAGTAGGTGATCTAGTCTTGAAATGGGATGCAGATAGAGAATAACCAGGGAGACACTCTAATTTTGATGCACTGTGGAGTGGGCCATTCATCATTAGTGTTTGCAAAGAGGCCAACACTTTTGATTTTTCTAACCTTGATGGATATGCATTACAGATACAATTTAATGTGATTTATCTTAAACATTCCCATTAATTTTTTTGCATCTTGTACATATTAGATTAGTTTCAATTCCTCCAAGTGCTTTTCAACACATTTTCTTATTGATAGTATGGGTTTCCTTTCCCTAAGTGCTTTATGTAAAGTTGTTCTTGTTGCTTTTGGGATGGAATTTTCCATTGCATGATCGTTCATGGAGAACTCGAAGGTAATTTTCTCCAAACAAATTGAAGGTGGCGAGTTGAGTTGTAAGAGGCGATAACAAGGTTCAAACTAGAATGCAAAGCATTTAAGCATATTTAGGATATTGTCGGTAGTTCTACTCATGGATTCCTAGGAAATTGGGTGAAAAATCAATTTCATGACAATTTTCCACTCTCATTAATTTCAATAAGAGTAATTTTAGTAATTTGAATGATGATCATTTCAATCATAACTCACCATGTTAAGTCCAACAAAGGCTTCATATGATTTAGGGGTAGGAGATTTTAAGTTATCAATCATTATTCATGTTTTCAAGCTCAACTCCATGCCCAATGGATGTTCAAGACCACTAATTTTTCCATATAGCAAGTAGATAACCCCCTGTAATTTTCCAAAAATGTTTTTAAAAATACCCCTTGGGGCTATTCGACAACATAGAGAAATAAATTTGGACTTAGTGTAACGAACCGTTACACCAAAACCTCAAGGCGTTAGTGAAATCCGCACATGAGGATCATAACATCCCACCACGCTTCCATAGAGCCCGACTCGGGCTAGGTTTGTGCCCGCACTCCCATACGTACGAGCACGAGCCTCGCTTCACCGATGTTTAGGCACCCCACAAGCCCCGACTACACGACGTAACCAACCGAGTGGGATTCAAACACGGGTGGTTGCTCTGATACCAAATGTAATGAACCGTTACACCAAAACCTCGAGGTGTTAGTGAAATCTGCACATGAGGATCATAACACTTAGACACTTTTTAAGCATTGTCGGGACATTTTTGTGAATTTGGAGTATTACATGTACAAAGTTGCAAGAAGACGGCCCTCGAGCCCCAATGGTAGTCCTTTTCGGGCTCGAGGAGTTATCTAACACTTCTTCATTTTCCCGAGTTTGCAAAATTGTAAATTTCCTTGAAACTCTATCGTCGACACAACATGGCATCTCCATGGGAATCTAGTGTCGGTATGTAATTCACAACTTCACAACAAAATTGTAAAATGTATTCGAAGGTTCGAGGCCTAATTACATATTGGACACTTGGATGTCATTTAAATGCTAGGGTATAAAATTTAGGGAGGTAGTTTGCATTTGTGTAGCCTCAAAGATACAAGATGAAAGCAAAAATTCATCACCCACCTTAGGAAAAGTGTCATCTTTGTGGGGGTCAATGGTCAACATGCCGAAACCGCACTCCTACCGATTACATAAACCCCACAATGAATCAACCCCACAACCTAAAGTAAAGGGACTAAACCCCACAATGAATCAAGGACCAACATGTGGCATAATATCAAGCTAAGGAAGTGACACATGACAAAAATATCATGATTTCTCATGCAGATGCATCCAGGTGGACTCAAGCTCATGGAATGAGAAATATCTAATAGAATTTTAGGTCCACGGAAGATCAAGGCGGGTTATCGGGTAATTAGTGGTCAATATTATAAGGACACATGGGTGACACACATGTAGGAAGAGGTAATCCCACAACAAATTAGAATCTACCACATGTAACCGGGAACTCTATCTCATTCCTCCTAAGATATACAATTTGAAATAGCCATAACTTTCACTCTTAAGCTCCAAATCACATAAAATCCATCTCATTGGAAAGGTATCCTCAATCCCTTTAATTTGGAATTATTAGATTCATATTTTGGTGAGGTTTTTTAGGTTAAATATAGGAAAACAATCCAAGCATTTAATGATGAAGTTACACATGGCTCACCACCTGAATTGATGAAGTATGGTGTTCTTTCCTTCTCCCGCAAGCAATCTCACATGAAGGAAAGGTCTTGCAGAGGTTTCCATCATTTTTTTAGATAATTAATGTATGTTGTTGGTGGTTGGAGTTTGAAATCTGGGTTTCTATATTTTCCTTCTCTCTCTCTCTTTCATCTTCTATATATTGTAAAACGATGCTCACTTGTAAATGGACTCTTTCATAATACAAGGGCTTCATTCATAATGTTTCCTAATTTTTTTAGGTACATGCCTCAAATTTTAACTCTTCGTAATGTGTTTTTACCTTCCTCTTTCATTGTAATGATCTATACATCTTTATGACGTAATAAAATCTCATGTTTTGCAGCTATTCTAAACTCTATCTTGTGTTGTGTTGATTTTCTTTTCCTCTTCATTATTTCGCAGTGTGTGTTGTGTATGTTATCCACTTTGTAGGGTTTAAATTTTGTTTTGATCCATGGAAATGGAAGTTTAAATGATGTTTTGGATTGTGGAACTCTATTCCTCCATCTCTTTTCTCATTTCTCCCATTTCCCTCATTGAGAGTGTCTTTCCCCTTTTCTTGGTGTTATCACCTCCCTTAGCTTACAATTTTCCTTTCATGCATCTCTTTCTAACCCTAGTCCCTTTTAGTGTTATATTAGGATTAGATAGTTGTATTTCCAGTAGTAGGAGTAGTTTAGCATTAGGAATTGGTGGACGAACCAACCTTCTTTGGAGGTCTATCTCAAGAGCAAGTCACACAACTTGGAGACAATCCCATGTTGCCTCAAAGTCCTGAATCTCTCATGAGGATTCGGGGTAGGGTATAATTTTGAGATTGAAAAAAACTACATGAGTACAATTGGTGCATAATTTATACATGGTTTATGTGTAATAACAAAGGGAATTGGAACCCATTATACTTTTTACATCCTCAACCTATGATCATTTCCTAATGCATAGGCCTATCACCACTCTAGGTAGTAAGGGATGCCAACAGTTAGGGAAGAAGATGGATACATTAATTTGATACATGTCACATGGGATTAGGTAATATGGATCCCTATATAGGTATATTTGATCATTGGTTCAATTGGATGACTACGCATTACATGTGGTGAGTGGAGACATACCCACTTGATAGAGTTTGATTGCAATTTGAATTCCTAAATCATGTGGTATCCTTATCTTTCATAGAGTATCAATGATGGCATGTTAGAGAGAGAGAGGAGGGAGAGTGGGGCCAAAGGTATCTTTTCCACCATTGTAACCAAGTTAGGCATGCCCCATAACCAAGTGCTAGTTTACAATGAAATAGGGGAGCACGGGGTATAGAGTGATCTCGGGATATAGATATGGGGAAATCCTAAGAGACAGAATGTCAAAAGGAGGAGAGAGTAAAGATACCTAAGGATTACACCACATGTGGAATTTTAGAGGCCAAGAGGAGGATATTTATTAGGTATGGGTGCCTAAAAAGAAACATTTATGATATAACAGTTAGGGTAGAGAGATGAGGCTTTGAGGAGACCACATATGATATTGGTGCCTCAAGATAGGTGGGTATTATTTTTATGGGCTCATCGATCGAGATATAATGATGATGAGGTAGTGATAAAATGTTAGGTAGAAAATGTTGTCATAGTGGAGGGCTCGGTCATATAGGTGAGCCTTAGAGTGATTTAAGTAGGTTTGTTGTCAAAATTTCATGATAGAGTATATTATAATATTACATATATAGTTTCAATGAGTTATAAAATATTTATATATGTTTTGGGTTTCTTAGAGTGTGCCATAAATGAGTGGTACTCGTTGATTGAGGATGCACACCATGATATATTGGATAGATCCAAGGACGTGATAGATACATTTTCAATGACAAATCTAGTGTTAGCAATGGATGTAGCCTTGGTGGGTGCATTCATGATTATAAGGAGGTGACTTGCAAGATTTATAGGTATAGATATGCTTAATAAATAATGAATATAAGAGATAGGAATTCCTTAGTACAAGGATTTATTCAAGAAGAAGTGTTCTTACCACGCAAACGGGTTGTGAGACTATCAAATGCATAGGAGACAATTGCATGTCGGTGGTGATACAACTTATATTATACATTTAGAGATTCACATATCTACATCAAAGGGAGAGGGTCTCATTCTAGAACCACATCACTAGCACAATTCATACATGCTACGATTCAAGCATCTTTAACTCGAAGCATCCGAAGAACTCTAAAGCGAGGGAGGAGGTTCTCTAGGAATGGGTGTTGTATTTTGTTGAGATGTATATTATATTTATGGTGTATAAAATGCTTTTTATGTGTGTGTGTATTATTTTTTGGTGATGTCTTGTGTATTTGACGTATGCTAAATTTTATGATTCAATTTTCTTAAATGTGCACAAATGTATGAACATTCATGCCTAAGAAGAATGAAATGATAAAATATATGAAATGATGATAATAGAGTAATTAGTGCATTATTTTAGGATTGGATAGTACATGGACCAATTAGAGGTACAATATAATTTATGTAAGGTAGACTCAAGTGGGAAAGTGTAGGAAAGCTACCAGAGTATCCAAGATAGGAAGAAATGCTGTAGGAACCTAATATATATATATAACCAATAGGGAGATGATAGGTAATATTACATAAGTACCAAGGATAATAAGCAATCACCATAAGGACCAAGAGGGAGGGATAAACCCAAGTGGGAATATATAAATACCTGGTATTCCAAGTAAAATCAAGTTAATCAATGACGATCCTGGAAAATATTGACATGTGTCATTGATGATTTCAATTACAATACACAAGATTTTACATTGAGTATGAATCATGAGGTTCTTGAAGTTGTCTTGAATTATTTTTATACCATGATGGACTTGTGATTGTACAAAAAAGAGATAATTATCAATCCAACCAAAGATCTATGTGAGAATATCATTGTGGATATCGTCAAGGGAGGGACAAGGGAATAATAACTTTGGTGAGAATTAGATGATGGTATAAAATTATGTGATGGAGGAGAACGATCTTGATACTTGTATGTATAAGGAAAGGCTCCCGAACTCAGCATTTATAGGAGATAACCAAAGAAGTATCATCTATATGTGAAAAAAACACGATGAGAATAAAATAATGGTGCAACAAAATATGATTGTGTGGATTTTTTTTTCTTATATGACTTCCACTTTAGTTTTCTTCATGTTTCATTGATAGCCTCTTCAATATGAAACATCATTCCTAGGAGCATAATGTCATATACAACATGGTTTATCCTTAGGTGGGCTAAGATCCATAACAAAGTAAGAAGAGTTGGAGGTGATGTCGTGGAGTGTGGATTTGTAGAAACATTTGGAGAAGTAGAAGGGGAAATTTTATAACATGTTTCATAGGTGTAGAGAGTTCATCCAAGGGACCAAGATATGGCTTGAGAATTGGATCACTAATGAGAGGGATGTATTTCATGAGATCATCCTTAGAATCAAATTCATGGAAAGCATCTTCATCATCCATGAGGTAATTGGTCTCGAGATCAAAGGCAATGTGCATGCTTTAGGATGATACTATGATGGTGTTGATGTTATGACTGAAACTATATTGTAATAATGCCTAATAATGAATAATATATGCAATATTATCTTGGGAATAACCTACTAAGAAGGGATCATGTATAGAGTAATTATCATCATAATTAGGCATGGTAATGTTAATGGTACATGAATCAATAATAGTCTTAGCGTGTACAAGATGCTTTGTGGGAGGATACTTAGTGTGAGTACTAGTGATAGGTACTTGGTCGACAACCTTCTTACACAAGCGAGGTTGTAGAGTAGGAGGTAATTTTGATATAATGGCATCATGTAGATCATAAGTATTGATCCTAAGGTTTGATTTCATCAAGTTCATCATCATCTGAGTTAAGAAGGTTAGGAAGAGATTGAAATATGACCTCAGGGTGACCACTATAGCCATGAAGGGAATCCACATGATATTTGAAGATTTGGTATTCTCATAATGGGATGGTATGGAGTACTTTGAGGGTAGGAATTTTGAATATACCAATTTGTTAAATTTTGAAAGTTCCAAGGATTAGTATCACCTTACACTTTATAAATAGCCCCCAAGTGTGAAAAAATAGGATGAGGATGTGACTACATGCATGCAATGATTCCATGGTCTACCTAAGAGGATATTATAAGACAAGGGTAAGTTGAATATTATGAATTTGACATGGATGGTGTGAGGAGGAATAGTGTTAGGGATCCAAATACAACCCATATAGGGTATATTTCTACAATCATAATCCTAACACATGCTTCTAATGGATTTTAGTTTGTTAATAGAGTAGCCAAGTGTCTTAATGAAGTCAAGAGAAGTGATACAAGTGTTAAAACCTTGGTCTATGAGGGATATCTTAACCATAGTTTGTCCAATATAGACTAATATGAAGAGAGGAGGATAAATGTGCATGGAAGAGAATATTAATGAGAATCATGGAATCAAGAGAAAAATGAGTTCATAAGGAATGATATGTATAAATGTCGGTTCTGCAATGGATATTTCTTTGCATTGACATATGATGATTTCATATAAATCATATAGGATAGGTTCCTATCCCAAAGTGGGTAGAAAAGGGATGTTCATAGCTAAGAGGAATAACATAAGATGCTCATTATGTTCACTTGAGGAAATTACAAAGGTCCAAGGGTTAATGTTGCCTTATAATGTATACATATCCCCTAGATCTGCAAAATTAACACTTTGATAGGAAGATGACACGCGTGTGTGCATGAAATTAGTCCATGGTATGGCTAGGAGGATACCATAAGAAAAGGTGAATTTGAAGCTCATGAATTTAATGTAGATAGTGTATGGATTCACAAAGTGATAAGGATCCAAATACAACCCATAGGGGCATTTTTTCGCCATCATAACCTTAACACATGCTTCTGGTATATTTTAGGTTATCTATAGAGTAGTCAAGTGTTTTAATGAAGTCAACATAAGTCACATAGGTGTTAAAACCTTTGTCTATGATGGATATCTTAACCATAGTGTGGCTAATATGGAATGATATAAAGATATAAGGATTGTCTACATGAAACATAAGTCATAGTGATCATGGAATCAAAAGGAAAATATGGCTTGAGGAACAATTTGTAAAAAGGCCGGTTGTAATGGATAGTTCTTCACATTAGCGAATGATGCTCTCTTCCAAACCATGTAGGAGGGTTCTTTCCCTAAACTAGGTGGAAAAGGGATGTTCATAACAAATAGGGATGACATAACATTCTCACTATGTTTAGGTGAGGTATGAATGAGCTACGAAAATGGGATTTAACTTTAGGGTCCAAGAGAGTTCTCAAGAGGCTCCCAATATTCGGCGCTAGGCTGTACAAAAATTTGAACCTAGTGAGTTTCATTCTAAATAGGTTCGAAGAATGAGGGCTTTGAGGTAGCTCTAGATTTTAATTTTTCGGAATTTTGATGGGATCGGTTATGGTAGAAATATCCTCACAAAGGCTTATGAGATAAGAAAATGTAGAACTAGAAACAAATGAGATCAATCGAGAAGGATGAAAAGGAATGATGACATCTAAGAGATTTGATGGTTCCATAGATATGATCAACCATATAGGCATATTTACACAAGGTTTGATGGTGTTTATTTAAACTTTGGGATCGGGGATAGAAGTCTATTCATGAGATGTTTGGTTTGGAGAACATGGATAAATGAATTTATAATCTTTATTCTAGGTAGAGGAAGTATATGATGGTTCAATGTGGGTGATAGTTTATTTTTACCTTGAATATTAATCATGTTATCTATAGATGTACTAGTAGAGGGATATGAAATTTATACAATGTTATTAGTTGCATTATTATTTGGTGTAAGACGAAGATTAGTTTGGTTAGACTTAAAGTGAACAGTAAGTGGATCATTGTAAAATTTAAGGTGATCATTGGATTGATGAAATGATTCATGTTGATCATGTTGTCGATCTTTTTGCATTCCTTGATAGCCGCATATAACCTTTCTATTTGAGTGATGGCCTCCTGCTCAAATTTGTTTCCATGGAGAAAGGTATAGGAGAAATATTAAATAGCACAAAGCAATTATCATAAGAATGACCCTAATTAGCATGCCACCAACAAAATTTACTTTCATCATGCCATTGAGGAAGAGGTCGAGAAGGGTCTACAACCATGGTAAATGTTCAAGGTAGGTGTCATCTCAAATCCTCCTTACATAAAATTTGGTGACACTCAACATGGGATGAAGAAAAGAATTGTCTTGTGATTTAGAGATAAATTGGTCAATTTTATGCATATTCCTATTGGAATAAGTGCCTTAATGAAGGTTTATGCGACTCTTTCATCAATGGCATTCTTGTTCTAGGGTGCTTGAGGACTTGAATATTCATGGGTGGTTTTCTCTTGGGGAATTATTTTAAAATTCCTTCAAGGTAATCTTGGCATTTGGCTTGCTGAAATTCTTCATTGAAGAGGTGGGAGAGAAGGATCTCACATTGTAAAGAATGTGAGGTTCGAGTGCCATAAGGCATAGCTAAAATAGACTCGCATTAGGCATGTTAGTGGATAAGGTATTCCAACTCTTGATGAAAGCTTAGGAAGATTCATTTTCCACTTTCTTCAATTGAGAAAGAATTGATGTTATTTGCAGGAGGTTCATGATATTGAAATTTTTCTACTAAGGTAGCCACCAAGATTTTGAGTTTGACAATAGCGTTGGTTAAAATAATATGGTACCAATCTAAAGCATCATTAATGAGTGTCTTAGATAATAACTTGGTGGAAGAATTATAATTAGTTTTGACCTAATCTTTGTAAATATTTCCATAGGACTTGATATGAAGGGTAGGATTAGTAGCATCATCATAAGAAATGGAATGGGTGATCCCTCCATTGTCCATAGAATCAATGTATAGATTGAGAGGCTCTCTTTGAATGGATTGAAGGAGTATTTTTGGATGGGAGGTTGGGAAATGGGTACTCAATCATTCCAACCGGAAGAGGAGGGGGATAGCTTTGATTTTTCATGCCCCAAGACACTGTATGTGATCGATTAGCAAGATGAGCTAGATTGATTTGCATTTGCAAGAATTGATTTGCGGTCATTTTTTTACTTAGGTGATAAATTCGTTGCATGATGGGATGATTAGGATCGTTATTTAGAGGAATATTTGTGTTATTGTTTGGATCAACATTTTATCCATTTGGATAAAATTCAATATGATTGGTATTTAAATCAAACTTGCTAGAAAGATATGAGTTGATGCATTTTTGCAACATGTCGAGTGACTCTCCTACATATTTAGGGAATTCTTGAATATATTTTTCATAGGGGGTATAATAAAATTAGGATACATCTTCATGTTCCCCTTATTCTTTAGTATCAAATACGGGGTTTCAGATGTTGGATTTGGTTTGTAAATTATGAGGTGGTGTGTTTTCTTCTTATTAGCATTACTAGCTCTAATGTCAAATAGTTTGTGTGATAAGGAACTAACTTAGGAAATCATCACCCATGTTGTTAATGTTTCCATACAAATATGGCTTGGTAATTGATGTAGTAGAGTCGCCAAGTATTCCATTGTGAAGTAGGGATGTTTGAAAAATAATTAGTAAAATTTCTAGACATGATTGGCCATGCGAGAATCTTACATAGGTTCTTATGAAATTAAGGAGGAAAAGTGTGAAATTATCAATGATCGGAACATGATTGGATGTGTAGGAAGTTTACATAGGGGATGATGGCATTGAGGCAAGAAGAATGACGCATATATAGGATAAATCGTGCAAGATGGTTCTACATAAGAGATGATCACGTTGAGGGAAGAATAATGATGTAAAAAATATTAATCATGCTTTAGGGTCTACACAGGGGTTGATTGCTTAGTAAAATCAAGAAAAACAAGAAGCATAGTGAATCTAACAAAATTTGGGGCATAATAAGATTCACATCAGGTTCACAAAAGTGTATGACATGAAGAGATAGATTTTAAATTGGGTTCTCAAATGTAGGGATCAAATCTAAGTCTGGACACATGATGTAGATACCAAAGGTGCTCAAGGAGTGCTAGTGTTGTAATTCTAGATGATAATGACCCTAACCTTAAGATAGTTATAGGTTTCTAAGGCCTACATCTAAGATAAAGATAGGTATCCTACTAGGATTTAGAATAGAGATAGATCAAGGGATGGATAAAGCCAAGGGGCATAATATAATAAGATAATACTATATATCAAAGAAAAAAATAGGTATTCTATTCTATAACAATGAATGACTAATCAACAACATACAATTGTGAGATAAAAGACTAAAAAGGGTTATAAATAATTACATGTATCTTGTGTGTGACTGATGGTGCATAATTATCCCTAGAAACAACACAAGAGAGAATCACTATGACCTCTAATCCCAATTCAATATGGTGACCCAAATGTAAAAAGGTAAGCTCCAAATCCTCAAGTCCAACAAGTAGGTGTGAAATAGTTTAAAAATGTGCAAACAATATCAAATGGTGCCTTTATGAATGTTTGATTGATAGTTAATTGTAAATCTAAATGATAAAAATAGGGATATATACCCGAAACCATTTATCATGGGTGATGGCATCATCTATGGAAAAACCAAACCCGACACCATCACCCATGGCGATGGCATCGGTCTTGGGGGAACTATAATGAAAAATAGATGAAAAATGTGTGAGGTGGAAGTTAGAATATAGATGGTAGAAATGAAAAAGGTCCAGCGTAATCGAAGAAAGGGATTAGTGTGCAAAAACATAAACAAGTAGACATAATGAGACAAGTAAATATGACGGATGTGATGTGTGAAAAAAGAGAAGAAATGAGGAAATAGTAAGGGAGCTATAGAATAATAATGACATCTATCAAATGCTTTAGTTTATCCAATGTGACCAATTCTGATCACACCCCCATCTTGACAGGCATTTTCTTAGGAGGAATATGCAACAACAACCCTTGCACAAGAGAAATGGTTAACAAACATAAAAAATGAGGTGTATAGATTTCTTATCAATAAATAGCTTGTGCCCCTAAAGGTGTAGGTGCTAGTTTTTATTACAATTCTCCTAATATTTTAATAATATATCACAAGTGGTTACATGGGATTTTTATACTTAGAATTAGAATATAAGTAAATGTTTATTAACTACATGCAGATCCTGCAAGGTTTAGAGTTACTTGAGAAACTATTTTTGGAAGGAGGCATATAAACTTACGGTACACAATGCCAATTAGATTGTCTAAATTTATTCCTAATATTTTGATTCTATCTTATTGTAATTTAGTAATGATGGGCTCATTAATTACATGATGATTCATATCTTGCATGTATGTTTTTTCAAGCAATTTTTGAGGTTTGTTCCCAAAGTTGATTACCTTACATTGTGACATGGCTTTATACTTGTATGCCTCTTTATTATTCCTATAATTTTATCCTAATTCTTCCAAAGGGAAAATTGAATTATAATTCAAGTTTTTATTTTAACAATAAAAGTCCTTTACTATTGCAATCCCACTTTTCTCCTCAAAGCATATTTAACTTTCAAAAATAATTATAGATATCGCTGGAATATGAATTTGATGTTGTGGTCTCCGTAAGGTCTTCTACTAAATATTAATTTTATTTAAGTAAATTGGTTTGTTTATCTTACTTATGAGGTGAATATAATTTACATATAGTCCTTCCTTATGGTTTTTCATTGTGTTATTTTTACTTATTAATGGACAAAGTGTAAATTTACTTTTTATCTTGTTGTATTTCCTATGACCATATGATTAATGTAGTACGAGTGCAACCTAAAATATTTTTTCAAGGGAGGATAAAAGAGATTGTGAGTACATTGGGTGTGGGGTAAGTAGTTATAAGTTTTGAATTGCTACCCATTCATTGAACTCCATTGCTTGAAGAACACAGATAATTTATGCTTTTATTTCCCAATAATATATGATATTAGAGACCATGTGTGTGATTTAATGAAATTTGAATTTATATAAGGACATTTTTATCAGATAAATATAATAGTATTCAAGCAAGATCTAGCTAAAGAAGTACAAACAAGAGTGAAAGATAGGAGATAAAGATGACTCAACTTGTAACTATAGGTCTAGACTGATTCGGACTTATGAACCTGACTATAAAGGTAGATTATTGGTTGTGTAAGCTCTATATAAAAACTAGACTGTGAAAATCTCAAGGACATAAGCACACAGGAGAGGAGTGGGCCACAGGTGTTAGTGTCTGCATTTTGGGCGTTGGTGTTTGCGAAAGAGATTTGGTCCTGGTTCTTTCTGTGTTACTTCTTTTCACTTCTTATTTTCTCTAGGTCACGTTAGGTTCATTTCACTTCTCTATCGCACCTATACCTAAAAAAGAAACCCTAGCTACCTGCACAATACTCAAGTGCACATTAGATGAATAAAAATATGTATATGCTTGATTGATTGACCTCGGTGGTCACCCCAATGTGATTTTCACCAAGTGTTGCACTACATTTCAAACTCAATGTAGTTATAGTGTGTGTGTGATTGGAATAGTGTCCCTTGAGCTAAGATTCCCTAGTGTCATCACACAAATAATAGTGAGCTACAACTACTTTGTCCTAATGTAAAATGTGTGGTATGGAATTCAAAATAAATCCTTCATGTAGTGAATTATGTAGTCCCAAAATGCAGTCCTTGATGTAGTAGATAGAAAATATTAGCTCCTTGTAGATGTATATGCCTCTTGAATGTCTATCCTTAATGAGGTTAAATAAGACATATATATAAATCCTCCTATGTAGTGAAGTATGTAGTCCCAAAATACAGTCCTTGATGTAGCAGATAAAAAATATTAGCTCCTTATAGATGTATATGCCCCTTGAATGTTTATCCCTAACTAATGACATTATATATATATATATATATATATATATATATATATATATATATATATATATATATATGATTCCTTCGCTTAAGTTTCGTCATTAACAAGTGAAAGGCCGACCCAGGGTAGTAAACAAAGACATGAAATATGTAACATCTGAAAACTTAGAAAAAGGGAGGAGGACAGAAGTGCCCAAAGGGGATAGTAGCGTTGGGCGCTCTTGTCCCTAATGGTACAAAAAATATAAAATAATGGAATCATATTTGAATAGGATAAGTCTGAAAATAAAAATATAAATGCAAAACTATAAGGTGTAAGTCTAAAAATAATAAGCAATGAAGATAAGAAAGATAAAATCAATGTCAAAGCAAAAGCGTTGTTAATGACTAGTTATCTTGCTTAGGAATCATGCATATAAATGAAGTATTTAGAGGCCATATGTACATGGTAACATAACCAAACATATTTATTATGAAATTTAGGACTATTGTTTAGATCTTCTGCAACTATGTAATTATGCCCCTTTATGCTCTTGTGACGTAGGAATATTTGTCACGTTAACAAAAATTGAAACCAAATTTCGTTTATGCTTTATTTGTTACAATAATTCATATTGATGAAAGAAAACTTTAGAATGTGTTGTTAGACTTGCATATGGGCACAAACATGAAAAAAACATATTTGACGAACGAGTGGATGAGTCTTTGAAGAGATGGCACCGTGATGCAAATAGAAACTTGAGGCGTAACAAGAGAAAATTAGGCACAAGAAATGATAATCTAATAAGAGAAGTTTCAGGTATTTAAATGGAAATGAATACTCATTTTCCTCTACATCACACTAGAGTTAGAAACCTTAACAATCCACCTGCACGAGGATGTTGAAGACATTGGTTCATTAGAAATTAGAATCTTAGTAATCTTAAGTTCATTTAGAAATTATGTAATTTTTTCTAATGTGAGATATATTATTTTAGAACATTAATTTATATTTTTAAAAAAATACTTTCATTTAAATTATATTATTTTGTAAATTGTCCATTTAAATATTATTAATTATTCTTGTTGAAATGGTAGTCAATATTGTTTTAGTATACATGTATATTTCTAATTTAAAATATGTCAAATTCGTTTACGTTTAACAACATATAAATATATACTATTTCAAATTTATATTACATTAATTTTTTAATTGATAAAAAATTGTGTCACTTTTGTGACACTTGATAGTTTGGAAATGAACATTGTAACGTAGTGCAAATGTGGCACAAAATTGACACAAAATTGATGTGAATGTGACACAATTGAAAATGTCTAGTCGTGTCCTCTTTTGTGTCACTTCAATGGTGTGATTTCCTCAAATAAAATCAACCAAAACCCCAAAAATATTGATTTCGATGTGAAATTGACCCCAAAAATGGTGTTATTTGCACAAAATGTAGAAGTGGGAAGACTTGGGATATCCTTGAGTTCTTTAGTGTTGATATTTGTAATAGGATCTTATGAGAATGTCAGGTGAGTTAAAAAGTGTAATCGACTTTCTTATATAAGCTTCCATAGGTAAAACATTCACATTATGGCTGACACTGGGAAGATGAATTGACTCACCTAATGTTTTCAAATCGGAAAAATAGTCATTAGATGAGAGGGTCTAAGAAAGTACATGTTAGTCAAGGTTGTACTCAATATAGACTTGAGATGTAAAATTTTGGGTAGACAACTAGCGATGAAAAATATAGAGTTTGGGATGATGCATATAGATGGATTATTGATTTAGTTAAGTAATATTTTCTATATGAATGACAAAAAGCAAAGTGTGCAAAGATGGGCAAGTTGGGAGAGAGAGAGAGAGAGAGAGAGAGAGAGAGAGAGAGAGAGAGAGATTCGGCCTAGAATGTGAGAATTTTTTTAGCATATGAACAAAGCCAAACTTGTCATTTCCAAATTAAAAGTTACCAAAATTGAATGTTTACAATGGGTACCTATTTCTAATCTTCTTCATTTAAACCTTAGTTGTGCTTGCAAGATCACAAGGACCCTTAAAAGGGGGTCATTGTTTTAATTTAGATAAGTCCAACCACCACAATGGTTGAACATTGCCTACATAACACTACACCCAAGAGGTTTTAAACTTTTGTATATTTCACCCACTTAGACGTAAAAGTGTGTCAAATCATGTTCTCAAACAAGTGTTTTCCTTTAGACCTTTGTATTTGGCATCATGGAACTTTAACTTCTTTAATTTCATATTTATCTCTATATACTATTTTATAGCTACTTCTTAAGAGATTACAAATGTGTTTTATCTTTGGTAGTGAGAGTGTTCTAGGTGTCGCCAAAGGTGTTGAAGAGGTACATAAGGTGATAATGACTTTATAGTTGTTTTGTGTATATAGGTGACTCTTCATTAATTTCTCGTCATAAATGACCCATGAAACATGTCTAGGCCATCTTAAAGATGTTTTTCCAATTCAAGAACTAGTTGTTGAATGCACATAGACATAGTCATGAATATGTGACTCATTTGTCCGACCAGAATCAGTTGTCTTTATACTGATAGTGGCTTAGGAGTGTAGAAAGTTGGATTCGGTGTATGGAAAATGCCTTTCTAGAATTCTAGATCGTTCCTATATAAAATAGGTTGATCCTGAATAGGTATGTGTGGTAGATGTTAGTGGCTAAGACAACAAGAAGCAAAATTGAGAAAGTGAAAGTATGCTCGAGAGTCAAATATATATGGTATTTTTTCATGTAAGAGCATGTCAAAGAACAAATTTAGGTGTCTACAACTTTAAGAAGATTATGATGCCCTTGTTAGATTGGTTGAAATATAATCCATGGAGGTTGATCCTAAGAGGGAATAATTTCAAAATCCTAGGCATTCCTTTTACCTTTAATTGAATGCCTTCCAAATCGTGGTAGTATGTGCTTGAGATTTTTTAGAAGAAAAATTATTACTAGTTCACTAAACCTCTTTTTTTTCCTAGAAATTTTTAAGTTTTCACCAACATGTTTATTGTTACTCATATTTACTACTCTTCTTGTTGGGCCCCTTCCAAAGCTTCCTCCAATAAATTAGACAAGATTCTCTACGATAGTTTCTTTGGGCTAATGCTAAGAAAACTAGAGGATTCCACATAGTTGTCTAAGTTGTGTGTTAATTCCTTCCTTAGGATAAAGGTGGCATAGGCATCATTGATCTTTATAGAAAAAGTATAACTTTGTGTGCAAAATGGGATTGTCTAGGCACTCAAAGGAAGAGAAGCTTAGACAGTTATCTTGAGATATTATATGTATTTCCTTATGGAAAAACTTATTAGAAGCACATTGGTTTATATGTACATTGTTTATCACCTCTGCTCTCATCAAGATTGAGCGGTCATTTATGGGGAAAAGTATGTGGAAATATATCAAATTTGTTAGGCCTTACCTCAAATGGGTTGGTGATGGATATAAACTTGTTATGTCTCTTAATGACCATAATATGTGGTTGTCTCCCACCATGAGTGAATGCTTCACCCCTTTGGTCAAAACATTTGGCATCAAATCTCTTCAATTCTTCGGGAAAGATATTATCACTATTAGAGATATTGTCTTACTGAAGAGACTAGATTCTTTGGCCAAATATTTAAAGGAAATACAAGCTAATTTTCTTAATTATGCCTTCCTTTTGAGAAATCAAGAGTTTCTACTTGATGTTGTTTTGTAAAAACTTATTTTGCAGAACCCATGGTTTCTTGGTGAAGGGATAGGCAATGGAGTTGTGTCACCAATTTCAAAATTACTCTCTTAGTCTACTTTACTAGATAATAATTCATCTTAGTGGGACTTAAATTCCTCACCTAAAATGTGGCTTATTCACCCATTTCACCTAAATTGGGTCTATAATTCTAAGGTTGAGCCCAATTTCACCCATTTCCTTTGGTGTCTTGTCTATCGGGGTCTTCTTCTTGATGAACCACTCAAGCATATTGAAGCCTTTAATCCAAAATTCTCAGCTTATGCTACACTGAAATGTTTAAACATATGGAGTTGTCCTTGAGCTAAATATGTCTAGAAATGGATCCACACCTTGTTTCAAATGTACAACTGAAAACTAATCAATTGGAGTTTATGGCTTTGTTTGGGGATCATTCATAATGTCCATAATATATAAAATTTTATGGATTTTTTTAGCGCTATTATTTTGTTCCAACTTTGGGTGTAGACACTTGTAGTTTGATCAATGCATTATTATTCATAATATTGTACTAACTATTCTTCCCCTTGCAAATGTACGACACTTCGTCAGTTAGATCTATCTAACTCCCCCCTTACGACACTTTGTTGGTCATATTTCCTCTTATAAACTAACTAAATAGGTTATAGTAACCTCTTCTTGGCTAATATTCCCTTCTTTACCACCTTTATTAGCTCTTTGGAGTATCAATCCACTTCGTTGGATTGATTAAGCCTTTCAGAAGTCCTTCAGAAACCTAATTTCTCTCTCGGTAAGATTAATTACCCTCTAACCATGGTCAGTCTCTTCTAAAACATAGTCAAATCATACTTTGACTTGCTAAAAGTGCTTTTTGGACTTTAGCATTTGTCCCACCTACACCAAATCTCCAATTTTCCTAAATAGAAAACTATAAATAGGGCTAGATCCCCTCCCTCATTTTCTAAGAATTCTCTCTTCTTCCTAGCACAGATTATAGTATTTTGTTTAGGCTTTAGATTGTATTTCATTTTCTTCCATTGAGCTAGTAGTATTTGCTTTTGTATTTTATAGCACAAATATGGAGTAAAAGGGAAGAACCATTGGCCTTGAAGCCATTAATGGGGAGATCTCTTTCTCTTAAAACACAAATTGAATGCTTAGATCCTCTTAGGTTCATTATTTCAAGCTTTCAAAGAATAGAGGTTAGTTTCATTTGCTTAGTTTGCTTGTTTACTTCAAATTAATGTATGCAAAGAAGAAACCCTTGCTCATTTCTTATCACATGGTCCATTGATCATATTGTTAAAAGCCTTTGGGGTTTCTTTAGAGATTCTTACCCCAATTCCATGGCTTTTACAACTTTTCATTGAACACATTTGGCATGCCCGGTGGGACACTTATGTCCATCCTCCATTAATGGAGGTCTTTTAAGTTCTTCAAAGTTCATTTTCAAGTTTTTGGGTCAAATCACTTGTTATTTCCTCATTTCTGTTTCTAACACTAGATAAATGACCTTAATTTACATCTATTTTGTGGGTTTGATATATAAATACGACACTTTGACTAACAACTAACTTGTTTGCTCTTGAAATTTTGAAAATCGTGAGTTTTGCAGGTTTTTCACAGGTGTGCATAGGTGTTAACAAGGGCGCGTACACATTGAAACCCCAAAGCATCCCCTAACAGAGCAGGCGTACCTATCGATAGTCCTCATCATTTGCAAATTTTGTCTCTACAGGGATGCACACACGTCTTCGTCATTTGGATCGTGTACCGCCTCTCTAGCCATGTATGCATAAATAACTTGACTGTGAAAATTTGAAAATTGTTTGTTTTATGCTTGGGCGCATACACGTTGAAACCTAAGCGTCCACGTTAATCTACAAGTGTCCCTATCGATTGCAAGCGTCTGTGTTTTAATATATTGGATTTCATTAATTTTTTTCTGCAGGCGTATCCGTTGAGTTGGGTGCGTACCGTCGGTTGGGGAGCGCCTGGTGTCGGTTTGGGAGCACAGGTGTCTATGTAAAGATTGAATTTTTTTCTATAAACTGCAAAAACCTTTTTTTGATCTTTTTTGCAGATTTCTAAGACTAACAAGTTAAAAACAAATTTTTCTTTGGTCTTTCAATTTGCATAGTTTAAAGTGTTTTCGGTTCTTAGCTTAAAAACTAATTTTGTAAAAGTGTGTATGCTCTCTCCTCGCGCCTTAAAAAGTGATCTTGGAGATCAGAAACACTTATACAAAGACTTGTATCAAATGCTCAAAACACTTTTTATAAAAGATAAGATAAAATTTTATGTGATTTAGTAGGATTTTTCACATTGCGTATGCTCTTCCTTTATGCCTATTGGCGATCTTAGGAATCAAAAGCAAAGTGTAAAGTTCTCTTTCT
Source organism: Taxus wallichiana var. yunnanensis (assembly GCA_018340775.1). Classification (NCBI taxonomy): domain Eukaryota; kingdom Viridiplantae; phylum Streptophyta; class Pinopsida; order Cupressales; family Taxaceae; genus Taxus; species Taxus wallichiana. The sequence continues at coordinate 337,184,825 of CM031240.1, read as the reverse complement.
AAAACATCAAACCACGAACTGGAAACTACTAAAAAAATTGTTGTATACAGGACCCAACGCTTGTAGAAGAAATATGTTCAAAACATAAAACTTCTAATACACATGTTCTTACAGGTTGTCAAATGGTGTGCCACTTAAAACCACATTAAGTTAAGAAAGATAAAAAACACACCATATTCAAAACATTGTATTGTAGGTTTCGAAAAAGGGTACGTCCCTATCCACTCAACTGGAACATAACCCCTTTGGCATAACGCCTTAAGCTACATCAATGGGGGTGGTTCTAGGAACCCTAAAGTAATCCATTGTTGAGTAACCTCGTGGATGAAACAAGAAGCACTCCGCTTACCCACTTGACTAGTACGCCTTATGAGATAGAGTTATCGGTTGTCCATATGCTGACCCGGGTAGAGCACACGTGGACGCACTAGTTGCCCTTTGTGCTCGAAGGGAGTAAAGTAAAGCTGAGATACTCCCAAGATAGGCAAGGGACTATTTGGGTAAATCACGCTCGCTTAAGACAACTTTGTAACACCTTGTTGAGAGAACTTATTAAGGAGGCCATTCTATCTTGGAGCCCACTTTACTAGTCCATTGTTTCATCAAGCCATCACGAAGTGACAACTCATCTGGAGTCTAAACCTTGTTTTTTGAACAAGGAAAATAACCCTTATGATTTTGATTTAAGTGTCTTTCATCATGAGACTAAACTACGTCCCACTTTCACTTTTTTTTTCTTGTCTTCGGACGAGGCGAAACTCTACCCAAGTGGCGCATAGTTTATTTTCATCTTTTTTGATCTATACCCTTACATTCTCACCGCCCACTTTTTCGAGGTAAGAAAGGTGCATACCTCGCGCATTTTATCAGAGATAGTGCTTGCCACTTTTTTCCGTTTATGCCTATCCATGTGTGTGGCTAGGTTGTTAAACGTCTAGAGTGCGTAGGTACACTTTTCGTATCTTTGATAAAATTCCTTCCATCTTGATTTCAAGATCATCTTCACCGCTGTGAGTTCGGTTCGTCTTTTGTCTCTTCTTGAGTTAATAGTTTTGTTCGCATCCTAGGTGCACTATCTTGGTACTTACATTGTGTTCTCATTTTTATGAGAAAATGGTATAAGTCTCTTTATTACGTAATTAAGCTACTCATATAATTAAAAACTCCTTGTTATATTTATCACTTAGTTTCGGTTTCGACGTCATCTAAGTCTTCTTGAAAAGTGTCGATAATGCCTTATATATATTGTGATAAGGTTGTCATGGTACTATTGCTCAATTAATGTATCACGGTGACATTATTACGCTATATCTAGTCGTGACTTCCATTTTTCAGAAGGTTTGGCTTTCATCGGCATTCAAACTAGTCTTAAATATACCTTGTCGAGGGACTGCGTCAACATCACGTTAGTGCTTAGGCCTTGTTAGAATTCTAACTTGACCTACATATTGATACGGTATTGTCGCTATCTGTTTTTAAGGCTTAGGCTTGGTAGCAACAAATTGGGTGATCATTACATTTAGGTGTGCATATGAATGTTCCTTGATAAAAATGATTACATAACACTGCATCTAGGACACACTGTAGTTTAGTCCAAACATTATCTTGAGTGGCTTGCAGAAACCATACACTTAGGGGTCACACTAGCTACATACAAACGTCTGCTAGTAATGCCTAAAATCACAAAAATGGCAGCAAATCAAATGAGCATGACATAGGAGAAAACCCTTTCGAAACCTTCCCATTCAGTGGAAAAATTTGGCCCCTCTCTTTTCTCAAGTCAAAGATACGGAGCTATTAATTGATCATAGTGGAGAAGAGTCAGACTCTTCCAGAGAACAACAGAGGTTAGACCTAAACAGATTTGATGAACTCCTATATTATAATAAAGATCAAGTACTCATGCAAGAGTCTTAGCATTAGGAGCTAAACTTCCACAAGAGCGCGAAGAAGAAACAAAGGTCATTAACCCTAACCTAGGAGAACGAAGATTCATCTTAGACATAGATAACCCCTTTGATGTTGGATACACTTCCACTTCTAGGCAACATAAGGCCACTACCGAAGGGGATCCATCATGAAAACCTCGCTACAAGGCTTCGTGTAAAGTGAAAATTGAGCGTAAAGCTTCCCCTCCTCCAAAATTTGATGAAGAAGAGGACCCCCTAGTTGAGGAGGAGATCCTCCAAAAACAAATCTTGAAGTTGAGCCAAAAACTAGCAAACCTAGGCTCTTCAAGAAGAAACATATACAAAGACAAAGACAAAAATAAACTTGGTGAGTTTCAATCAGATCCACACATGACTATACCTTTAAAGTGACTCAGGTATAAAGACCGATGTCACCTACTAAGGAGAAACTCATTCAGAAAGAGTTACAATCAATGAAAAATATGCTCACTACGTTACAAGAGGGAAATGTAGGCCAGAATAGAAAATATTCGTATGAAGAACTATGCCCTTACCCCTTTGATAAGGACATGTTACAACAACCTTTCCCAAAACACTTTACCGTTCCCAAATTTGATAAGTATAAGTGCAAAAGTTATCCTCATGATCATATAAAATAATTTTACATGGCTTTCCAAGAGGTCGCATATAGTCATAATTTCTTAATACGAATTTTTCCTCGCAGCCTAGGAGCCGTAGGATTGGAATGGTTCTATAGCATACCCAAGGGCTCCATTACAACATGGCCCGCATTAGCGGAGAAATTTGTAAGGCATTACTCCTATAATATGGAAAGCGACATCACAATGAACGATTTATGCAATACAAAAAAAAACCCAATGAGACATTTACAGGGTTTTTACAATGATGGCGCGGGTTAGCCAGTTGTTTTCCTTGTGCATTACCGGAAAAATAGTTAGTGAGCATATTTGTTCCTAACTTAAACCTGAAATATCCTTTCACTTACAAATGCATTGTGGCTCTAACTTTGAAGAAGTCATAGAGAAAGGCGGTCAAATTGAGAAATCCCTCATTCTGAAAAGGAATGTTTATTTATTGTCTTGGAATAGGAACTTATACATGTTTTCATTCTGTATGTCTCTTATGGCGACACCTTAATTCTAGGATTTCCATGTTGTCATGAATAGGATTAGTGACTGATAAGTGTAATTAAAAACAAACATGAAACCAAATCCATAGACAAACCTAAATTCTTCAATAAGAATAAGCATGTTGTTGGTGATGGCATTACAGACTCTAAAAGAGTCCAAGCTATATAGATAGGCCCACTTCTAAAGCTTTCACAAGGACCTCGTCCCAAAGTACCTACAAAACGTACATTTACACCCTTAACGGAGTCCTTGTCTACCATCCTAAAATAATTAGATGATGCCAAAATGGTGGAATATCCAACTACAATGGTACCATACCCAGAGGATGCTCCAAAACCGGTTTGGTTCAAAGATCATGAATATTGTGACTTCCACCATGTTAAAGGACACAAGACGGATAGGTGTTTGAGATTGTGCCATTATATACAAGATCTCATCGAGGAAGGAAATATCACTGTGGATTCTCCCCCGAGTCCGGAAAAGTTCAAATGAAAAAATGGGTATTTACAAGGAACCTTTTCCTAACCATGCAGATAAAAAGAAAAGGAAACCAGATCAAGGAAAACCTCCAACGACTATAGGATTGATGCCTATGTTTACCCTGCAAATGATAGTCCCTATGATTCCCCATTGGATGTATTAGTTCATCTAATGAACAGATCAACACCATTCGTATTTTAGAAAAGAGTTGCGTAGTAGGGAAAAGACATGCCCGCTTAGTCATACCAGATCCTATACCTATCCCTCAGGAATGTCAGTACAGTTTAATAGAGTAGTTAGAGAAAACACCTCCTAGGATATCTATTCTCGATCTCCTCAAAATCTTTAACACCCATAAGAACATATTGTACAAGACTTTGCAAAATTCAGGGGTCTCAACAGATGTAGATCCCACAAACCTTCAAGCCATGATTGTGCACCTAGACTCCAATGATCATATCACCTTTGATCATACTGCAATCCTGCATAACAACCCAGAACATAACTTACCCTTATATCTCGAAGTGGTGGTTACTCATCGCAAAATCAAGAGAGTACTTGTAGATGGGGATCTGGTCTAAATATTTGCACTTTAAAGTTGGTTAAGCAGCTAGGAAATAGATCTGGGAGCTAAGACTATCACAATCATGGCTTATGATAATGAAGAAAGAGAATCAGTGGGTACTATAGTGGTTCCCATGGAAGTAGGCCCAACATGTCATGACACAACGTTCCATGTCCTTGACTTGGACCTTCCATACAACATGCTCTGGGGCACCCATGGATCCATGCCATGCAAGTTGTTCCATCGACTTTCCATCAGTGCATCAAGTTATGTCATGAAGGTTAGGTGGTTACCATTTTGGGTGACCTGGAACCATTCACACATTGTAGGGCATTGCACAATTTTTCTCATGCAGCTTATGAGTGTCCTTCTGCAGATGTAGTCATCCCCCTATAGACAGAAGCTATGAAAAAATGGGTAGATTCAGAGTCCCTCACACCTTACAATCAAGACTTCCCTTCATTGGTCAACCCATTCTCTTCATGGGAGGCAACATCAGCAAAGTATGGCCCAATTTAGCCATTCACTCTTAAACAGGATTTGCTCATATCATACTTATCAGTATCCCCCAGGACAAGGGGTGAGCCTGATTTTCAGTTCAAGAGCACTCGTGAGCAATGTCCTAAATCATTGGAAAAATTTGTCCATAGTGGTCTCCTATCTGAGGAGAAAATGTTAGAGGATCCTACCAGTAGAGTGTCAGAAGACACCATGGCTTCATGCCATCAAGCACCTCAGTACATCAAAGGTCACCGCATGATGTTTTTCATGCGCTATAGCAGGTTTGGATGCGGCATTAATGCACAAGGTCGGTTAGAGCCTATTCCCATCCCTCATTTTAAGTCTGATAAACATGGCCTTGGGATAAGGCCTCATAACGCTCTACCCTTTGAGAGCAACGCCACCTCTTTTGAATGGGAGGATGTTTCATATCATTCGATCAATGCGCATTCTCAATGTAGCCTTTATGAGGATCTTACCTCCATGAACCTATTACATAGCCTTATGAGGATCTTACCTCACATGAACCTATTACCAATTCGCCGGTCCTTACCTTATCCAAATCCATCCCCTTAGACAAATATCAAGTAGCCCTTGTATATCCTGAACTTATAGATTGGGATCAACAACTTCACGTGCCCCTAGATTTCTTTGAAAATGATGAGGCATTTACAGAGTTCATGGGACTCAAGGATTTTATTCCAGCTGGAGACCACAAGAAAGGATTTAAGATTCAACTAGACACCTATGCGTACTTTGGGGAAGAAGCAAGAGATGTGTGGACGTTTGAATAAGAAGGCCATAAGTAAAAGTATAACCACTTCTGAGAAACTTGGCAAAAAGGATAAACAAAAATCTCACAGTGACAAACTCTTTGAAAAACTCATAGATAAACAGAATGAAGAGTCTAAAGATGAAGTGATTTATCCATTTAAAGATGATAATGAGCTACCACAAGAGGTCGATCTTACTCTCCCCCGATCCTACATGGATGGAAGATGCTTCTAAAATGCTTATTGAGGAGACAATTAACGTCAACATTGGCTCAGAAGAGCAGCCTAGAATAATAAAGTTGGGAGCTTCACTCTCAGCTCAGGAACAAAAGATCTTTGTAGAATCTTAAAAGAATATGCGGACATATTCGCATGGACATATACTGAGATATGCTGGTTTGGACAGAGACCTAGTCATGCACAACCTCGTTGTGCACCCAGATGCCAAACCTATCAAGCAAAAGTTGAGAAAAATGCATCCTAAGGTGGCGCTCTTAGTCAAAGAAGAATTAGAAAAGTTGTTGGCTACTGATTTTATTAAACCTATTGACTATTCAGAATGGATCTCTAACACGGTCTCGATAGAAAAAGCCACATTGGCATCGGAATCTGCACTAATTTCCAGGAAATTAACAAAGCATGTCCTAAAGATGACTTTCCCCTACCTAACATTGACATGATAGTTGATTCTACTACTGGTTATGAAATGTTTTCCTTAATGGATGGCTTCTCAGGCTATAACCAGATACGGATTGCAGAAGAAGATCAACATAAAACAACATTCATCACCCCTTGGGGGACATTTTGTTACAAATTCATGCCTTTCGGGCTCAAGAACGCAGGGGCTACTTATCAGTGTGCCATGATTGTTATCTTCCATGATATGATAAGTGACATCATGGAAGACTATGTTGATGACATCCTAGCTAAATCCAAGAGTAGAAAAGAACACCCTGAAGTACTTGAGGCATATTTTTCAACATCTACAAGACTATAAGGTTCGCTTGAACCCTAAGAAATGTGTCTTCGATGTTTTATCAGGAAAGCTCCTAGGGTTCATTGTTTCACAAAGAGGGATTGAAGTGGACCCCACAAATGTGATGGCCATCATAGAAATGCCACCACCTACCAATCTCAAGCAGCTGAGGAGTCTACAAGGAAAGATTCAGGCAATCGACACTTTATTTCACAACTTGCGGATAAGTGCCACCCCTTTACCCATTTGCTCAAAAAGGATGTCACATTTAATTGGGGACTGTCAGAAGGCCTTTGCGCTACTCAAACAGTACTTGGCCAACCCACCTGTACTCATGCCACCTACCAGGTGAACCTCTCCTCTTATACATTTCCGCTACCTAGTTTGCTATTGGTGCATTACTTTCCCAATACAACTTAGACCATAAAGAGAGAGCGGTTTACTATCTCAGCCACACCTTGATCACATACAAGTTGAATTATCCCCAAATAGAAAAGGCCCTTAGCAGTTGTCTTCACATTCCAAAAGCTTCGCCATTATCTCCTGAACAATAAAACCAAACTCATATCCAAATTTGACCCTCTCAAGTACCTTTTATCCAAACCTACCCTCACAGGTCGAATGGCTAATTGGATCATTCTCCTGAGTGAATTTGATATCAAGTTTATGAATCAGAAGTCTTTAAAAGGATAGGTACTAGCTGATCAGTTAGCAGAAGTACCTCTCCCAAGGATGGAACCTTTGTGCCTAGATTTTCTAGATGCATCTATGATGTATATTGAAGAATCCGTAGAATGGCAGGTCCATTTTGATGGATCTTTTACCTTCCATGGATCTGGAGCAGGTGTGGTCCTCATCACTCCAACAGGCAATGTCATACCAAGAGCATTCTAGCAGGATTCCCGTGCACAAATAACATTGCAGAGTACGAAGCACTCATTGTTGGCCTCAAGCTAGCTATTACATGGAACATCAGACAACTACGAGTCATTGGGGACTCTCAACTTATCATAAAACAGGTTAATGATGAGTACAAGGTTAAAGATGAGAAGCTTATTCCATATAAAAAGATGGTTGAAACCTTGAAGGAATATTTCACACAGATCATATTTGAGCAAAAACCAAGGTCGCATAATAGATCCATAGATGTTATGGCTACTATTGGGTCTCTGTTATGCATTCCCCCTCAAGAAAGTAAGATTCCTTTCTTCGTAGAGCATCTACAGATGCCAGCGTATGATATGTCAGAGTCGTGTTTAGCATGTGAAGTTGTTGGTCCCTTATCCCCTTGGTATGATCCAATCTTTCAATACCTACAAGATGGCACTTTTCCACCAAACATCACCCATTCTGAAAAGAAATCCCTTATTCATTGCATAGCCCGTTATACCCTCCTAGGAGGCACCCTTTATCATCGTGGCTATGACAGGGAATCTACTTCGTTGTTTGGATGTTGTTGATTCTATCCACGCCATTAAAGAAGTACATGGTGGTATTTGTGGAGCGCATACTAGCGGCATGGTCTTAGCTAAGAATTTATTGAGGGTAGGCTACTATTGGCCTACCATCGAATCTGATTGTTGCAACTTCATAAAGAAGTGTGAACTATGCCAGAAATATGGGAACTTGATACATGCGTCGGCACAAGCCTTACAGCCTATTGCAATGCCTTGGCCTTTCTCTAAATGGGGCCTGGATCTCATAGGGAAGCTCCATCCTTCTTCCTCGGATGGTCATACACACATCATCACTGCTACCAAATATTTTACCAAATGGGTAGAGGTTGTCCCTCTTACCTATGTTACCGGTGCACAAATCTCAAAATTCATCATGAACCATCTCATATGCCGTTACGGGATCCCTTCAACCATTGTCACTGATAATGGTAAATCCTTCAAAAACAAGACAGTTAAAGCCTTGTGTCAACGCTTCCATATCCAACTCAAGTGGTCAACCCCCTATTACCCCCAAGGTAATGGACGAGGAAGAAGCTACTAATAAAACCCTTATACGGATTATGGAGAAAATGGTCAGTAAAACTAGTCGTAATTGGCATCTACAGATACATCCCGCCCTCTGGGCCTATCGTACTTCCATCTGCACTCCTACGGGTGTGACCCCATATTCACTTGTTTATGGCACTGAAGCCATCATACCTTTGGAAGTGGAGCTTCCCTCCCTGAGAATATCTCTCAGAGACTATCTTGATCAAGACGAGGACTATAGAGTTGCTCGCCTAGCAAAGTTAGAACTATTAGATGAAAAGCTTATTAGAGCGCTCAATCACCTGATCGAAAGTCTATCAGAACAAAGTATCCAGGGATATAACAATACATCTGTACAAAAGGAGAAATAAAGAGCTCAACCACAGCTCTCGCCCTTGCCAGGGCTCCCGGGTCCATGACCTGGTCGACGGAAGAGTGGTGGATATGATGGACCAGCACCAGGGGTACCACCCTGTTGTCTAGCTGGTTGTTGTCCACCCGGCTGCTCTGTAATGGGTTTCCAAACTGATCTAACTGAATGGCCTAATCGCCGTGACCTGGAACATGTCATACTCGCATTTGACTACTGGAACGGTACCACTCGCTACTATGTTGGGACTGGCATGAAGTAGGCATTCCTATAGTACAAGTCCTCGCCACCGGATCTCATGGCATCCCGTATCAAATCAGCATCTCTAGAGGTGAGGGCTACCTGTAGGGCGGCATCGCGCTCACCTGTCACCCTGCCAATATTAGCCTGATCCTACCTAGAGGTAGCGGCCTCTCGATCTCTATCTGCAATAATAGCCTGCACCTGGGCTCGTGCTTGATCTCTCTGTATAATGTAACCATGTGACTGTGCCTAGGCATGGTCCCTTTGAGTGACAACCATATGAACTTGGGTGCTCGAGGCTGATGTAAAGGCTCAATATTTGAGCCCCCTGTGCGGCCATCTCACGAATCCGACTCTACCATAGAGTACTATCACCGCCCAGGTGGCATGTGTCCCGGCTCGATCTCTCTACACGGTCAGAATATGCACTTGATCCTATGCCTGATCTCGCTCTGCTATAAGGCCCCGCACTGCGTGCCCCACCGCATCTCTCTCTCCATCCATGTGTAACTAGATGGCCATAGCTACATGTAACCCTTTGTTGAAGGGCAGCCAGCTGCCCACCGTCACCACTACCCTTTAGAACATCAGGTGGTGGGCCCTACTCTAGAAGTACTGCTAGAATTTTCCCTGGAATGCCCACTGGGGGAAACTCTATATCAACTGCCTTGAAAACCTGTCTTGGCCTAGGCACGGGGCCTATCTATCCCTATGGCGATGCGATCTTAGACCCTATCCCCTACCCCTGACATACCGGTGTGAGTCGGGCCCACCATCATCATCGTTGTCGTCATCACTATCAGCACCACCAATGACTCCACCCTCGCCACCACTAGGAGGCCCCACTGGAGGGGCTCTCACGCCGGCGTTATACGCTGCTCTGGAAACAGTCAAACGATGTGGAAGCACACCATGATACCATGGTCCATACTCGGGTGTAGTGCCCAGATCTCTAATCTGTCTCAGTGGCACCCACATAGCAGTACCACCCTGCCGGAAACTGGCCAGTGCTCTATCACGAGCGATCTGTGGACCCATATCAAAATGCTCTCGGGCTCTGCGAGCATACCATCTGTCTGGCCCAAGAACATCTTAGGTAATGCCAAACTGCCGCTTTGCATCGGTCCACCCTGTATAACTCCCTCATATAGCTACTGACTTCCTAAGATAAAGTGCTCTATTGTGGCAATGCCGAGCTCTAAACCATCCTCGAGCCACTAGAAATGTCTATAAGGCCTCCAAACCATGGAAGCCTACCGTAGCTCATCTAACTCACGCCGATAGTGGTATGCATCCCCATGTATGGTCGCACATCGTCCCTTGTCGGGACCTAGCCCATCGTAGAAGGCTCGTCGGGAGCCCGAACTCTCAAAACCCCTAAGGGGTGACCAATGGCAATGTGGTCCCATGCCCAAATCTACAGCAAGCAAGCGAGTCCTACCATATTTTGACGGTAGTAAGTAATCAAGTGAAGGTCCTAGTATAGATGCGCTAAAATACACTGACCCCAGCAGTAGGTCTCAAGGAGTCCGAGCGGAAATGAAGCACCGGTCTTGTCAGGGAGTAAGACTCCACTGACAAAGGCCATCATGTAGACCACTACTCGGTCTAGCTAGATCATCGATGCATCGTGATAATCTAATAGACATCCCATGCCGTGGTATTGTCGAGACGCCGAACAACTCTACAATATATCGCTGAATGTCATCCAACGACTCGTAGTTTGGATGAGTTGACCCTGAATCGAGACCCGCATAATGTGCCATACGTCCTCCAGAGTAATGGTAATCTCCGGTCGGGAGCCAGAAACACTGACTCTTGTTATGTCATCGCTCTACTATGGCTGTCAAGAGGCCATGATCCAATGTAATCTGTGGCATCTCGGCCACATGAGTCAATCCATCACATATAGGAGGCTCTCCAGGGTCGCTCTATCATCATCATCAAATTGCGCCTCTATCACTGCTAACCGACCATAGTGCTCATGAGTCTGGAGAATGGGTAGTATACGCTGCAAAATCAACACAAGTGTTAGGCACTTACTTATTTCTATCTATTTTTCTAAGGAAAAATGCTTCTTTAAATCATCTAACTTACTAATTATTCTTTTCTTCTACACTAATCTGGTCTATATTCTTCTATACTTGGCTATTTTACTAGCAAGTTGTTTTTCCCCCTTCCTTCTAGTGCCTACATGCCCCTTTTGGCACACCTCGCACGCCCTTACCAATGCGTACACACCTCGCCGACGCATACAAGCCCTCCATTCTTTTCTCCCTTCGCCACGAGCCACACAAAACACATATGTGCCGGTGTGATGCATACGCGCTTGCCTTGACACGCACGCATGCACATGCATGTTTTTTCCTCACTCGACGCAGACGCGCCCCTCTAACACTAATTTCCCTCCCGACAGGTGCGCACGCGCGTATCCGCTTTCGATGGATGCGCGTACGCGTCCCTGTTTGTTTTGACGCATACACATGCGCGCGTCCGTCAAACCGATGCATATGCCCACGCGCATGCGTCAAAATTGGTCCTACCTACCCTAATAAAACCCTAAAAAGTGCAATAAATGCGTAATTAACTAGAAGGGATAGGCCACTCACGTAAGGTCCATCCGTTGGGTCTCGCATGAACTCCTGGATGTGATTTGCGCATCTCCTCCTGCTCGGTATTCTCGCCATCTCACTCCAAGGCTATCGCTCTCGCTCGTGGTAAAAAAAAATACAAAGACTCTGGTAGAAATGAATTGGTTGTGATTGATTTACCAACCCCGGGTGGGTATATTAACCGTCGCGATGCCCCTAGGGCATGTTTTCTCCGCCGTGATCATTCTAAAAGAAGTGTCACTCCCATGCAAATTACAAATTTAAACAAAGTAGAACTATTAAATTTACCAAAAAATAGTGGAAGTACAACCATTTGATGTTAGTGTCTATGCTTTAAAAAATACTTACTTCAAAGACGAGGGCCGGAAATGGATAGTTGAGAGCAAGGAAATGTACCAAGGCGTTGAAGTATTCAGTGTTTTAGTATTTACTTCAACTTTCTAGGAACTTTCTTATACTGCAACGCATTGTAAAACATTTGATATAGTACTAATTAATAATTTATAGATTTTCCTTTACTAAGATAAATCATAATTTGAGATTCTAAGATGTATTTAGTTTCAGAATAGATCACTATTATCAATCAAATATGCATGTCAATGCTAATATAATTTAAACATAAACTAATTTTATATGACTTCAACCCTCACATTCAAACATGATTAATTTTGGTTTATGGGAAATGTTGAAGCTCTTCTAGTTCAGATTTTTTTGTTTGAAGGGGATGGTGAACAAATGTAAATTACTCAAAAACAATTTTCTTTCTTCTATATAGACCTAAGGCTATGTGGTAGGTTTTGAAAGAGAATATATTCAAGCTAATCTTCTTGTGTATGATCATCTAATATGAAATCTATTCGAGGCTATAATTCTTAGCCTCTTTATTGTTGCAGGAAAATGGCGTGGACTTTGTAAAGACATATATTAATTTTCATAGAAAAAGTTACATGTTTATAACCTCTTTATCATTACAAGAAACTAATTGACTTTCCAAATATTATAAATGTTCAATTTTCATAGATAAAGCTACAGGTTTACAAAGTGGAAATACTAAATAGAATATCATGTATGGACTGCGTTTTCATAATAAAAACTAAATAGAATCACAGAATAATGGAAAATTTTAAATAAATATTAATGCAGATAAAATAAAATATCATACTTATACAAATATAGTATGAAACATATACAATGTGGTACCTATGCAGTAGTTTGTGGCAGTCTAGCTCAATTTAGTCTCACTGAGTGAAATTTTATTTCAGCCAACTAGGTAGTGAATTGAATTTATACTTAAAGATAGAATCACTAGTAGTGATTGATCCGTGTGTTTTCTTTTAATTGGTTGAAATTGAATGGTGTGGATCAATCTTTTAGATGCAATAATCCAATGGCTAGATTTGAATTCAATTTTGAATGACTGGTCTTTCAATTATATTATTTGAATTTAATAAACTGCAGTTTGTATTTCTTGAGCCTCACAATCACAATGGTTATTATTTATTACAGGTACTTCATATAGGCATTATGGAAAGTGGAGGGAAAGTGGACGAGTCTTTGATGAGTGCATATCTATTTTAAAACAATGTATATTTGAAAATGGTGCCTTTTGAGTTGGCATGTCATTGATTTTGGTCCAATATTTGACAATGAGATATTTCTTATTTGGTCCAGGAATGTACTTGAATATGTCATTAATACATTTATTATAGTGGGTAGAGAAGGCTATAAACTTATTAAAATTTGTCTGTCATTGATATGATAGATGTATTTGAATTTTGCCTTGTTGTTCAATATATGAAATATCGGAGATCTTATTTCTATGAATTTACTCTTTTAAAATGATGTGCGTACCCTACCAATGACATGGTCATGATAACACAAATAACAAGAAATATTACATTGGTTTTGGAGAATTAATGTACATATTTTAGATTTGTTTCATTCAAATTTTAGTATTTTAATATTCTAAAAGTGGAGCCCAAGAAGACAAGAACCCTCGCAACTATTGGGTAACGCTCAAAGAATGGCTCCTCTCCCTTAGTAGAATTTAATGAACTTTTTTGCTTTGTTTTGATTCACGAAATAATTACCTTGCTCGACTTAATGCCAAGAATATTTTTCGAGGACACTAAAACCTAGGAATTACAGTCCCTAGGGATTGAGGGCGGGAGATAATTGGGCGGCATAACAGTGCGTGTTCACTGATACCTAAGCATCGTAACACAACATTTGCGTAACGACAAACCAGGCCGGCTTAACATCGATCATGTCCGGATATGGCCGGCGTATACTTCCAATTCTCCATCTTATTCTTCCAACCTCTGCATTGCATCTTACAATGTTTTTTTCAATTGATTTTTATTTCAGAACGATAACTCAGAGGAAATCGAGATTTATTTAGCAATTCGGAATTACTGAATTCTAATACAAAACTAGAAATTGCAGAGCTCAAACACAACACAACGCAATTTTGTTTTGTACGGAATTGATTTTGATTCTTTGAGCCTGCTGATTAAGAATTGTGTTTGATATGGAGGTGGAGTACGGAAGTAAATCAGTAACGCCTACGAGAAGAAGAAATCCCAACTCACATCGAACAACTCCAGCACGCGGTTCAACGCCCCTGAGGTCATCGGTTCGATTCCCAGGCTCTTCGCTGCAAAACTTAGCCTGGGAGGGAGCCGCCTCGTCTGTATACGATCCGCCGAGCTTCGGTCTCGCTCTGAGCCCCTGGACTGGAGCATCGAATTGGCAGGCGCCGCCACGGCTAACTGCCAGAGAATTCTACACAGCAGGCTCGCGCTATGATCAGAACTTCAACGACACATCCGGATATCACAACAGCAGCACATTTGCAGGACCTGGTTTGGCGAGCCCTTTCAGCGTTGCTTCTCAAACATCCACTACCTCTGGTTATCACCATCGTCGTCATCTCAGCTCTGCCGATAAAACCCCAAATCGAAATCGAAATCGAAATCGAAATCAAAATCAAAACGATTTCTCAACCCGTTTGAATCCGAAACAACAGAAGCGCAGTCCACAAGATGCAAAGGCCCCCGCCCCTTCGAAAGGGCTTGCTGCGCAGGACGAATTGGTCTCTTCTTTTGAGAAATATTACATGCCCTCCATAGAAGAAACTTCGGAACCAGAGTTTTCCTTCTATGATGCGCATTCTTCCGTCGGGGATTTTGAGGAAGACGATGACTACGATGAAAAGCCAAAGAGAGTGGGTATGTTGGGATTGTTTGCTTACGCCAGTTGGGGAGAGAAGCTTCTGATGGCGTTGGGTTCGCTGGGAGCTTTTGTCAATGGCGGATCACTTCCTGGTATTCGCTTCTCTTTGGTAGGATTGTCAACACCATTGCCAGGGATCCCACCAATACTGCTGGTCTGCTCCATCAAGTGCAACAGGTTCATCCATGTTTTCATGTTTTTTATATACGATACAATGGTATTCTTAAATATTTTATATGTTCTTCCAACAATTATTTAGCTAAAACTTTGGATTACAGCAATTGTAGTTTTTAGAGGCAAGTTTATATTATATAAATCGGTTATTTCCTTTTGTATATGTTTGTATTGAGTATCATTTTATATATTCAGCTTAATATGGTTATAGTGTAACTTTGTATTTAAAAGATTTCAGGTGTGTTAATTCCTACGTTTTTTATATTTATATTTTGGTAGGAATTTCTTTATAAACTTTTTCTAGTTCATCAATGCGTCACTTTCTTAAAAAAGAGTTCTTTATACACCTATACTGTCGGGTGTATGTGCTTTTTTATTTTTTAATTATTATTATTATTATTATTATTATTTATAATTGAGGTATCACACTTATCCTCAAGCCTTGGAAGGACCTATCGACTGGCACAACTTGAAGGCGCATAGTTATGAGGCGAGTCCAATGCACTAGTCCTTGGGTGGTACAACCTGACACCCTAACTCAAGTCCGCAATTTAAATAAGAATTGAACCATGACCTAATGGTCACCAACGTAACAACATACCGTTGAGGCCAACACTTTGGGGCTATATTATTATTATTATTATTATTATTATGAGTTATATATCTATACAAACATCAAAAATCAATGTTCCCCACACATCCATCCACACACATGTACCAAAAGTCCAAGTCAACATAGGGTCTAATTTATGTGCCTCTTAGCACAAATTATGATCGATGGACTCTAAATCATTTATCGTGTGGTATGTCATCGCATCTTACCGAGTGATGATGATCTCTCTCTTGCATGTTGGAATTCCAATGATACATTTTGATCATACGATGTTGAATTTCATTGCATAGCTTCATCTTCCATACTAAGACCTATGAAACCTTAGAGTGGGCCCTTCCTCATGTTATTGCTCATTGTTTTTGGCTTTCATCCCCGAAAATGGGACATATCTATAACGTGGCATTCATGGAACCAAGGGTGTGGCATGCCTTGTTCATGAACGCCAAAACATAAGAACATATAACTTCGTGTCGTATGAACATCATAAATACATGTAGCATTGAGTTCAAAGGAGCCCACTCCACACTAAAGAAGTCCTTATATAGTGATTTTCTAGTTTCCTCCATTTTCATTGTCCTTGTTTGTACATTTAGATGGCAACCCATACCTTGATATATAACCAAAGACCTCTCAATATCATTTCTTGGGCGATTTCATTCTTCTAGGAGGCTTTGAACCCCATTATAAATAACCCCATTATAAGACATACCACACAAAAGTCGATGACCTTATTAATGATGAAGCTCTTTACCTTAAGTACGAGTTGGATTTCAAGATGGGTTGTAGACATCCTTCAATGATGGGGATAATCTGAAAATAGTCCAACCTTTTGATTCATGTAACCTTTGTATTCTGAAGAGAATGCCTTCTTTCCCAAACTCTAATAGATTTACCCTATGGAGAAGCGATTTTGGTGAATTATGTACATGCAAGAAAGACTAATTATATTTAGTCAAGCCTTCTAATCTTCCACCACCTCCCCCTGAATCTCTTTGATCATTTTGGTATGAATGTTACCATGTATGTGGTGTTCCCAATGACATCCCCTTACTCTTTGGAGTATCTTAATACACCTCATTATGTCGGAAGGTGTACTACAAGTGAAACAGACCTTGCCCATTCTGACAGCATTTTCAAATTGGAAGGTAGAGATTTAATTTACAAATTTGCGTTGAAATCTGAGGGCATACACATTTCCACTTGTCCCTTCATGCATGTAGATATCGTTCCCACTTTTCTTCCACAACTCTGCCTACGTTTTTTGGCCTGCGCTCGTGTTTCGTTTTTGCTGCCGACCTGCATTACTCTTGGCTCCTTGGCCATCTACCTGCGTCGATTGGAGCTCTTGGAAGTGTAGAAGCATACGAGCAAGAGCATCAACAAGAGGGGATAAAGTGAGCCATCGATGGCAGCTCCAAGCCATCCTCACAAAGATGAATTGTCTGCAAAAACATTGCATAAATGGTATGAGGGCCTGGTGAATTAAGGGAAAAGGCCCATGGTACTGGATACACCTCAAACCTATTATGTTCCAGAACCAAGACACCGGAATTGCCAAGGCTGTGAAATTGTGTTGTGGTCTTTGCAGTGCCTTGTTTTCGGCATCAAATCCTTCTCGGACAGCATCAGAGCATCTTGAAAGGGGAACTTGCCCCAATTTCAATGGAGGAATTCCTAATCCTATTTCCTCCATTCCTCCATCTAAGACAGTTATGTCTGCCGGCACTTCTCAGAACAGGAAGAGAAGTGTTCTCTCTGTATCGGCACCTCTGATGCCTCTTTCCATGATTGGCGCTCCTCATCCCAGTTCTGAACTTGTCCGTTATGGCAGCCCAACTCCTCTTGTGCTTTCAGGGGGTAAGGAGGATTTGGGTGCACTTGCTATGTTAGAAGATAGTGTGAAGAAATTAAAGAGCCCAGGTGGAAAAGGGGCTCCAGACAGATCCTAAGCCCAGATAGAGACAGCTCTTAATTTTCTTGCTGAATGGCTCTATGAATCCTGTGGCACAGTTTCATTTTCTTGCGTGGAGCATCCGAAATTTAAAGCATTTCTCAACCATGTAGGTCTCCCACCTATCAGTAGAAAGTATATTGCTTCAGAAAAGTTGGATGCCAAATATGAGGAGGTAAGAAATGAGTCGGATGCAAAGCTTCGGGATGCCATGTTTTTCCAATTGGCTTCGGATGGTTGGAAGAAGAAATATTTGGCCTACGATGATAGCTTTTGTAAATTTGACACTAAATCTCCCTAATGGAGCCAGTCTCTTCCGAAAGGCCCTTTTTACCAATGGTGGAGTTATTCCCAAGTATGTTGAGTAAACCTTGTGGGAAACCATAACAACGATCTGTGGTTCAACAGTAGAGCGGTGTGTTCGAATAGTTGCAGATACAGACAAACTTAAGGCAAAAGCTCAAAGAGAATTGGAGCGTAAGAATTGTTCGATGGTAAATCTCTCATGCCAAGTTCAAGGATTTAACAGCGTACTGAAAGATTTTCATAAACACTCCTTGTTATTTAGGTCAGTTGCTTTAGATTGCTTTAAATTGGCTACTTGCTTTAAATTGGCTATTTCAAGGATGGGCTCAATTATCAACGATTGTTCCTTCATCACTTGATTTTTTGCAATTGTTCGAGCTTAAAACTGAAAAGTGTGCCAATAAAGTGTTACGTTTGCTCGATGAAATGTCTCCGCAGAATCGCTCAAGAAATGCATTAACGTCGTCCCCAAGAACACTCCCCCTCCAAATTGAGTCACCAACAAAATGAAGCTCTCATTCCATCGCCAGAAATAGGGAGATATTCCTCCGACGAGGTGACCGCGAAAACAATTATGAGACACCAGATTTTCACAACAATCAAAGATGTTCCTCATTAGTTTGCCTCGATCTTCCGTCGGGTCGCAATCGCACGTGAAATGTACGATGGTAACGTCGAAGGTGATCTTTTGAAGGAGTCAAATTGGGGAGAGAGAGAAATAATGGGAGAGGAAGAGGGGTGAAGAGAGAAGGGTTTGAGTGAAGGCGTACTACAAGTGAAACCGACCTTGTTGATTCTGACGACATTTTCAAACCAGACAACAGAGATTTAATTTAATGTGTCCATTCGTATAGAAACTTTCCTTGCGCCTCAAGTGACATGACCTAGTGAGCTTGCCATGCGTCTAAAAGGATCCGAACGCGTAGCGCATATTGAGGCTAAGAAACAAGCATTTTGATTAGGTTTCAAATAGTCGACCTATAGGAGATAACATATACTTGCCGCTCATATGACTAATCATTGGAGGGGTTCAATTATTAATGTTTCTTCTTGAATTGCCTATTTACTCAGATTAGAACTAAAAAATTGACTACAAAGTTTTAATGGAAAGAGCAATGTGGATGGGTTTTGACCTACTAACATATTGAGTTTTCGATATTTTTAAATTTTTGGCACTTTAGGCTCAAATTGCACTCACATGGTTAATGGAGTCTCAATATACAACATTCACACACCATACATGTTTGGCCTACCATTGCAGGAACTCAATTATTGATGACTATTCGTGCATCTCCTATTTCATGATAATTACACCATCTTTAAATTAAAAAGGGAAGCTACAAAGTGCTCCAACAAGCAATCATTTCAGTTGGGTCTCGAACATGTAACCTTTTCAAATTTCCCCATTTTGTAGTTTGTCCTCTTCAAATGCATATTGCACCACCATGAATAATACGTGCAAGATAAAGACCATACAGTGGAACATTGTGTCCTCCCTCTCCATCAAACCCCCTCTTCATCTCCCCTCATCCTTCCCCTCTATTTCACTTCCTCATTTTATCATTCTTCACTCCATCTCCTCCGGTGTTTCCATCGTACACTTCACGTACGATTGCTAGTACTATAGTTCAATGATATGTTGTTGACTATACTTCATGCTTTTAGGAGTCTATGATCGGATATCATTCTCTATCTATTATCATGACCAAGTATGACTTTCTCTTTTATGTTCTTTGAGAGGAAATTGGATTCATTCCCTCATATCAAGGTATTTTTATAAGGGCTGATTTTCATAAATTGGTTAATTCTAGAAAAATAATAATAAAAAAATTTACCAAACAATTTTTGACAAAAGATTCATTGAAATTTCATATAAAATATATATAGATTTGTTAAATTATCTAAAAATTTGTGTATATTAATACAAGTTCTATGTTTTTTAATTTTTCAATAAGAAATTACTTTTAAAAAATCATTAAAATGACGTGTCCCATAGTATCATCACTCAACAACACCTCAACAACACCTCACCCTCAGTGTGCTTGTCTTATGAAGCAAGATGCAATGATGACGAGTGTAAATCTTTACATTGAAAACTTTCTCTTGATCGTGACACCCCATCCATTTTGGCCATACTTAAAAGAGGGCCAATTTAACCTTCTTTGAAAAGGCATGGGTTCCTCATCCGTAGGGGAGAGGAGGACATATTTAAAGAGAGCCAAATTATCCTTTATTGAATAGGTATGAGTTCCTCGTATGTAGGGGACTTGGGATCCTCTTTGATGCCCTCCACTACTCTCGTAAAACATCCTCACAAGTAGAAATTGAGAGGGATCTTAAGGCATTTTTTCTCACGTTTCATTGCCTCCTGGTCAAAAAAAAAAACATTATTGACACTATCTATTCTCAAATAATTGGACAACGTGAATCCAAACAACTTTATTATTAATATGATTGGAATGTATATTAGCAATTGCACATGAGTTGCAATCAACGCTGGTGAGGTTAGATTGTAAATTTATTATGGAGGGAATTGAGTGTGACAATGTATTTGATATTTACTTTTGCATTCATGTTGTTTCACCAAATTAATTAATTCCAAACACTATTCAGCAAAAAGCATTGCTTTAGCAAATAGATATGCAAGACAACTCACACTATTTCACCAAATATATTAATTGTGAATATTGTTGCAACTATAAATATCCAAAATTTGGCAAAAAAACAAATATTTAAAATTCGGCAACCTGTAAACATTGAATCCGTTGGAATTTGACACTTTCCAAAGTAGGAGCATCTTTGAAGGAGAATGCCTACCGGCGAATTTCTTCGAACATTGTGTCACAATTTTGAAATAATATGAATTGGGTTCATAATGTATTTAGTTAATCATATACAAATGTTGTAATATTTAATTTTAATATATTATAATGTTTTATTAGTATCGAAGGCAACATACTACTATAGTCTTCAAATTTGTTTAAATGGTTATTATCATTTGTACTTTTAACCAATTATAGATTGTTAGTTTTTTAATAAACAAATATACACTTCTCATATTATTAAACTTACACAATTTTTAACAAAATTATTATAAAAATTCATTTATCTTAAATTTGATTGGCCCAAATTCAGATGTTATTGGAGCCTTCAACAATTTCAAGGAAAATAGTATGTCATAATATTTATTGTAATTTATTTACACTTTACTTTTTATAGTTGGAATCCCATAGACAATGATCTAGCTATCGAAATGTACCACATATCGGTGGCTTCAGCAGCAAGCCTCTTTTAAGCTGGAAAAATTCAATGGAGTCTCTTAAATGATTGACGATAAATTTAATCTTTCCATTCTAGATCTCGGAACTGAAATCCTTTAATTTCACCAAGTACACTTGGGAGAGCGCTGAAAGGCAACATAGTCTAGGCAAGCAAATTTGATGAGGAATAAAAATGTGGCCTCATTAACGGTCTTGTCAAGTAGTTCACCAATAATATACAAGCCAATCTTGGTTTATTAGTCAACACCCACCACGCAACATTGGTGACACACACACGCGCATACACACACATTGCATATATGTCAACCGATCTCAAAGGCTTTTCACGACATACACTTTTGATTATTGTTCCTGAATCCAAATAATAATCGGTGGTTATGGAACAAGAATTGCTTTTATGGTTGTTTTAGGAGATAATCTTGTATTGAGTGAAAATGGGGATTTGCTAAGTGTGGTGGAACATTATTATTGAAGCTTTTGTGCGCAATTACCTAGAATACCCTCGCAAAACTTATAAAGCTCCCCACCCCCCGCCAAACACTCCACAAAACTTAGAGGAAATAATTTGTTTTCCATAAGTTCTAGTCTTGGGTTGAAAATTATGTAACTATGAAGGAAATTAACAATAGCTAAAAAAATGAGCTTATGTATGTTGGTGTTGGGAGCCAACAATGTAAATGATTAGGTCGTGTTAATGGCCTCAGATCCACCATTGAGTCACAAAAGCTTCAAATTAAAGCTGTTCTTAAAGTTAAATTGTCCATTCCGAAAATTGTCGCCGCCTCACAAATGATTTTTTTCCATTGTCTGAAAATCAAAACCGATGGGCCGCCACTATTTCAAATCCCTTAATTTATTTTCAGATCGACATTTCTCTTCACATTATTATTATCATCTACCATTTCCTCTCTCCTCTGTTTTTGAAGCCGGCAAATAGCCTTTCATTTGGACAATCAAAGATCTATTTGGGGGCAACTTTAATTCCTGTGATTTTCTACGAAGGATTCAAGGAAGCAACGACACACAGAGGATTGCTAATCCACGGATGGGCTCCTCAACTGCAAATTTTGTCACATCCATCCACTACATGTTTTATGAGTCATTCTGAATGAAATTCCACATTAGAGAGCATCTTCGCTGGAGTTCTGATGGTGGTACAGTCAATGGTGTTGGATCGGTTCATTGATGTTAAAAAAATGGAAAAGACGTGGATTTACTCATAACAAGTTAACATTATTTCACCAAACAATCAACAGGTGTCCATCCCAATCAGTTCACCTTTTCCAACACACTACCAACTAGTACATTACATTTTTTGTTGAGGCAAAGATGCTGCAAACATTGGTGCTCTTGTTTATTTGTAGAAATTAGAATCAAGCAAGTTCTTGACTTGATTGATTTATATTAGTAATTGATTAAAGTATGCTTTGTAAGATAACTTCTCTTCAAATCCCAACAATAATTTCTCTCTTTCTTTTTTTTGGTAAGATCATAGAGAGTTGGTGTTTGAGGTAGTCATTGTAGAAGAGGGTTGTAGGTATACTCGTGAATTCAAGTCGAATTTTTCATTAAACTAGATAGCAATGCTATGTGAGTTATTAATTTGTATTATGTATGGATATGTGCATGGAAATGAGGGTCCATAATGGGGTCAAAAGTGGCCACCTTTTCTTGAAATCAAAAAAATCTAAACTTCAACAAGGAATTTGACATGCCTATGCTCAAAATTTGACAATTTGATAAGAACAAGAATTTTAATGCTCGGAATATAGTTTCTAAACTACTATTTTTTTAAATGGCGGAGATTAAGAGAGTGAAATGTGGTGCACACGCAAAGTGGTCTTTTTGTGTCAAAAACATAGCATAGTGTCACATGTGTGCAACCCCCTTTTTTAGTTTCCTATTTTATTTTACAAATATCTTTAGTAGAAAGTTAGCTAAGATCATATCTTAGGTCTCACTATTTTTCCTAATTTTTAAAGAGTATTATTTTTACTAATTTTCAAAGAGGACACTTTCGAAAATGAAACAATCATGTGTACACCCCCTAATTTTGAGAAAAATAATTGAAAATCATTTTTTTTTTGAATGTGTCAAATGGAGCGTAGATCATTTCAATGTAATTTTTTGAAATTTGGATGAGCAAATCAAAAATTACGTAGAAAAAATAATACATGCGTTTTGGTGAAAAATGAAGGCTACTAAGGATGAAAATCTTAAACTATTCAAATTTTAGAAAGAAATACATCGACACGAAGCTAAGCAGACCTTGACATTGTAGTTGTGCTTTTTTAATATTGTCTTAAACATTTAAGAAAATGGGGTGCACACTTGAGATTTTTAGGTTTGTTTACAAAACACAAATTTAGTCACGAGAATAGATAGTCCAACCCTTAGGCTTTGGTATCCAATCCAAAGGGTGGGTGGTTTCCAAGCCAAAGAAAACAAAACACGCTCGCATTATATTTTTTGTGAAAATTTAAATTTACATAGTAAAAAATGTGAGTGCATTATGGCTTGGAATTACTAAGCCATAATGCACTCGTGTTATACCGTGTTTGTGTTATGTTTCAATCACGTTATAACACAACCGAGCCATAACGCAAGTGTGTTATGTTCAAAATTCCTATCAAACATGTTTTTAACCATTCTTTGGTCCCTCATTTCCGTGCACATGCTCATCTTTATTTTAAGCTTTCATTGATTTATAGTATGTGCATTTATGTGGCGAATGTATTTGGTTGTTAACAACAATTTTAGAAAATATTTAGAAATCTAATATGATATCATAACATATATCATTGATTCATATGTCCTTCCATTTATGGAATTACATCTTAAGGGGGATGTTATTGTATTTAATTAACCATACAATATTGTATGTGATTAAGATGCACGTGTAATATGTAATTGTAATATAATTTGTGGGTAATGTTTAATCTATTTATGGAGAAGAGTATCAATCAAGATAAATAGCGGATTTATCTTGATTGATACTCTTCTCCATAAATAGATTAAGCATTATCCACAAATTATATACAATAGTGTATGGCATTGAAAAAATTGATGTATTCTCCAAAATCACTATAAACAACCATAAGACAAACATCCACATGCATACATATATAATAAATCAATGAAAGTTTAAAGTAAAGACATAACACACATTTATCAAGGGTAGTATGACTACCATCATTTTATGAAGATCTTTTGGCTTATATAAGTCATAGTAAGTATAACTCTCTTCCACAATGAAGACCACATGCATTAACTCTATGTTCTAATTAAAAAACTAAGAGGTTAGGGTTAGGGTTTGGAGAGTAGCTTGTAAAGAAAGTTTTAGAAAAAACTATTAATAGTGAAAGTCAAACAAGTTGATAACTTGGTTGATACTCTTCCCTCTCAATCGATGTGGATAAGTGTGCACCAATCGGTGAATTATTCACATACTAAATTAGACAATATTATTACAAGTGCATCCGTAATCATACAATAATGCATGAAAATTAAATACACTAACATATAGTTAATCAAATACAATAACATCCCCTTTAAATGTACTCCAACACGGGGAAGGGCATAGGAATCAATGATTTAAGTAACACTTTGAGAGTGATGATCTTAAAGCAAAAGTGACATGTTAGTTTCTAAGGAGACTTTTGAACCATTGACCATCTTTTCATACTCATGAAATTATTGTAGAAGCTCACCCATATTCTTCTAAATTATCATGTTGTTTTACAAACTTTGTAAATGCTTTTGATTAGCACTAATACATCTTCTTTTCAAAAAATTATGAACCATTTGTACCTCATATTCATTCATTCATTCATTATTATTATTATTATTATTATTATTATGAGACTTTATCAAATGGAAGTGATTTTCATGCTCCTCGAGTCTCATATACTTGGTCAAGAGCACCATGGGTGTTAAGCTTGTGTTTCCACTTTCTCCAACTCACTTTTTATATATAGTGTTGATTTTGAGGATTTTATTCAACAACATACTCATGCTAAACATTTTTAACATTTTTATATATAACTTCCACTAAAGGCCAATGCTAGCCCATGGAGCTACGCAAAAGATATGATGTAAATAAGATTAGTGGAACACCTAAGAGAATACAAAAAGAAATTAAATCTAAAACAAGTGATGAAAAATAACAATCCAACATAGTTTGAGATAATGTAATGAGAATCAGAAAGATATGGGCCATACGTGGTGGGTTGAACTTTGTTTCTCTTGAGAAACACTCTTGATACTCAAAGTGGTGAAGAAGTGTGTGACATGAGTGAGGCCATGTGTATCATTGAGTTTGTGACACCTTGTTGGTCCAACATATAAGTTTGGAGGATGACCATGGGGCATCTTCCTATAAATGATGTTAGATAGATGGAAGTAGGATGTAATTAACTTAGTGCAAGCCCACCTTCAATACTTATGTTTGAGAAGCCACCGAAGAAGGTTGAAAATCTCTTAGAGGAAGAGGGATAAGCATCTATGGTCTAAATAAGCCATGAATTTTTGGAGAGAGCTAAGATTATATCTAAAGAGGTAAAATATTCATCTCCTTTATCTCATAATAATGAGATCACATGAAAAAAAAATGGTCCTTAATATAAGACTCCAAAGAGAAATTTTTAAAAATACAATGTTACTGAGAGGGATATGGTTGTTTGTCTCAATGTTGAAGATGGTTGCATTCTACATCATGTTCTTAATGATGTTAGTCCATTCCTATTTTTATAAATTGTTTGGCCCTCCTCTCATGTACACTTGATGGCCTCTAAAGGTGACTCATCATTCATGGCGATTTTTGTGAGATTAGATGACTCATAATTAGTAAGAAAAATATTATTGTGTACAATCCATATAGAGATGTTCTTTCTAGATTCCAAACTTCCCATAGAGTGGAGACTAAATATCTATCATTACAACTCATATACCTATTTGGGAATCTCATTTTTATCCCATTATTCATGCGAAACAAATTGCTCAGTTACATCCTACAAAGGGGTATATGAGCTTTTGTATATGATCTCGAGAAAAGATTCATTCAAACACATTTCTAAGGTATCCCTATGAATATTTTCCTCCTTAATGAAATCATTAAACCAACTATTCCTAATGGCTCAAAGATTTGGGATCAACGACATAAGCTCGTATTGAGAGGGTCCCTAATCTCTCACGCCACATGTATGATATTTTGTAAAGAGACAATCCCCTAGATTATTGTTAAGGATAAATTTATAGCTCAACTCCATCTTGAGTGTATATTTATGCTTATTGAACCTATATTCACATACTTTTCCATGGGTTAATCAACTTCTAGTCATATGAGATACCCATATTTGGCTCTTTATCTTCAAAGAGGATGGTTTCTTTGGGCCTCACAATGACTACATTGTCCATGTTTAGAGACTAGTATATTTCTTATTGAATGAATTCCTCCTTGGATGCCCCTCTTCACCGAGGTGATAAATAAAAGTAATAGATGGGACATTTATTAATAACATATTTAGGTCACTCGGATCTCTCCTTCGCAGAACCTAACCTAGAGAATTTTTTAATGCCAAACACTTCCGTAGACTGTGGATGGTATCATTAAGGGTACCTCCAACATCATCGTTCACATGGATTTATGATTCTCCTTATCCAGCTGGGGCTTGGGGATGTCACTTGGTAAAACAAGTATATTCATAACACACATGATCATGGAATCTTAAATATTACCTCTTATGTTTTGGATTTACCAATACATCTTCTCATTCTTATAACTCCCTTTTACACTGCTGCCCCTATTTTTACCAATATACTAGTGCAAATTTTGAAAATAAATTTACTTGTGTATAATCACATGTGTTATACATACCATCTTACCAAGGTGACGCCCCAGGGACAAAGGGGTTGTTCTCACTATCTTCATGCGAAAATTTTTCATCATATTCAGTATAGAGAAGATTTATCACTTTTCTCTCAAGCTAGGAGGTCAAGAATGAGGAGCATTTAATCTTTAAGTGATTGTTGTATTACAAGATTAAACTCACATCATTGTATTTAGAGGGATTTTGTGTGATCAACATCATCCATCTTCCATTACCCCGACTAGAGATACTTGGCACTTTTCCTTTTAAGTTATCACTTCAACATGCAAATTTTAATGGAGATTCTTAAACCTACATTTTAGGTTATTAGGTTGATCATTGTAAACAGGTAATTTTGGAAATGACAACTTTGGCTTTGCACCTAAAGCATGATTTTTGTGCACATACCAGGCCTAGGTAATGACAACTTTGGCTTTGCACCTAAATCATGACTTGTGTGCACATTCCAAGCCTAGGTAACTTATCCCTATTTCATTTGAATGACTTGCTTATCTATTCACACTACTCAGTCACTCGTATAACCAATCACATCAGTTCACAATAGTATAATCTCCAAAAGCACTTGTCCCAAAATGTTGTAAAGTCCCACGAGTTGCCTATACAAGGCTATTTGGAAGGGACGAAACAATGACATGATTTGGTCTTAGGCCATACGGTCTTATCTCTTTCCACCCAACAATCACTTTTACAAATTGATAGTTGTTTATAGGTTAGTTCATACCCCATAGGTCATCCTTAATGTGAAGGTAAACTTATGAATACCTATAAAGCAAGTTTAAATCACTTATTTACCTCACCTTTAAGAGCATACATTGCAAAATACATTTCTATAACACTTTAGGCTCTCCTAAATTCCTTCAAAACAACAACACAACCTAGGAGTATCCCATACACATATATGAATCTAGTCAAACAAGGTTCAAGAGCCATGCTTCTCATTCTATAGATCTTCCAAGATAAGCCAAATCGAGCTTAAGCATACCAAACCATTGTTTCTCATTATCAAGTGATCAAGTTGTCAAAGTAGTTGCATCCATATAGATATCACATGATGGGTGGAGAACTAAATGTAATTTGAGGTGTCTTGAAGTAGTGGCATTTGATTTGATTGAATTCAAATTGGCCTTACTCGATCAAGGTCGAACATGTATCTCCAACTTTATTCTTATTTGTTGAGGTTCATCGGCCTTAGATATTAGGGGAGGTTCTAGGAATATCACAAATCCCCCGCCACCTCCCTATCCCTCATCCCCACCTTCCCAACCCTACAACCCCTACCCGCGCCATGATCCCCCTTCCCATAACATGAAAATCACTAAACTCAACCCTCTTAGTCGTAAGCACTCTCCCACATATATTATCAAGTCATATACCTCAATCATATATACATTGTGGATGATGCTATTGTTGACCCTGCAACTTCTGATTCATGACATTGCTACCCTCTAGTTTATGTTTTATGCATAGATCTGCATTAGCTTGTGGCATTCCATATTTGGAAATTCACTCATTAACTTGTGGGATTCCATACTTAGAGGTTCACCTATCTTAACTCTTTGTACCTGAAATTGCCTTGAGTTTGTGTAATTTGAATCCTTACCTATAATTTTTCTAGTTTAGTTTAGTTATTTTCCCCTATTTCCATATAAAGTTCCTTTTATCCTATTATACGTAAGTAATTTTTTGAGTCCACTGACCTGTATTGACCATGAGTGAACATTAATATAATTTCATTGCATTCCTATTATGTTCAATCAGGTTGAAAAGCTTTATGCATCTCACCTCCCTTCCTTGAACTTCTATTTAGATGCCGTTATGGTTCTGCTTTTAAGGGATTCACTGACCAAAAATCCTCTAGAGACAATTACTTGTTGAGACATTGTTGTAATTCTATTGTTTCTGTGTGTGGTTAATCATTACAAGACCATGATTTCAGTTTTTTCTTAGATTTTCCATTATCTTCATTGTTTTGGTTCATTAGATTTTCTTAGAAAATCTTTTACTGTCTTCAATTTTCCAGTTCAACTTCTTAGAATAAATCAGTTTCTTCAATTCCCCATTTCTCAATCCACCTCAACCCATCTTGGCATTATCCCTTTCAAGTAGTAACTCTGTATAATATGTAATCCTTTTGTCTGGTTTTTGTCTAAACAAATTTATAACGGAATAAACATGTTGGCCAGAGCATTCGCTTTCATACTTACTCTTCTACAGAGTGTAGACTGTACATTTGTGAATATTATGTAACAGTGGTTATTTGTGGTATGCTGCAGATATCATTGTATATGGTTGGGCTTTCAATTCTGGTGATGTTCGGCGCATATTTACGTAAGGGGAGGGAAAATAGTGATTTTGAGTTGGTGAAGTTGCAAAACAAAATTGCCAAGATTTGATTTAATTGAATTTGTATGCTTGCAGAAATAACATGCTGGACTATAGCAGGAGAAAAAATGGCCCAAAGAATTAGAACCAAATATTTGAGGGCTGTTCTCAGACAAGATATAGAATATTTTGACACCGGTATTGAGACAGGAGATATTATGCATGGCCTTTCCACTGATGTTACTCAAATACAGGAAGCAACTGGAGTAAAGGTCAGCCTTCAATTCTTATTGCAATAACTACACTTTATACATCATTTACAGCATTGTTATAAGTAGTTAAGCTTCACTGAGGTATGTAAACCATCAGTACTTATTTTTAATACTGTAAAAAGACTGCTACATAATCTAATTTTGGTGAATAATGGATGTGCAGATGGGACATTTTGTCTATCACTGTTGTACCTTCATTTCAGGCTACACAGTTGGCTTTCTTAAGTCATGGCAGATAGGGTTAGTGGTTTTGGCCATGACACCCTAATGATGATTTCAGGCATTGCCTTCAAAGCAGTGCATACTGGTCTGGCCACAAAAGAAGAAGTAAAAATCCAATCATAGAACACCCTCCTTTTTCTTGATGCATAATATCTAACAAAGTATTTGAATGTGGTATTGATTTGATATGGGATTATGCAGGCATCATATAGGGAAGCAGGCAACATTGCCGAGCAGGCTGCTAGCTCCATAAGAACAGTTCTCTCGTTTGTAGCAGAGGATCATCTTGTTGCTAGATACTCAGAATTACTGTCAAAATCAACTCCGTTTGGTCTGAAAATAGGCTTTGCTAAAGGCATTGGGCTTGGGATAATCTATCTGATTTCATACTCCACATGGGCGATGGCATTTTTCTATGGTTCAATCCTCGTTGCGAATAAAACAATCAGTGGGGGTGATGCCATTGCCTGTTTCTTTGGAGTAAATGTAGGCAGCAGGTACGAAAAATTCTAAACCACCACTAATTGGGACAAAAAAAAAAAAATAGCCAGTTGATTCCAGAAGAACTTTATTAAGTAGAAAGGCTGGTTGAAACAATACTTGTTTAATTTGTACGTGGGTTATCTGTCACAGGGGTCTAGCACTGGCTTTATCATACTTTGCTCAATTTGCCCAGGGATCAGTATCTGCCAGCAGAGTCTTCCATGTTATTGAGCGAATTCCTTACATTGACATTGATGATAGGGAAGGCACTGTCCTAACTAATGTGAAAGGAAGGATCGAGTTCAAGAAAATAGAATTTGCTTATCCTGCAAGGCCTGATACTCCAGTCCTTAGATCATTCAACTGTGTAGTTCGACATGCTAAAACACTTGCACTTGTAGGCCCAAGTGGGGCTGGAAAATCCACAGTATTCTCTTTAATTGAGAGATTTTATGATCCTCAGACAGGTAAGGAATTCGAACACTTTTTTCAGCTGTTTACAGAACCATCTGTTATATTTCCTTGGGAAGCAACGAAATTTTAGGTGGCTAATGCATTTTGGGCAACATTATTGACATATCAAGTAGAAGAATGTATTAACAAATTGGTACGGTACTTGTCAATTGAATAAAGGTTATAAATATATGCTTCTTCAGGTTATGTGCTGCTTGATGGAGTAGACATCAAAGAACTTCAATTGAGATGGCTAAGAAAGCAGATAGGGATGGTTGGGCAGGAGCCTGTCCTGTTTGCAACAACAATCCTTGAAAACATATTATATGGAAAAGAAGATGCAACTTTGAATGATGTGACTGCTGCCACTATTGCTGCTAATATTCACAGCTTTATTTCAAGCCTGCCTGAAGGATACAGCACTCAGGTAGATTTATCCTTTCTTACTTGATAAAAGACACATTCAATTCAATTTTTTAAGACAAGCACAGCAATCATATATAATATAAACAATATCTATGCTTCAATTCATAATGAAATTGAAACCTTGGTCATTTTTGGAGATTAATCTAGTTACTTCGTTTTTTGTTTATTTTTCTGATGTCCTGGTTTTATATAAATAGGTTGGGGACCAAGGAGTACAGCTGTCTGGTGGCCAAAAGCAGAGGATTGCCATTGCTCGTGCTATTCTGAAAAACCCAAAGATTCTCCTGCTTGACGAGGCCACAAGTGCTTTGGATTCAGAATCAGAAAAAATTGTCCAAGAAGCCCTGGACCGCCTTTCCATTGGCCGGACTACTATTGTAATTGCTCATCGCTTATCTACAGTCAGAAATGCTGATTCAATTGCAGTTATGGAGCAAGGGGTGGTTGTAGAGAAAGGGGTTCACGATGAGCTTATGGAGAAACAAGGTTGTTATTTCTCTCTGGTAAACATGTTTGCATCCCACAAACCCCAGCATGATCCGAGCAAGTTTCCCAATTCCCCATATTCTTCTTATAATAATTCTGAGACATCCATGTACGATTATTCTTCATACAATCCGATCACGAAGCAATTCCAGCAAGGCGTTGGACAGCAGGAAAAATCGAAGCTTAAACCTGTCCCACTATCAAGGATCATAAACATGCAGAAACCTGAATTTGCTATGCTGTTCATCGGATTTTTCAATGCATTGCATGCTGGAGCGATCTTTTCTATTTTCCCATTGATTTTGGGGGAGGCATTACAAGTTTATTTTGACCAGGACACAAAAAGGATGAGGACTAAGGTGAACTATCTATGTTTGGCTTTGGTGGCACTGGGATTCGGCTGCATTATCTCTATGACAGGACAGCATGGATTCTGCAATTGGGCAGGGACAAAGTTAACAAGAAGGATAAGAGAGAGACTGTTCCAGTCCATACTGAATCAGGAGGTTGCGTGGTTTGATCAAGAGGAGAATGGAAGAGGGGTCCTCACAAGCCGGCTATCTGCAGACTGTACTAATCTCAGAGCAGTGCTTGGGGACCGTTTCTCAGTTCTGCTAATGGGCATAAGTTCCACTGCAGTAGCCCTTATCATCTGTGCGGCCTTGAACTGGAAACTAACCCTATTAGCCATAGCACTAATTCCATTTTTCCTAGGAGCAAGCTACCTCAGCCTAATTACAACAATTGGGTCCAAAGATAAGACAGATGGGTATGCCAGAGCCAGCACCATCGCTGCGGGAGCTGTTTCAAATGCCAGAACAGTTGCCACCTTCTCAGCCCAAGACAAGCTCGTCTCTACTTTCAATAACGCACTCTCAGGGCCCTGCAAACGGGCCATTAAAAACTCGCAGATCATAGGGCTGGCATTAGGCCTATCTAATGGAGCTGTGTATTTGGCATATACATTAACCCTCTGGTTTGGATCTTACCTCGTCGAAAAAAATCAGGCAGGATTCGGAGACGTATTCAAAATCTTCCTGATTGTAGTTCTTAGCTCCTTCTCCTTGGGTAATTTTTTTTCCTATTTTTCTTAATTTTTCTTTTACGGATCATTAGAGAGGCACAGAGCCCTCCTCTGGTCTATTCTAAAGCTATAGCTGTACTTTTAAAGTTCCATTCACTTGTTTTGGCCATTTGTGGACGTTAATATAATTTTCTTTCTTTCTTTCTTAGGGCAACTGGCCGGCCTGGCCCCCGATACATCCAAGGCAGCCGTAGCTATACCATCAGTATTCCATATAATCGACAGGAATCCAAAGATCCAAACAGGCAGACATGAGAGAAGGAAATTGGAGATGCTCAATGGAGAAATGGAAGTCAAGAATGTTTCCTTTGCATATCCTTCTCGTCCCGACACTATGGTTCTCAAGAAGTTCACCCTGAGGATGAAAGCAGGGACCATGACAGCCATTGTAGGGGGCAGTGGGAGTGGAAAATCCACTATCCTGTGGCTTATTCAAAGGTTCTATGATCCCAATCAGGGAAGATTCTGCTGGATGACATTGACATAAAGGTTCTCGATCTAAAGTGGCTCAGAAAACAAATGGCCTTGGTTAGCCAAGAGCCTGCACTCTTTGCAGGTTCTATCAGAGAAAACATAGCATTTGGGAGCCCCAACGCTACAAGGGCTGAGATAGAACAAGCTGCTGCATCTGCCTATATTCATAAATTCATCAGTAGTTTACCTCAGGGCTATGACACACAGGTACCAAAACATAAAAGAATTTTCATTACAAGGAATGTAATTACTGAACTCTGTTTTGCTTTTAAATTTTGCTTTGTCCTCCAAGTCAATCAACCTTTGCATCAACCTGTGTATTGACCAATGCAACTTTATTCTCTTTTTCATGGGCTATATGGAACAATGCATCTTCCTCAATCATATACCGATTTTAGCCTCTCCTTAGGACTCTACTTGCAGCTCAATAGTAACTCTTCTTTTAAGTTCCCTATCTCAACTCACAACACAGTAATTTACCTGCTCTGATCCGGGCCGAGCTTATCCAGCAAGCACAAAGAGGTGGGATCTATCTCTCTTCACCAATCACAATTTTTTTTATATTTAAACTTTTTATAATATAAATTTTGTGATTGGACGAGAGAGTGGTGGCTAGTTATGTGATGGGACTCTTGCTTTCTCCTCCAAGTCATTCAACCTTTGCATCAGTCTCTCCATCTTGATCAATGCACCTTTATTTGCTTTTCATGGGCTATATGCAATAATGCAACTTTCCTCAATCATAATACGTAACATTTTTTAGTATGAATTCTGTGATTGGACAAGAGAGCGGTGGCTAGTTATGCGGCGCAACTTTTGCTTTTTCCTCCAAATCATTCAACCTTTGCATCAGTCTCTCCATATTGATCAATATAACTTTATTTGTTTTTCACGGGCTGTATGCAATAATGCAAATTTCCTCAATCATAATACCGATTGTTCCTTAGGACTCTGCTTATAACTCAATAGTTCTCATTTTGAACTCTTCTTCTTAAGTTCCCTAACTCTCAACAGAGTAACGTAACTGCTCTGATACCACTTGATGCCATAACAAAATCAGTTACTTTAGTTTTGAGGTTTATCTCTTTGCAGTGCAATAATGAATAGTAGTCTTGTGAGTACATCTATTTAAGGAATTTATTGTCTGATGTTTCGGATCCACCTATTGGATCCATCTTCAGCTTCATTTTCTGTTCTTGATAGTTTGTCTTGGGTGAAAATTAAATTGTGAAGTCAGAACAGAACACAGTAACACATGAGATTGTAAAGAACTGCAATACTCATCTAAACAAGTAGATATAGTTTCATAGAATCTGCATATCAAGTTGACCTAAAGGACCTTAAATATCATGTTATGATTATCTCATCTGATATATATAAAAATGGTCATTTCTGGCAGGTAGGAGAGAGTGGAGTGCAACTGTCAGGAGGGCAAAAGCAGAGGATTGCCATTGCAAGAGCAATAGTGAAGGGTTCCAAAATTCTCCTGCTGGACGAAGCTAGCAGTGCATTGGATGTGGAGTCTGAGATGAATGTTCAGGAGGCTATAAATAGTATTAGAAAGGGAAAGAAGATAACTGCTGTGATTGTGGCACATAGGCTTTCCACCATTAGAGAAGCTCGCCGCATAGCAGTTGTTGAGGAGGGGAGTGTCGTGGAATTGGGCAGTCACACAGACCTCTTGACAACAAAGCCTGATGGGATTTATGCCAACATGGTTAGGACTGAGATGGAGGCACAAGCACTTGCATAATATTTGTATAAAATTTATTATAAAATTTATTTTACATAAAATGGGACATTCCAGTAACAGAGAAATTTGACCGCAACACAAATATCTGAGAGGAGGTTTGCATATAAAGGGAAGTTTTTATATATATATCAAAACCATAAATTTACTTGTATATTGTTTTTTTAATATATATTTTTGTAATTCTTTTTTATTTTGAAAAATGTAGCATTAATATATTAGTTTTAATGTTTTTTTATTGAATACTTAAAATTACAGTTTTGCTGTTTTTGTGTATTATTTTGGGGTTGTTTGTTGGTCAATACTGTTGCATTTTATTATTTATTTTAATAATACAATACGATTCATCATAGAAAAACAAGGCCATGAAATGGCAAATCCTGCTGAAGCAAATGCATTTAAGGGAAAGAATTGAATTGATGGCGAGTTGTATTTTATGAATGAGTGTGTATGCAGTGATGGCTAATAAAAGTGAAATGGCTGCATTTTAATAAAACAAAAGGAAAGCTTACATGGTCAGGGTAAATTGCATAATGCTTTATTATTTCAAAGAGATTGAGAGCATCGTTGCAAAAGCCATTTTGTGCATATCCTTCAATCATTGCTGTGAGGCCGGGAGAATGCAAGCAAAGATTGAAAAGTCTGACTTTACACCAGAAAATTGCATTTTCTTAAACGTTTCCACAGTCTTTTCAACCGACACATACAACGCATATGCCACAATCGTTGCAGTTCATGAAATCACACTAGATTATGTTGTCAAGGATTTCCATGCCCTGTTCCAAAGCTCTAATTTTGGTAGAAGCTGGGAGTGGATTTTCTTACCCTCTTATAGCATAGGGGAACTTTTTTGCAAGATCAAAAATCTAGACAATGGGAAAGAGTTTGTTATGAGTGAGATATCAGAGGATGGTACATGGAACAAGCTTAGAGAATTAGATAATCCTTGAAAAAACCATTTTGTGCATATCCTGCAATCATTGTTGTCAATGAGAACACATTTTTGTGAGGCATTTTGTCAAATAGTTCATGTACCTTGTGTATGCTTCCACATTTTGCATACACATCTACCAAAGCATTTGCAAATACAACATCAGATAACAATTGGATTTCAATTATGCTTTGACAGATGTCCATAAATTGTTCTAAAGTTTCCATTTCAGTAGAGGTTGTTCTTAAAAAGAGCAGGGAAGAACTCCTAAAAAGGAGCAAGGGAAAAGCTATGAAACCAATCACTGCTTTGATGCTTCTTGCCACAGCTAGGTCTGCAGAATAAATCTTTTTGTTGTATGTCTTACATGGGACTGCATGCTGCAAAAGAATAGTGGGAAAATTCTGTGTTTTACATTTTCTTTTTAGCCAATTTTCATTTTGAACATACTACGTGAGGGGTGGGACTGCCTGCTGCAAGGTACCAGCAGCAGTAGCCACTAAAATGGCATCCCTGTCTTTGGGTTTCCATTGAAATAAAAACTAGAAAATAAAAGTAAAAAATAGATGCTTTTAAAATCTACCTAGAATTGCAATGTGTCATAGACTGAGGGTGGGGTCCCATGGAAGGGAACTGCCACTCCTAACATTACAGCAGGTGGCTCCATGGAAGCTGTGGAATGCAGCTACTTAAAAAAATGAATACCTATCAAAAAAAAGACAAGGATGCCACAATCCTAACCAAAAGAGATATAGTGGCCAAGTTGGAGGAAACTTTTAGCAGTTTGTGCAGGGGGCTGAAGAAATCCGACACAAGCTTATTACCTTTTTAGCCAAGTGACAGTTGTTCTGCTTGCTGTAATTCTCTCAATACCACCCGCTGAGGAAACCTGTGCACCATTATCAGGGTTTCTGTCAGTTTAATTAAAATGCTGGAACATGATGGCCTATCTAATTTAGGCATCTAGGGCTTGTACCTCTTTTTCAACCTCTGCAGCTGAAACAGCAGTATCACCTGTGAGCATGACCAGCCTGATTCCTAATTTCTGCAATTACAAACAACCCCAAAAAACTTAAATCCATGAGAGTACAAAATGAAAATAATGTCAAATAAATTCCCAAAAACAAAAAATGACGAACAAACCTTT
The DNA here is from genome assembly GCA_018340775.1 of Taxus wallichiana var. yunnanensis. Lineage (NCBI taxonomy): Eukaryota > Viridiplantae > Streptophyta > Pinopsida > Cupressales > Taxaceae > Taxus > Taxus wallichiana. Next base: position 337,147,762 of record CM031240.1, on the reverse strand, counting down.
AAAACTGAAACTATCGTAAAACAAAGTAAATTTTGATGAACAACCAACTTGAACTAACCTTAAGTTTGCTAACTGCTTTTGCAGCTTGCGGTCGAACATGATCAGCCACACTAAATGCTCCTACAAATTTCTCATCTACTCCTACATATGCCACTGTGGAACCTTCTATGTCCCAAGTGTCCGGTACAGCTACAATCCACCATTGACAAAATGTTAACAATCTGAAGCTGTAACAGGAAAAAGAATTGCTGTTACAAATGCCGATTTTACCTTGTCCCCAGGAAAGCCGAGCTTTTAATCGGGCATTGCTAATGTAAATGTTCTGGCTGACAATTTCCCCACAGATGCCCTCTCCTTGCAGTATATTGAAATCCTTCACTTCGGCAGACGGCTCTATGCCCTGTTGCCTACAGTAAGACACCACCGCCATGGCCATAGGATGCCCTGATTTACTCTCCAGGATTGATATCCTGTATATAATATGTATTCATTTTTGTTATTCCTTTTACCCTTGAATATATTCAAACAGAATATTCAATGGAAGAATGCTTCTGGAAAATATGTGAGAGAAATTTTTACATACCAGTGCAATAGCATAAATAGTGCCATTGCTACTGCAATTGCACCTAACACAACCACTGAAATAATATGCAGTAAAGATTATTATTTTGCATGAACAGGCTATGAATCCAACTCAATAAAAATCATAATAAATAAAAAGTTTGGGGAAAACTGTGATGAATAACAAAATTCTACATATTTTTCCAGAAAACGTTTTATCTATTATAATGAACTGTGGAAGCCCTAAATCTTTAAAAGATTGTTAATTTTGTGGACCAGCTAGGAATTACATCAAGGAGCTTCCTGTGACTATAGTAGCCATACTGAGGTGCCCTACCACTTGAGGTACCAGTGCCATGGCTTTGTTTTCTTCCAGCAAAGACACCGATTCAAATTCAACAAACGTTTAACCCGAGGCATTTTAAAAACAGAGAGCATTTTAACTCCATCTATAGGAATGCTCTCGCCAGCTTTCACAGCCAAAACTGTGTTAATTTCCACATCCTCGACGGGAATTTTTTCATCACTCTCCTCAATCACGGCAGTTTGAGGTGCCAGATTCATCACAGCCGATATAGCCCTTCGTGCCTGAAACAACATCATATTTCTTCCTGATGATGGGTAGACAAAAAACCCTGAGACAGTCATATGCAAAAACCGATCTACAATTTTACCCTGCTGTTAAAACAAACCCGTCTCTAACCAGATATTCACTGAGACCTTAAATTTTAAACTGGGAGAATTTCATCTTAAAAGATCCAAATTCAAAATAAACATTTTTAAACCTTGTCGGCAGATCTACATTCAAGCCATTCATCCATCAATTCGGTCAAATCATGTCTATCAAATTAATATCAAAACTTTAGGATGTGACATCTTTTTATTCATTATCATGAGAAGTTTTTTTTTAACTAATAGAAAATAGGTGTGCACCTTGAAAACAAGACCATGATCTGGCAAATTCTGTCAGGTCGTGTTTTTTGTTGTGTTGGATGTATTTGTTCTTTGTTTTTTGCTTGGAAATTGTGTGTTAGAAAGGGGATGGACGTGTTGAATCATAAGGGAGGACATGTGAGAAGCATTCAATTTGAATTTGCATTGAAAGAAGTGTGTGTGGACGTTGCTTTTGTAATCAATTAAAGCTATGGTGTGGAAATGCAACGACTATTTAAGTAGGTCCAATCAAATATTACAATCAAGAAATGGTAGTGTATTTGAGAATGTTTTTTTTGGATAGGAGGAGTTGTTCCATTGGTGGTGGTGTTGTTTAATCAATTAGACAAACATGTTAGCCAAAATTCGGTGCACCACTTCAATTGAATGTGGTGATAGATGAATCTGGTATGCAACTTGAGGAAGCTATTAACATCTAGTTTGAGTTTGTATGATTGAAGGGCATTAGGGTCATTGATTCACGGAATGTAAATTTTTTCTAACGAAACATATTGTGAATATGATGACAAAATTCTTAAAAACCTTAAACTTTATTCAACGCGGGAGGAATATTAAAATCTAAAAAATGGAAAGAGGTAACATAAAAAATTATGAAAATGCCAATCAAATTTTGTTGATTGCGTAGTGGTGAATGTTAATTATGGGCTAATGAAAGTATAATAGAAATACATTTTAGAAATGCATGGCAATGTGTCATTGTTAGTGGTGAGTGTCACTTGTCTAGAAGAACAACTGGCGAAGCTTTTGCTATGCAGCCGAAAAACATTTGTTGTGGAAGAAAATGGAGAGAGGTTGATGCACACATAGTTGGTCCATCGTGAGTGGAGTTTAAAGCCAAACAGATACGAGGGCATAGTAGCGTTATGCATTATGTTGGTTGTTATGGCCTCCGAAACTTGGAAGACGAGGCTAAATCAAGTCTTGAATGTGGCAAAAATGTCAAAAATACAGTATTCACTGAAGCTGAGGAATGTAAGAGACCGAATGGGCTAGTCACATATCACTGGAAAAGGTGGGAATCTTGATTTTTATTTGGGCTTTGGCAAAGTAGACTATATTTTAAGCGGTCCATTTTTTTAGTATATATCAGAGTAGTTGTAATGTTAAAGAATAAGGATCAATATATTATATTGGTTTTCTAAGATCACATAATGAAATAAATATGACACTTTTCATAACAATATATCGTATCATGTGAGGAAATAAGGTCAGTATTAGATTACAAACTAGGTACAAAATTTATTGAATAATATGTTTTTGCATCAATTTGTGGACATCTTATAGTATTGTCTTGCACATGTGAGGTTTGATGCATTTTGAAATTATATGACTTGCACTCTTGTATCTATGATGTAATAAGGGGGAAAATGTTGGGAAAGAAGGTTATTGCAGGAGTGTAAACATGAGTTAACCACATAGGGGTACCTAGTAGGTAGAAATATTTACTTTTACGGTATGGTCCCATGGAAGGAGGGCTCCTTAAATATCTCAACAGGTGCTTTGAGAAAATTTAGGAGCATTTTAGCAATTTTAAGGTCCCATGATTTTTTATTAGTTTCCTCAACAATACCCGTTGAGATATTATAGGATCCCATTGGATATTTATGGTTATTTGTAGGAAAATAAAATCATATTTCTCTCTAAAATCACCAAAAAATAATGGCGGGAATGCATATTAGATTCTATCAGCCCTAAACCGTAGGGGAAACTCCCAACCACCTCTTAAGTTTAGGGGCTAAAAAAGTGGAGCTCCTATTTTTAGGCCTAGATTCTATTATTTCCATGTAGTTGGCTTTAAAAATAAATATGGGACCTTCTGCTGCAAAAAAATAGGAGCCCAAGCCCCTCCATGGGACCATGCCCTTATAGTGGCTTTGTTGGGGCTTACAATAGTCGTGTAGAATAGAAAATGGTTGAATTTTTTTAACAGATTTGGATACTTTAGATATCTAAGGTATAGGGTCTAAATTAGTAATTTGTTCTGTATTATAGCTTGGTAATTCTCTTTTTGCTCAAAGAATATATGTAGATTATAGGCTGAGAAGTCACAATACGTAGGGGAGAAAGTCAATTTCAGATTCAGGTGATCATAGATCAAGAAGTGACAAAAGTGAGACATCTTGTCAATTTGTATCAAGAATGTTTGTTGATCATACGTTGAGGACCAAATCAATTTCATACCCTACTAATAACCGATCATAGATCGAGATGCCACAATCCAAAAAACTTGTTAACTTGTACAATTTTTACTGATAATATACGTTGATCATAAGATCACAATATTTACAAAAGAAAATCAATTTATTATCTACTCACAATCAATCAAAGATCAGAAATTACAACTCGAATTTGAACGCCCGCATGAGACCCAAGAACAACCTAGGGTTAACTAGAAAAATTATGGAATTTTTTTTTTTTTTTTGGAAAACATGTCCGCATACAGGGTTCGAAACTACAGTTGTCACATTAATGTTTCAAAGTCAATTATATTTAATAAATAAAATTTTCTCGTTATAACAAAATATTAAACCTGCATTAAAACTAATGAGTATAATTAGTCCAAGCATGGTTAAATTCTCTCTAAGTGTTAATTTAATAAACAATTAAATTCCTACTATAGTTAAATATTCCATATTTAAATTTAGAGGGTTAAAGGGGCCAAAGTTATTTAATTCCACAAGGTTTAAACAATTAAAAAGGTCCCCATTTTATGTGGGGTTAGAATAAACATTCCCTTACCCCATAAAGTGGCCCCTTAAAAGTCAACCCATGTTTTTGAAATAAAACATTTAAATTAAAAGGTAATTTCCACTCACCCACTCTCCACCTACTTCTTGTAGGGATGAATCTCATCCCTTGGATGGATTCAATAGGGACCCTTGATGTGGAAAAATGGCAACTAACCCTAAATCATCCTTATGAAAGTTTCTTTCTCATTTCATTGGTTTCATTATTTCCTCTTTTGTTTTCCACGTTGTTGGAGAAGGAAGGGAGGCCATTTGAGGCCATTTCAAGCTCTTGGAAAGGCTTGCAAAGTTTTTATTTATTTATTTATTTTGTTCACACCCTCTCCTAGAGTTTTAAAAGCATTTGTTTATTTCATTGCAATAATATTTTCCAAATGGCAAATGGGTTTTGCCCTATTTTAATAAAATAGCTAGATTTGATGAGAGATTTGATTTGGGTGTGTGAGCATGTATATATATATATATACAATTTTTTATTTATTTATATCATTTATATAAATTTCCCTTTCTTTTAAAAGAAAAGAATTAAAAATTTGAATTCAATATTTTACTGGTGATTAAATAAATTTAGAAAAAGAATTAAAAAAATATATATATATATATATACACTTTTAAAAAATAGCCGGGGATACACTATATACATGCCGCATGTTTTAAAATGCACAGTCTTAGAGTATACTATAGGCGCAGCTTTTTTTTCGCATTACATTTGGGGTTTTTTTAATATAAATTAAGAGTCCATAGTGGGTTGGGAGGAGGGACCCCGCCCCTCCCCCGCCCAACCCCTTACTTTATTCTCCCCCATGCGACCTAAAAAGGCTTTCAAACTTTTATTTATATTGTCTTCACACAAACAAATACTCATTTTGATCAGTTTCAATCAAATTGTGCCATGTGTATTTAAATGATATTGGACTAAAGTTTTATGTTGCAATTTTGTATTTAGGCTCCACCTTATTGGTCGACCCCTTTATTTGTCACTGTTGGGGAAAATCCATTGTCTGGCTTGCATTTATTGTGATCACTGTGTATGATGCAACGTATAGGTCTGATTACTTTTGTGTGGCTCGAGGTAAGAGGGATGTTTGTTTTTTCAAAGGCTTTAGGTCTCGGAATCAAGTCTCGACAAGGATTGGCAGCTCTGGAAGGCATGTTTCTAATGCTCTGAATATAGACTGAAAATTTAAAGACTGGAAGGCTGCATCATTGAGCCACGAAGAAGAGACAGGGTGCTTTGATTTGGTCATCTAGCGTGAAATTTAATTTAATTGTCTTTGCAACCGTTAAGCTTCAACAATGGCACAGGAAATCCAAGGTTTGATGTATATGCCGTGTAATCTGTAGAAAGTATCATCAATAGCCTTCCAATCGGAAGTTCAGACCGAGTAAACGGTTTCTTCTCGGTACGAAACAAAAATGGCACTGGAACAGGGTTTTCGTTGTGTCTGAGATGGACATTTCTCCAGTGTTTTTCAATTCGTCTAAATTAACATCAAGTGTAGGAGTCTTTTGGCGACAACTAAATTCCCATCTTTGTGCCCTCTTCAAGTGTGGAGTCCGGATACGGTAAGCTAAATCATGTAGTTCATCCCCATTTAAGATACGAAACAAGGGAATTTTTTTTTTTTTTTTTGATAACGTTCTCTGTTATGAATTATAAAATTCAAACACACGTTCAAGTTTTAATAATTGTTCTCTGCCCAAACAACGCAGTTTGGATAACACAATTTCTTTTTAAAACTAATGTTCCATGTTCGCATATTTACAATATGGAACACACATTCAATGCCATTCAATCTTATAACAGATTCTATATGCTGCTGTAAATGACTCAAGGAACTGCCGATCTTCCATTTTCATGGCTCGGAGTTTCAACGATCCTTCATTTCATGACTCGGCAACAACCGATCCTTCATGTTCGTTTATGCATAGTATAATATATATACCAGTTCTCTTAACCGTTTCCGATTATCAAAGTGATCCATTTAAGAAGCCTATCTGAATATCTGTTACTGATATTCATCTGACATCCTGCATCTTAAATTAAGTGATAAGGACAACGCAACCAACACTTGCGATACTTTGGCCAAAGATTTTCACATGCTTTGCATGATCATATTCCTGGATGTGATACACATCAATGGAATACGTCCTTCACTTCACTTCACCTGTTATCTAGAATGGTCTTTCCTGGTTCCTACCAGTCCTCTCGATTTAAGGTCAGGTTTAAACTTCCAATTTTCAACTAGTAATATGAACGAATATAGGAAGGCACTCCTGGTAACTAAAGATACTGCAGACATACGGTGTCGTTCCCCACGACTCTGTGTGTCTAGTCATCTTTAGTATCCCGGAGTCACTCCGTATACCTGATCATACTCCTATCCCCTGCCAAGAACTTCACATTCAGCCTATGTATTCTTGATGTTTTAATTCAGGAGGGCATTGCGCAATATGTCGATAAATTTACTGCAACATTGTGTCGTCATGAAGACCCCGTCTTCATGAAGACACCTTGCTGTAGCTGGTGTATGCCAATGTCCTACGGAATCCTCCCATCGAGAATACACATCCTGCTCAAGTGATTTGGATACGATTTTAATAATTAAGAATCAACTTTCAGCAACCATGCTGATCCCTTTATCCTCGTTTCTATTACAGTTGTATATAGCTAAGAGGGACTAAATCCGTCCTTTAGCTTGCTATGCATCTTCTCCTTCGTGTCGAAGGGCTGCATTTCTCTACTTGGTTCCCTTCTTAATCATTAGATTAAGCAGTCCGTTACCGACGGACGTGATAAGTTTAACCTATTAAACTTAGCCAAGATTTTCCCAACTGTAACTAAATTCAGAATTCTAGCTTATTAGACGTCATTTGTACGAGGTCTAATTCCCGAGAAATGTATTCATTTGTGCTCCTTAACATTACATAGTTAAGGTCCATTAGTTATGGATATACTTATCCTATATCCTTTATTCTGAATTTAACATACGAGATCATTAATGGAGTTCGAAAGCGAAGTTCGATTACTCCGAAGTTAATTGATATTCCTTAGCTCCTAAGCTAATCCTGAATACCTATCAGTTATAGAATCATATTCTTCCTAATCCTTTTTAATGTCAATTAAAAATTCATCTTTACCCAAGTATGAACTAATTGCATATTTCAACTTAAACGTTGCATTTAGGTAAGAATAGATATCAGTTCCCATTTAGCATCCATCCGAGGACAATTAAACAAATCCAAATCAAGAAATAACATTATATTTCCAATTTAGTCAACAATATCAAAGCGATATAATTATTAAAATCTCACACTTGTAATTGTATTCATCATTTCATGTCATAATCCATACATTTGCCAATCCAACTGAATGGACATGGTTTACATAAAACATCATTACAACTCATAGATAGAAGAATATACTTTCTTCTTTTCACAATTCCTCGAAGAGGAATAAAAGCAACAAATACAATTCATCTTCAACTAATCAAAAGCATCGAAACTTGACCATGTCTTCATTCTAATCAAATTTCATCTCGCAAAATGATTTGCACGGTCGGTTCAATGAATCGAGCATATTAAGCACTTATCATTAAAATGAGGTGCTTGACTAACTAACTGTCTCAATAAAAGAACCACGCTTTTATGAAACGACGATAAAACATCAATCACGAAATAGGCACATAAGAAAGATCAAGCATAACAACCGAACTACCAAAATATCATCACAATCAACCAAAGAATGTTGTCCCATTTCCACATAGCAATTCTAAGTCTCGATTTACAATATTTGTAAGGTTAGGAATACAAGTAACTTATGGCGATATAACATACTTGTTATCCTTTCCACGCCTTTCATTAATAATAAATGCAAAGGATGAAACTAAGCGCATGATGTAAACCCATTACCTTCCTTTTAGTTCATGCATCATATTAGATTCAAGCAATCAAGCATGCATGAAGAGAGCGAACAACAATGCATATCGCTCATATCTAAGCACTACAAGATTCGTTATCAACGAATTATAGATTTCCAACTGAATGAAAGAAGAACAGATCATTTTTCCAAGTCATTCATCCATATCCCTATTTCTTTCCACATGACTGTCCTAAAAATGGAATCCAAACGAGACACAAATCAAGATAACAGTTCAGAGTGAAACTTACAAAATCCATTCAGAATTCACTTTCCGGCAGTATGAGTAATTTCATTCATAATCAGCTTTAAATGAAAACAAGGAAGAATTCATCGTCCTTATCCATACTTCATTTAAATCAAGCTCATATGCATATCCAAGACAGGTTAGTATATCATCGTATTTATCATAGATCCATTAGTACAAAAAAAATAACAGCACTCAGAAACCATCTAAATGCCACTGCAAATTTTTTTGTCAGAATGAACTTAAGACGTTCATCAAAACCAGATTACTGTTTCATTTGGATCAAAAAAGCAAAAGACGAAGAATTTGTTTCCCTATAATTTCCGTAAGAGACAATCAACTTCTTCAAGGAAATAAAAAAAAACATCTCGTGTTTACCTTACCAGGACAGTCCAAGTCGTAATGACAGTTGAACAATCGTTCATAATGAACAGCAACTCACATAGACTGAACCGTTTAAATTTAATATAACATAAACAACGAATACCCCATGCAATTTCTTCCTTGCACAGCAATCCAACTAAAAATGCGTTTTCACAAAGACAGCCCGAACTAAAAGGTCGAAAGAACAATGAAACACAACAATCATCTACTTTCTCAGCAAGAGAAACAATATAATTCATTATAAATTCAGAAGGAAAACTATTTCTTTTCCAACTCCCACGAATACTCATTCGTATTCGTCAATTCACATAAAAGAAGAAACACAAGCAATAATTGTATTACTAGCATATCCGTCTAATCGAGTTCACAATACTCAGATAAAACTCTAATGCCAATTCCTTTAAAATACAGAAATGCTATTTCCTTCTAATCCCGAAACAGCAGAAGGAAGAGAAAAGTTTTATTTCTTTTTAAGCAAGAAAAAGAAAGAAACAACAAAACGTGTTATCATTTCTTTCTCCAAAGCAAATTCGTATGCTCATACAAAACCCAAATGCCATTTTCATCAAAATCCAAAACAGCAGAAGGAAAAAGAATCTTATTTCCTTTAAAAATTTCAGTAAAGAATACGACTTCAAACAACTCGCACAGCCCGTGGAGATTTCATTCCATAAGATCATTTAAAAAGAATTATCCAGTTCGAAGTATTGTTAACAACCATCTCAAAATTGATTTACTCTCAGCTGAGTATTCAAAACCATAATTTCTTATAGTTTCAGTAAAGAACATCCTCAATACTGTCAAACAACCAACACAACACGACTGTATTTCAACTCCTTTATACATGCAAAGACAGTTCCAAACACAACAGCAAGAAAACGATTACACAGTAAGGAGAACAACTCATACAGTCTGTTCCGATTTCATACAACATGAACAGAGAAAGAAACACCTATTTCAAATCCTCCAAACTGTCAACAACCAATACAACAATTCATATTCCAACTCGATTCGTGCAAAGACAAATCAAAGCCTAGCAACCAGAAGCGATTCTACTTATCATTTTCAAAAAAAGAAAGCAAGAATCAATGAAATCCAAATCATATCGACTCGACAACAATCACATAATCCAAAACCCAAGAGTAGGGTTGTTTTAATGAGACACTTAAACAAAGCAAGAATTTTTAAAGAGAAGGGCTTAACATGCCTGTGATCTCTTTTCCAAAACTTGAAGAAAGCTGCGTTTGCCGAAGTTATTTCCTTCCACGGCGACAGCAAGAACTCCTCAACACTCCTTTCCTCTTCAGGCTCAGCAACAGCCTCAAAATCTCCAAGATCAGTGACAAATCCAAAGACTGGTTCGACTGAACCAGACCAGAAAAACCAAATGCAGAGCAACTTTGCAAAAGCCCGAATCGACAAAATGAAAAATCAAAATTCCCTCATACACTTTCCAAGGCGAGCTGGTCGCGAGGACCAAGGATAATTAATGCATTAAAGGCTTTGCCTTTTCCCAACTTCCCACGCCACTGCCAACTTGAGTTGGCGAACTCAAATTTTCAAATTTCACAAGCAAAAACCAAATTTAGCTCCATCTCCAAACAGATACCTCCGCCTCTTACCTGCCCCGCCAAACTGGCGCTGTCCACGTATGGACTTTCCATTAAATGCTAATGAATACCCCTTCATCCTTATCCTCTCCCTCCAAGGGTCTGCGCGCCCCTTTAGATTAGGATTAGTTTAGGTTGCATATTAGTGTTCAACCTAGGTCATAGTTTAGCCTTAGGTTATTAGGACTTAGGTTTATTTCTTTTTTTTTTGTAATTTAAAAATCCACTTAGGATAGTAGTTTAGGATGCATGTTAGGACTTAGGATTAGCTTAGGATTTTAATTCCTACTAACCACTAACACTAATCAACCCCTAACCCAATCTCTCAACTAACTCTCGTAACTATGCTGTGCAGGACGTTCAGTCCTTTGTATCTCATGCCAAGGCCACCCGTGTCCAGGCATTTCTTGCCTCACGAGGTTTTAAATTCGACAGTACAGGGTTCAAGGATCGAACCTTTATCGTTGGCATTTACGTGCAGTTGCTCATACCTGCAATCAGGCGCTACACATTCATATAAACCTCCGGTTTGGTTCCAGAGTAAATCGACACAGAAATCACAAGAAGACCACAACATACTTTGGATTAATGAAATTGATTCAAAGTGTGCTGTCAATCAGCAACGAGAGTTTAGTAAGTATACGACAATTTGTCGTCACATCAGCAAACACGCAAGTACAATAACTGTTGTCCTATGCAATAAATCACAGTATGCAAGAATCCAAGTTAGCAACACATTCCTTTAAGATCAGAGTTTATCTTAACATGTTTGCCTTCATTTCAGCAGTTATAACAGTATGAAAAACATTCACCAAGATAACGTACAAAATCGAGCGTTACAAAATCGAAAAGAAGGAAACTAGTTTTTGTAGTGCAAGAAGAACTAAACTTGTGTACTATTGGCTCCACTTCTTATAAACTTGAGCAGCTTGAAGCACTCGCAATGGGTGGAATGAATGTTTGCAGGCTTAATGTGTGCCATGGTACTAGGGATTGGCATTACAATGTGATTAGAAATGTGAGAAAAATGAATGAGGAGAAGGGTTATGATGTGGCTATTTTGATGGATACTGAAGGGAGTCAGATTCATATGGGCGATTTTGGAGGTGATGTTTCAGTCAAAGCACAGGGTTTTTTTCAGTCCTTTTCTCTACTTTACTTTTTCTTTCTTTTCTCTATTTTGTTTCTTATGGATAACAGAACACATTTTTATTTAAAAGTAGTGCCATAAATTCGAGCACAGGGACGAGCACCTCTTCCCATACTCGTATCTTCAGGTGACCTCATTTATATCTAATACAATTGTATCCTTATTAATTTAAATTCTATTCTCGTTAAATGTTTTGAAATGTCGGCCTTGGATCGATAACCCACCTGTTCACTTGACAACGAGCCTTTAACAATCTTGAACAAAAAGTTGAATGTATATAAATTGATTAAAGGTTTGAATTTTTAGAGGGAAACATTTTGTAAGGAAGTTTAGAGTGAATGGCCCGTGTATTATTTTTGCATACATATCCACCAGAGCACCTACAACTACAACGTCTGATAACAATTGACTTCCAATGATGCTTTGATGGATGTTCATACACTGTTCTAAAGCTCTCATTTCAAAGACAAGTGGGAAGATGTTATCAAAAGTTGCAAAGTCTGGTTTTACACCTGACAGTTGCATTTTCTTAAACGTTTCCACAACCTATTCAACTAACCCATTTTGTGCATATCCTGCAATCATTGTTGTCTGTGAGAACACATTTTCCCTAGGCATTTTGTCAAACAGTTCACATGCCTTGTGTATGCTTCCACATTTTACATACATATCTGCCACATAAATTACAAATACAACATAGGATAACAATTTCCTTTCAATTATGCCTTGATTGATGTCCATACCCTGTTCTAAAGCTCCCATTTCAGCACAGGTTGGGAGAATGCTAGCAAATGTTGCAAAGTCTGGCTTTACACCTGACAGATTACATTTTCTTAAATGCTTCCACAATCTTTTCAACCAACCCATTTTGTGCATATCCTGCAATCATTGCATTCCATGATACACCATCTTTATGTGTCATTCTATCAAACAGTTCACGTGCCTCGTGTGTGTGTCCACATTCCTCATACATGTCTATGACGGCATTCACGATCACAACATCTGAAAAAAACCCACATTTAATTATGCTTTGATGGATATGCACACCCTGCTCTAAACATCCCATTTTGGCATAGGCCAAGGGATACTGAAAAAGGTTGTGGTGACAGGCTTTGCACTTGACACTTGCATTTTCTTAAAAACTTCTACAACATGCTCAATGAATGCGTGTTTTGTATGTTTTGTTTAGCAGTATTGCAGTCATGTCCATGCTCCAGCTACAAGAATTGGCGTTGGGTTTTTAGGCAAGCCATTAGCCTTTTCTATTTTCCTCAAGACAATTTGTCAAACTGTTGATACCTCTGCTAGAGATGCTTATTTTTTTTTATTTTGTCATTTTCAGATATAATATAACAAATAAAATTATTCCTTGTGTTTATCCTTGTGCTGTTGAGGATTCCATTTGCATTTCCATACATTGATTCAAACTATTACAATATCAATGTTTATACCGAACCTTCTCAAATTATTTATTCAATTGTTTATTTCTTATTTTCATTGCATTACTTATTTTTGTTGATTTGAGCTTTGTGTTTCTCTGCACAATACAATTGCTAGAGAGATTTGAGATCGACTTGGGAGGAAGGACATAGTTTTCCATAGAATAAAGCATCATGCAAGCTATACAATATGGCATCGTCCATTTCTCCTAAGTAAGGTTGAGATTAAGAATGACCAGGCATGCATCCAGATTCTACAGAAGAGACATTTAGACATTAAAAATGAAGAAGACACAAAGACACCAGGAGAAAAAACTCTCCCCCATTTTAAATTTTATTTTATGTTTTGAACTGAAAAAGATTTACCAACCTTTCTAATAGTTATACCGTTATACATCCAAAAATGCTTGCAATTCTCTCATCTTGCAACAGTCAATAGAATATGACAATGGCCCTGCACCCTCTAAAATAAAAGAATAGAAGTCTCTCTAGGCCAGGAACATACTTACAAAATGAAGATAAGAGAATTCTTATCTATATTTACAAAATTATATGCCCCAAATTTGGGTTGTTAATGCATTTGGTCGTTGTATCTCAATACAAGACTACAACTTTAAATGAAATTTTACAGACTAAGAAGAATAGCTTGAGCATACCATTGCATTATTCCCAACCTCATTCTGATCAGTTGATGTCCATCCTAGCTAAAGAAGTTACTTCAGGCTTCCTTCTCATGAACACTCTTGACTTGATTATCATTTTCCACATTGACAACAACATCCATCGGCATGGACAATAACACCACCATCCCTCTCATTAACCAATCCTCATGCTCTAACTCTGGGAGCATCTGATGTATGGTGATAGTCATAACTACATCTGACAAAAAAATACTTCAGTTATGTTTGATGGATATCCACATATTGTTCGAACTTCCTATTTTGGCACATCCTAAGAGATTATTGAAAAAACTCCATCTTGTTTTCAATCCTCGTATCCTGGCTTAAAATAAAAACTGGTATCTTCTACATTACTCTTGACCGAAATCAGTCTATGCATCATATTTGTGGGCCAAACACTTTGAGTTGTCACACTATATGAGATGTGGTGCACCTGTTTTATGTCACAGGTAAACCGAGTTTTATTAAAAAAAAGTGAATTCCACCAAACTTCATTTCTTTTTTAGGATCCTTGTTAAGTTTTGCACGCCATCCATCAAAAGCCAACAACTTCAATAACTACCTCGTTGCATGGATAGATTTGTTTCCATGTTTTTCTATTATTTCCTGCAATGCACTATGTATTTCACTATCTATGATGTTTACATCGAATATTTTGAACTTTCCTCTATGCTGTATAGTTCAACTCAAAGTTACTCAGTTTAAAATTTTGGTTTGCATTGTTTAATGTATATAAAAAGCTTCCAACTCCAATCGGATTTTTCGGAATGCCATGCTTTCTTATTGATTCAACACAATTTAAACTAAAACATCAACCTCGTAAATGTTCCACTCTAATTTAAATTTTTCATCCACCCAAATTTATAAAAATTGGATTTTACATTTTTGTGTTGAATCTAAATACATTTTCTCTTCAATTTAGATGACCGGTTCCTTCAATCATTTATGGAAAAAAATATTGTTCTTTACATTGGATTTTGACTTCGCAACAAAACACAAAACTTAATTGTTTCATTCTTTTCGTATACTTTATGTATATATTAAGCACGTATAACTATAAAATTCTTTACATCTTTATTTCTTCGTGCACTCTCTGTTACTTTCTCTTTCAGACTGCATACAAAAATGAATAGTATAACACGTATCCTTGTTGCTATATCTAATATTCTTTGTTCTTCTTTCCATATTCGTCTGATAATGCTCTCTACTCAGCCGTGAGATGCGTCCTTATATACCCCACAATTCAATGCATTGAAGTGACATTAAAATTAAATTTGCTCATGTCTACATCTACTATTTCATATAGTTCGCTTCAAATTCCATTTACATATTCTTTGGTACTTTTTTGCAAATTTCAGCAAACCAACTTTTCATAGCAATTTTTTTTTGCCAATCATCCTATGTTTTGATTTCAACAATACATATCTGCAAAACAAAATGAGTTTTGCTTTCCCAATAAAAACTCTGTTTGAATTCCACCGTGGAGTGTTTAAAATGATAAATATTCCTCAGCTTCTATATTTTCCTATTTCTTCCTCCCCCAATGCCAAAAATACTACCTTACCTTGACAAAAACTTGTTCTTCACTAAGATGCTCGCTGCACCATTGATGCCTCTAACTTAATGCACAATGCTTCCAAGACGTTCCACATGTTTTGCATTTCACGGCAGTCACAATGGTCAAACTCTGTGTGGATTATGAGTTCAACAATGTATTCCAAAACAAATGAATTTTAAATGCAGACTGTTGTATGACACATGTTATTTTACACAATTGACACTCTGCATGACTATGACACGTTGCCATGCATTTCTAAACTGCAGATTTGTATTACACTTTCAATAAACTCTTCATTAGCCTCGTATGAATATTCACCACAACTCAATCAAAATAGTCTATTTGGCATTTTCACTTTTTTAATGTTTCCCCTTCCCATTTTTAGAATGTAATATTTCAAACACGCTAAACAAAGTTTATCAATTTATAGAAATTTGTCAGCATATTCACAATATGTTTCATTTAAAAAAAATAAATCAGCTACCACGATAACTCTAATGCCTTTCAATCATACAAAGTCAAATTGGATGTTGATAGTTCTCTCAACCTCCATAGCGGATTCATGTAGCGCCTCAAACAACTAGAATGGTGCATCGAAGTTCAAGTGTAAATCTACAAGCAATAAAAATTCTACAAACATGTTGCTTTGTCCATTGCCTCGAATCAAACAATGCTTTCCACACTTATAGACATCATGCTACATTGTGAAGCGACTTCAACATCATACCTCCAATTGAGTACAAAAACTAGCATGTAAGAAAGTAAGACAACATCACAATCAAATGAACAATAACTCCTATGCTAAAGAAACACTCGAAATAGAGTACCACTTATTCGATTACAGTGCTTTCCACAATAATAATCTCAAATAGAGCTAACACTACTTGTCCATTGCATCGACTAGGACAACGCTTTCCACACTTATAGACAATAGGTTACATTGCAAAGCGACTTCAACATCACACCTTCAATTGAGTACAAAAACAAGCACATACGAAAGTAAGACAACATCGCAATCAAAACAACAAGTACTGCGCTATAGATATACTCGCAAATAGAGTACCACTTCTTCGATTACATTAGTTTGTTTGACCTTCTTGAATATCCTCTTGTTTTACACAATATGGCTTTATTGCATTGCAACACCAATGCCCACACATAATTATATCCATGCAAAGTTAAATTCAACACTTCCAACAAGTCCTCCCTTGCAAATCAACTGATCCATCCACTTTCCAACAAACAAATTGCACCCAAAAACATAGACCCAACGCATCCAACGCAACAAAAAGAAAACATTACCTTCAGCAGGATTTGCCATATCATGGCCTTGTTTGTTTAGGATTTTCATTAGTTAATGTTTGTTCCTGTAATTTCTTAACTTTAATTTATTTATTTAGGATTTTCATTAGTTAATATTTATTCAATGTGATTTCTTAACTTTTATTTATTTGTTTAGGATTTTCATTAGTTAATATTTGTTCAATGTAGTTTTCTATATATATTTTTCTTTTTATATATATTAAATATAGTAAAGTTAAAAATATATATAGTTAAAATTAATAATACTCATATTATTAATTACTTTCAATGATAATAATATTTTAATAAAAATGCTATTATTAGGAAGTGATGATATTGATATTTTAACCATTTAATCTTGCACTTGATATTTCTTTTAAAATTTGATAGGAATTTGTATAGGAAGTAAAACAGTTTTATTTCATTTCCCTAATAACTTGTAATGGATTTATAATAAATTTTAAAATGAGGATAACATTCTAGAGTTAAAACTTAGATCACTTCATTGGCCTATTTCAAGACTAATTAAAACTTAAGTAATTTCCATCTACTTGATTTAAAATTTAAAATATATTTCATCCACAATGAGCCAATGCAACTTGTTTTCACTACATGCCCTTGAGTAATACAATGAACTTTAATATTTCTTGACTTCTTACAACATAAGCAATTTCCTTTTTTTTTTATTAACCATTCTCACAACCAAACTTTACAAGATCTCCAATAAGCTTTAAAATGAGAGCTACTAACTTTCCAATAATTTATTCAGAGCAAAAACAACACACTTAATGAAGGTTGTCATTCCACTAAAAGAGTAACAAGCTATTTTCCAAATCACCCTTTTATTACATCAACTAGCTTCACTAAAAGAGCCTTTCATTTCCACATACATTACAACAAAAAACTAACTTTACAAAGACAAATCTTTCCTTCCCCTTTTCACATACAATACAATTTTAATGTCCAAGAATCAACACAACTTTTCATCACAATTACTAATACAATGTCCTCCACTTAAAGTGGGAAATAATACAAGAATGAAGGCTAAAATGAAATACAAGTTGTCTTCAATCATAGCTCTAAAATCAACTCTCCAACCAAACTCCATCTTCTCATCACTTGTCCACAACAAAAAAAGGGGGAGAGGCAACACTCTCCACCCAACCAAGAATTCCAATGAGGAGGAGAAGCCATCCTCCTCATTGGCCCTCGAGCCCCAACCACATTACAATGAAAAAATAGATTTAACTCATGGCAACAAAATAATCTTCCACATCACAATACAAGATTCAACAACCATACCTAAATCCAAACAATACAACTACAATCACAAGAAGGAAAGCAATAAAATACACAAGGTTTTAACATACAAAAGCCAAAGGGGTAAGATCTATGGGGAGGTCACTTATGCCTCACAATGGGAAATGGGTGCCCACCTAAAAACCCTCCAATAACATCTCAAATCCCTACACACTCTTATGCCTCCCTCAAGTACCTCTTATACCTCCCACATTCTCTTATGCCTCCCTACAAATCTCTTATGGCTCCCTCATAAAAATAGACCAAGTAAGAAATGCAAGCAATTTCTTGTCCAAGGTGGGGCACCCAACCCAACTCCCTCCAAAACATGAAATTAACTCTTATGCCTCCCCACATGTAAGATCCCCATAGTCCCCTCCTACACCACACTTAAGCAATCTACCCAAGCAACCAACAAGCATACCAAAACACTAAAAACATGCACATATACACAATATAAAAGGAAAAATATTTTTACAAGAGTATAGCTCCTACCTTTCCATGGTAGAGCTTGATCCAAGAGTTCCACACCAAGATTCTTCAAGCCCAAACAATCACCAAAAGCTCCAACAAATCCACAAGCATTCCAAAATCCTCTAACTCCCAAAAATGCAAGAGCACAAAGAAATGAAGTAACCCCCAAACAAGCAAAAGAACTTGAATAAATAGAAAAGGGAGAGAGGAGGGTGAGGTGGCTCCATGTAGGATGCCACATCACTCATCCTCAACTCCACCTCACAAGTCAAAACTCAAACTCTAAAGCACAATTAATAAGTGGGTGAAGAAATGACATTTTACTTACACACACAATCCAAGCCCACACCCCTTAAGGACAAACTTTAATTTCAAGAAGGAAAGTGTAATAAAAACTTACAATTAGTCTTCCCAAAACACATAATGGGGTCTAATTTTGACCCCCAACTCATAGGTAGGATTGGTATAGCAATTTAAGAGTGTGGGACAAGTTTAACTTGTTCCACAAGCCTCAAAATTTGCTCTTAAAGACAAATCTGAATTTTCATGAAGGGGTAGCGTGTACAACACTCAAGGTCAAAAGCACTCAACTTACAACACACAATCTAAGAGCCATCTAATCTAATAAATGAATTCTTTTGACCCTTTTATAATTTACTTTGGTAAAAAAATTAATTTACTAATCTAGACATAAATCATGTAATTAACAAAAGGGAAATACATCACTATAATTCTCATACTAAAATTAAATAAAAGAAACTAAAAGAAAGAATAACACAAAACCCTTGGTCACAATTAGAGGTGATTCCCCCAATGGGGACCCCTAACAACAATTCAAACGCACACACATAACACACATAACAAAATACATGTTGCCATGGTGACCCTTATTGAATTCATCTAGCATTCCAATGTGGTTGGTCTCCAATTCCCCCAATGTTTGTTGTGACATGTTTTTACCGCAAAACACAGAACACCTCCTTTGACCTCGTGGCCACATCAAAAAATCTAAAATAAATATACAATATAGCTCCACAATTATCTATTTATGAATCAAAACTTCATCTAGACAAGTAATGATGTCATTTACAATTTCTAACAACATCTCAGTCCTACATTTCATCAATAACCATATGATCATAAGATTAGTTCAATTGTTTAGGTCTACTCAATATGCATGTCTGAAATATATATATAATCATGTCAATAGCATATCAACATCAATATAAAATGTCTCTAATAATCCACACGCATCATATATGAATCAAAATCAACAACCTGTCCATTATCTCTAACATCTAACATCCTGCTAAATCAAACGCCGTAATAATATCCATAAGTATAGTCGACAATATCAAATTTAATAACAAAAAGGTGTCGAAGGGAAGTGGGTACTACTGAGAATTATCTTGTCGTTTGATGTATGTTGATCGTAGGTTGAGAAGTGACAAGGTTTAGAGAAAAAAATCAATTTCATACACTAGTAGCAACTGATCATAGATGAAAATTCGCAATCCAAATTGGTGTGTGATGTGTCGATCATAGGTTGAGAAACCAAAATATTTAGTGAAGCAAATCAATTTCATACTCTATTTACTGAGACACAATTGAAAACATTTTGGCAATTCGTATCACTAGCCATAGTTGTTGAAGTTTTGGAATGTAGGGAAGCAAATCCATTTCATACTTGTATTCACCACCAATCAAGAAGCCACTAACCAAAACATCCTATCTACTCATTGTTATTCAAGAAGCCACTATCCAAAACATCTTACCATGTGTTGATCACAGGTACAGAGGCCAAATTATTCAGGGAAGTAAAAAGATTTCATACTCTCATCATAGTGATCAAGCAATCAACATCCACTTCTTTGCATTTTAGCAAAAAAAGCTCCAAATGTAACAATCATCGCAAACAATGAAGGCAATCTCCCTAGACTCATACTGTAAAACTATTTCCACCCAAACCCCGAGCTACTTTAAGTTGTTAACTAATTATAGTTTTTGTGGGTATTGACATTTTTTTGTAAATTCATCTGTTAAGATGTTCTTCTAGATCATACCACAAAGACACGCTAGCAATAATGTCTAGTAGAGAAGAGAAAGAAGAAGAAATTATATCGATAAATCACAATGCCAGATGGGTGAAGAGACACTTATTGGAAGAGGTTCCATCTGCTAAGCATAATGATAGAGGGAAAAAGTGGTTCACCCAAAATAGAAATGTTTTAAGAAAATTAATGAAAAGCTTTAATGACAGTGAGGATTAGGTATAATATCGATCAGAGTTATTTTTAATTATTTTTCCCATTATTGAAAATACTCATAAAAATTTCTTAACAAATTTCTATGGTTGTGTTTTTTTAGGTGGTGCCTTACTTAGATGATATTTACACACAAGGAAAATGGGAAGCAAACATTACAAAATTTCTAGTGCAAACAAAAATTGCGAACAAACAGAGTCAACAACAGTAAACAAGAGCAGCAACAAACTTGACGGATCTAGTGCAAATCTATGTATCAGCAGGTGGTGTGAAGATCCATGAACGATGCAAATGTAACAGAGGAAACCCACCTTCACGAGAAGACGTTCGGGAAGTCACACGAATGCACGGATCAGCCAACCTCTGCAACGAATGTCAAGATTGCGGTTGAGTAAAAAAGTCCTAAAATATTACAGAAAACAGTAATCACTATTGCAAACGAAAGGGAGAGCAGGGAATAAACACAAAAATCAAAACCTTTCACAAAGAATCCAAAAACAGAAAACACATATTCCTGGAAAACAAAAGGCAAAAGAGTTTTACCTTCCTATTCTTGAAGTTGGTTTATCTCTAGGCAGTTAATGAAAATGGCACGAGAACATGACACTTTCAAAGCATGAAACATTTCCATCCTCGAGCCACACAAAATCGACCAACCCTGCATAGTGCATAGTAAATGCATTAAATGGGTAATAATAAATGCATTCAATGCCCAAGAGGACATCCCCTTTCCCTTATACAAAGTGGAAAAAAGGGAATAACCAATAGAAATTTGCCAAAATTACAAAATCAAAGCTTCAAACTTTAGTCCCAAGACCATTTAAATACAAAATGGCACAATCTAATTGGAAGCAATGCAAATATGTAATTGCTAGTGTGAAGACAATATCCTTGCCTTCCGGAAGATAATAAAGGCTCTAGCCAATAGAATTAAATTAAAAAGTTTATTTTTTTACAAATAAAATGAATTTGGACAATCAAACTTTAGTAAAAAAATCTAAATACAGGTGGCAACCTCTAATTGATACATAAAAAAATGAGTATTTGTTTTGGTGGAGACAATATCCCTTTCGGAATAATAAAAAATAAAAAATAGAACTTTGATAAAATTTAACTTTTTTCCCAAAAACATTCACTTATCTATTTTAAGTCACTAAAAATGTGATGGTACATTAAGTGGGGGTTGTGAAACAAAATTGAACAAAGTAAATTGTAAGAAAGTGTGAAATTAATATTAGCTAAGAAGAAGTGATGGATGAAATTTAAGATCACTACTATCTTGTGATTTTTGCATTGGGGTTGGATTTAATGATATATTTTTATATGACATGAGCAATCACATTTATTTTAGGTTTTAAAATTTTGAAAAAATAAATAAAACCCTAACTTACACCAGTTTCAAAATCAATGAGAATGGTAGCATGACAATATCCTTCGGAATAATGAAAAATGAAAAATAGAACTTTGATGAAATTTAACTTTTTTTTTTTCCCAAAAGCATTCACTTCTCTATTTTAATTCATTAAAAATGTGATGGTACAATAAGTGGGGGTGAAACATTGAACAAAGTAAATTGTAAGAAAGTGTAAAATTAATATTAGCTAAGAAGAAGTGATGGATGAAATTGAAGATCACTACTATCTTGTGATTTTTGCATTAGGGTTGGATTTAATGATATATTTGTTGTATGAAATGAGCAATCACATTTATTTTAGGTTTTAAAATTTTAAAAATATTATAAAACCCTAACTTACACGGTTCGCTTCAAAATCAATGAAAATGGTAGCATGACATGACCTTCTATTCTTGCTTTATAGCCACAAGAATAAATTCAATACCTATAAAAAACAATAGGAAAATGATGCAAGGGTGGTGGCCAAAGCTCAATATAAGGAGCAATTTTTTAATGTTATGTAATTTTGACCTTGTTCTACTTGCTTTAGTGCCCTATTTTCCAAACAAGGAGGACAATAGCATATTTGAGTGTGTTAAGAAATGGATCGCATAAACTAAAGTGGGATTCGAGGCCTCATGATCCATCTTGCGGTTGGTTGTTTAAAACACACCGATTTTGATTGAGGAAACCATGGCTTCTCGTATCCATCAGTGGAAACGGACCACCACGCTTGCCACCTACGTAGTGTTTTTCGTACATGTAGTTTCCATTTGTATAAATAGCTTTAAAAATTTGTGTATATCAATAGAAACGACCCAAATGGAGAGTACATGATAGGCTAGTGGGAGTTGGTGAGGGTAAACGTAAGGGATCGACCTCATTATCAAACATGCCTCTGGCGTAATTTGTCATAGGTGTTCACCTATGAAAATGGCCATATTGGAAAACGTCAAATTCGGTAGAGTCATTCCGACGATGCATTTCAAAGAGATCTTGTTTCAACGTCAATATTTTTAGTCAACAATCATTTTGGTCAACTTTTTAGCTAAATATAACGACTTTGGAATTAAAAACCGGAGATGAGTATAGGCCCTGGTGGTGTTGATGATCAGGATTCATGTCTAAAATTCATTCTGTGGTGCATTTACTATAATGGGTTTTAATGGATGGATTCATGTTTTTCTCTATTATATCGATCTTCAAATATGTTGACAGAGGTTTGTCTGATGTGATCAACAGTTGCGGTTCCCTCTCTAACAAAATTGCAAGACTTCCTTTTGCCATAGAATCGAGACCTCTATCTAAATTTTCTAGACATGACAATGGGGTTTTTCATAGCATTGTCTGTTCGGCCTAGAAAAACTAGGTGATCATGGCCCATTTATTGCCATGTAATGTATGGGCAGCTAAAATTCGTTTCTCCTCTTTTTCTGTGAAGGGCATGCAATTGATGCACGGATCTAGTTGAGTATACCATCTCAACCTGCAGCTCTTTCCTGCATAACAAACATTATAAAAATGGTGGATCATAGGAATGATCTGAAATGTCCATTAAAAAAAATCATAGAGTTTTATCCATTTTTTTGGATTGTGAAAGTATAAAAATCTCGATTTCTAATGATAAAATATTTTTTAATGCTTATCTAAAACTGGAAAAGACCAATGAAATGAAATTGACAAAAGAGCCATACTGATTAGCTGATCTCCCACAAAGTTTTGATGTGTAATTATTTTTGGTGAACATTACTAAGTGGTAATGATGAAACAATGCTTCACAGCTTAAATGTCCGCGTTATGCGTTTATTGCGATTGGTGAAACAGTAACATCACTTAGGATTTATGGCTTTTACTCAAAAAATGCAACGAAGAGGCTTCATTTGTATTGGCTAGATAGAATCCGAAAAAATGTAGAGAAGTAATTGGAACGCTTGTTAGAGAAGTATTTTAACAATGTACAAAGTTTGATGAGTGAAATTCAATAAATACTCAAAAACCGTAATCTTAGCATAACTCAAACAGAAAGGATTGATGTTGAAGCATTAAAGACTCCTAGAGTATGTTTTGTGGATAATTGTCAGGGAGAGGAATGTGAAATTATTATATTATCTCTTGTAAGGAGTAACAAAGTGGTAAGGGTAGTAGGATCGAAAGGAAGTATTGGGTTTATCAAAGTTTTGGCAGTCGAAGATTATAGGCAAGTGGAGGATGGAGGATGCAGTAGGCCTTGTGAATCTCAGTTAAAATGTGGCCATGCTTGCCCAAGGAGGTGTCATCCCTTCGGTCATGATAGTATAATTTTCTCCAAACCTTGCCCCAAAAAATTTGAGGATTCATGTGGTCATCAGTGTACAAAGATATGTCATTTTCTCGAGGAATGTCCAGTATCCACGGGATTCTCCTTTCATGTGGGCATCTTATAGTCGTTGCTTGCTCTGATCTCTTTGTTGATGCTCTATACTACGAACCCTGTCCTATCAAGTTTGAGTGTGGTCATCAATGCTCCTTCATATGTGGAGGACTTTGTAAATGTTGTAGAGTAAAAGTTGTCAAGAATTTGCCTCGTGGTCACAAGGCAATGTTGCCTTGTTGTGATGACCCTGCTACCTTCTCCTGCATAGAATCCTATGCAAAGATTCTAAGACCAGATTGCCAACATATCTGCAAAAGGACATGCGGATTATGTAAGCAAGGAACCTCCCACATCCCCTGCAAAGAAGTGTGATGCAGAGATCTACCCTGTGGCTACCAGTGCATGGCAGGTTGTTCAAAGATATGTCCACCTTGCAAAAAAAGGTGTTTACATAGTCGTTGCACTCTTACATGTGGATCATTATGCATTCTTAGCATGGAAAAATGTGAATGTAAATGCCAACATTATAATTTTAATCTTCTTTTGTCATGGGACTTGCTAGGCTCCGTTGTGATCAGCCACGTTGAGAAACCCTAAGTTGTGAACATCCTTGTATAGGATTTTGTAGGGAGACTGTCCCAATTGCTATCCCAAGCATGTGGGTATCATTTCACAAATGACTCTAGAAGAATATGATTCATTTGATGCTTGGTTATGGAATGAGTATATTTGTTTGTTGGGCCTTCCCCTCACTTCTTATGTATCTTTTATTGCAAGTCGACTATATCTTTTGTAAGCTAGGAAAAATACACTACTAACAAGGAAGTAAAATACCAATAATATTACCTCCTCTTTCACATTATGTAGCAAACCTCGAATGGGCTAGGAAACTTGGATTGAACCCGATTGTGTAATATGTAGGTGCTTTTCTTCAAGACGGAGTAAGGCCTTCCCGCAACAACGATCCTCTTACTTTGCACTAGATGGGGAAAATGATTATGATGCTATTTGGGCATTAGGACTAGAGGTAGAAGGATGATCTTTTCTCAAAGGATGTAAGAACTTAGAGAATTCAAGCTTATTCTCCATGTGTTTAGAGGGGAGGGGTAAGGTTGTATTTATAGTTTGGGGGAGTGATTAACTTAAAGTAATTTAAGTAATCATGGCTTGAAAATGTGGGCAAAATTAGGTGAGTGGGGACTATGAAGAATGTGTGAGGATTTGATTTTGGATTTTTAATTCATAAGTGGAGGATTTTAGGTGAGTGGGGACCATGAAGGGTGGGTGAGGATTTGAATTTGAATTTTTAATTCAACGATAGAAAAACATGAAGAATAATGACATGTAGTGAGGATTGGGTTATTTTTTAGATTTTGAAATGGATAATTAATGAAATTATATTTGATTAATTCAAAGTGTATTTTGTGGGAAATGAGGAAGGGGAATTAATTGATTTAGGATAGATGTGAAATTAGGGTGCCTACATTTTCCCCTCTTTGGAAGGGTATTATGAAATTAGTGTCCTTTCAAAGAAAGTAGACAGGATAGGGGAAGAATTCAATCTACTTTTCTTAAGCAAAAGGTAGAGTGAATGTTTGTTGGGGAGAATAGAAAGTGGTGAGTGACGAGATGTCATAGTATCCTCCAAGACAAAAATGTCATGAGAAGATGTGATGATGCCCCCTCGAGAGGACTGATGAGAATGGAATATACGAAAAAACTCTCAAAAAGAAGAGAAATGAATTATGCGGAGAAGAGGACGATAATGGAGTGGAAGAGACTAGAATGACCACACGATGCAAATGGAGAAAGGATTCAATCGGCCTTGAATGCTAGGTGTGAGGGTGTGTGGGAAAGAGAAAAGGGAATGGATAGGATTGGGGGTTGATTACGAGAAGAGTAAGGGAGATAGGGGAGGGGAAAAAAGGAATGAAAGAGGTAGAAATAAGAGAGAGGGATGATAGGGGAAGAAGGGAATGATGAAGGAAAAACAAGGCAAAAATAGGAAAATGACAGAGTAGAGGGTGAAGGGATGAAATAGAGAGATGTGCAAAATGAAGGAAGCAACAGAGATAGTAAAGAGGGATGCGTGAAAGTGAAAGAAATGATAGAGCTGAGAAAAGTAGGAAATGAGAAAGGATAAATAAGAAGGAGAAAACGAGGTGGGAGTAGGGGGTGAAATGGATGAAAATGGAAAGAGGACGAAAGAAGAAGTAGAACGGAGAAAAAAAAAGAAACTATGAGGGGCAAGGAAAGTGTGAAAAAGAGTAGAGAAAAGAAGAGAAACATATACAAAATGAACGAAAAGGTAGGGGTGGTAGAGAAAAGGAGAAGTGGTAAGAAGAAACGTGAAAATTAGGGGAGAGGAAAGGAAGATAGAGTGAATACAGGGAGAAGATTGAAGGAATCGTGTCATTGCGAGGAAGGCCAAGGTAAAAATATGGAATAGACTGTGTGGAGGGTGGTATGATAAAAAAGACAGGACAACACTGAAGAGCTAGGTTATCGATGGGGAAGTAAGGAGGAAACGTGATGGAAAAAGGGGAAGAAGACGATACAGGGGAAGGGAAATAAGACGAGGGGTGGGAGAGAGAAGAGGATAACAAAGAAAATGATGTAGAAGGAAGGGAATACATAAAGGGGGTAATAAGTGGAAAGGGAACAATATAAGGAATGTTTAGAGAAGAAAGAGGGGAGGAATGACATCGATTGGAAAAGATGCGGAGATGCATGAAATGAGGATACTAGGATGATGAGAAAATAGAAAAAGGATGTATGATGAAGACAATAAAGATATTGAAGAGGGTGAAGAGAAGATGGAGAGATGGGTAAGAAGCAACAAGAAAGGGTGGGATTGAGGGAAAAGAATAGGAGAGAAAAGAGAATGGGGGATAGAAGAGGCAATGCCAATGAGGGGACGTTAGGGAAATCCCCCTTACAATGAGTGGTGGGGAAGGGTGAGAGAAAAAATGAAGAAAAGGAGAAAGCTAACGAGGATTGGAAAGGGTAACGCCAACAAAGGGACGTTAGGGAAAGCCCTTTTACAATGAGTGGTGGGATTAGAGGAGGGAAGGAATGAAGGGAAACTCTAGAAGGTCCAAGGGAGTGAATGAGGTTGTGTGGAATGAGGATTGATGATTTTTAGGGAAAGCCCACTTATAATTATTAGCGTGGGAATAGAAGATGATGATGAAAGAATGATAGAGGAATGTTAACAATAATGGCGAATGTGTGTGTGGGTAGAAATGTGGGGGATTTGAGAAGATGAAGTGGAAAGAGTAAAGAAAATGGGAGGGATGAGTTGGGACTAAGTGAAAGCGAGGAGAGGATGCGGGTGATGAGGATGAACGAGGTGAGGCTAAAAAACCAAGACATGAAATGAATGGGAAGAAATGGTATGAAAGATGATGGATCAAGAAGGGGAAAATGGGGAAAAGAACTTGATTATAGGCGGAAGAGATTATATGTATGTTGTAAGAGGATATGTGGAGAAAGGATAATAATAGGAGAAAAAAGTGGGTAGTAGGAGATACCAGTAGAAGAAGGGATTAACAAAGTGAACGAAGAATGAGGCGGGGAGAAGTTCATGATGACAAATTAATCATAGGAGGACCCTAACATAAGTTGTCATGTGACGGAAGTGGTTAAGTAAGATTGCCAAGCGAGAGAAACTGGAGATGACAAGTGGCCAAGCGAGAAGTCGTGTTTGGGAGAATGGAGAAGGAGGTGAAAGAATGTGATAATGGG
The DNA here is from genome assembly GCA_018340775.1 of Taxus wallichiana var. yunnanensis. Classification (NCBI taxonomy): domain Eukaryota; kingdom Viridiplantae; phylum Streptophyta; class Pinopsida; order Cupressales; family Taxaceae; genus Taxus; species Taxus wallichiana. The sequence goes on along the minus strand of CM031240.1, from coordinate 337,119,681 downwards.
GAATGCCGAGAAAAAGTGAAGGGTGAAGGGTGTGTAGTGATGGGGAAAGGCAAGGAGACATATCATCCTTAAGAGGGACTCTTAAGTGAGATCGCCATGCCGGGTGAGTGGTTAAGTAAGATTGTCAAGCAAAGGAGGGTGATAATGGTGGTAAAAAGATGTGATGATGGGGAATGAAGAGGAAATATGGATGGTGAGATTGTAGAGTGATGGGAAAGTGTAAGATGACATGTCATGCTTAAGAGAATCTCTTTAAGTAAGATTGTCATATTGCAGAGAGGTTTCGCAAGATCACCTAAGCGATGAGGATGATATGCAAGGAGAAAGACAAAATGATATTGGGGATAGGGGTGGAATGGTAGGTTGAAGAAGATGATCACGATGAGAGGCGGGAGAAATAAGATGGGGAAATATGATGGGATGGGGGAAGGCCATAGGGTAGATCAACCTTAAGTGGAAGTCTTAAGTAAGATTGCCATGTGGCCGGAATGGTCAAGTAAGATCGCCAAGCTGAAGAAGAAGAAGGATGATGATAGAGTTGGTGGGAATAGGGTATGACAAAATGGACTGAAGGGGAACCCTCAAGTGAATTTTCCATACTACAAGAGCATGTAAGTAGGATGGCAGGCATAAGATGATTTGGGGAAGGATGAGAAAAAGTGAGTGAGGTATGCTTGAGTGGTATATGATATGAGATAGGGTGATAACAAGAAAAAAGGAAACAAATGAGTGTAACATGAATGGATGAAGGAATATATGTAGTGGATGGTGGAGAGTGTGAGGGTAATCCTTAATTGGGATGCCCGCGTGGTGAGAGTAATGATGCGAGAATGAGAAGCAGAAGAGGTGGAATGGGAAGATGTGTTTGGTGGTGATTGTTGTTTGATGAGAGGGGAGGTGGTGAAAAAGCTTCTACAGTGGGAAGATCTTAGGGGGAGAGTAAACCTCCACCGAGGATCCCATATAGAAGGGGTTATTAAATAAGATTATCAAGCGGGAAGTAAAAGGGGGAAAGGAAAGAATACAAATGGGCAAGAGGGGATAAGAATGGTGAGAAGGGTAATGTGGGGATAAGTGGCGGAGGATTAAAAATGAGGAGCGAGGATGAATGGATCAAATACATGGCGATCATGGTGGGGGAGAATGAGTTCTTTGGATAGTGAATGCTACTTAAGAAAGATCGTCAAGTAGGATTCACAAACTGAAACAGAAGTAGGGGGTGAAAATTTTCCCCAAACTGGGGAATGTATTAGTATGGGTGAATGGGTGGGGTGAAAAGTAAGATGTTGATCATGCAGGAAGATGCTCACGTGATGAAAAACATCTTAATTTTAATATAGCACATAACAGGATGCATCGTGATATAAAAGATCAAATGACTAGACTGTAATATGCGTGATAAGCATAGACATGGGCCATCAAAAAGGTTTGATGCCCCAATACGATATGCAAATGGAAGAGAGCATAGACAAAGGCCATCAAGAAAGTATGATGCCCCAATACGACATGCAATCAGATAACATAAGAATATTAGAGAGAACACTAGGATACATAAAATCAAGATGCCCCCTATAATATATCAAGATACAAGAAAGCAATTAATAATTTATAACTAATAATGCAACACAAGAACCAATAAACATGTCCCTAACATGTTCCACAGTGAGGATTGATTGGATGTGCCCCCAAGCAGGGGTACGAGGACATAGTAAAGTATTGGGTCATTGTCCTCAAACAAGGAAACAATGAGAGCCGGATTTGCCCCAAGCGAGGATTCATGCGAGGAGAAGTGTTTTGAATTCGGTAGTCATAAAGTGATTGGATCATCCATTGGGGATAATAGTTCAAAGGTTGAATTGTGTTGGTATTTTTAGAGTTTTTTGCGATTTTACAACATTTTTGTTTTTTGTTTATGATATATATATATATATTTTCTAATGTTTTTTTGGATTTTGATAATCGTTTCTATTTTTTTTTAATTTTTTTGTGACGATTTTCAAATGTGTTCGGATTTTTGACGATTCTTTCTAATGTTTTTAGATTTTTGACGAGTTCTAATTTTTTTGTTAGATTTTAGATGATTGTTTCTAATGTTTTTGGGTTTTTGACGATTTTCAAATATTTTTAGATTTTTAGATTTTTACACTGTTTTTAGATTTTTGACAATTTTCACATTGTTTGTGGATTTTTACACTGTGATTGGCAATTTATGGACCAGAGTGCAAACTTATTTTTGAGAGGCGATAAACCAAGATATTATCCGTATGTATCGTGTTCCGTGTGGTAACTTATGCTCAGAATAACACAAATTCTCTTTCCATTGGTAGGATATGGTGGTGATGATATGATGAAAAGAAGTCCAACTCTATTCTTGACTCCACACAACTAGTAAGATGTGTGGGCTCATCACCGAGAATTAAGAAGGACATAGGAGGTAGATAATGAATATAGAGACAAATGCTAACAACAATCTCTTTGGGAAATTGTGACTACATTCTTCATAACGATGTGAATCGGTTTCAAAATGGCTTTCACTTTATGAGTCACGTGCTAGGCTTAGACAATTATGTAGCTTGCTGATTGGTAAGATATGAGGTGAAGGGATAGTTCTCTCTTCACTTAGGCATCTAAATTACTTCTTTGGGGATTCTATAATTTACAAGCACTGTAATATTTTGTATTTTTGAAATGACTCCCTATGACTTGCCCCATGCTACTAGTGAGAAGCAAGGGCTTATCATCAAAGGTAAAATATAGATGAGTGAATTCCCTTTTTGTTTTTGTTTTGTTTTGTTTTTTATTTTTGATTTTTGATTTTAGATTTTTGAATGTTTTGCAATATTTTTTATGTTTTTATGAGAATGACCCTCTACGCTTTGCCCCATGCCACTTGTAAGAGGCAAGGGTTTATCACCGAAGACAAGACGTAGACGAGTAAGGGCACCTTCCTCCATTCCCAGTCTCACACTACTAGTAAGAAGTGCGGGCTCAACACTAAAAACTATGAAGGACGAAAAATGTGACAATGAATTATTCATAATTTATTGTGTTGATGGAATTTGACAATAGTACTTTGTATTTGGGAAGGAATGTCTGCCCCCGATCTCAGCCCCACATGACTAGTAGGACGTGAGGGTTCAAAACCAAAGACTGAGATAGACGACCAAATGAACTAGGTAAAGAAGTTTAGAGCTTTGTTATGAAAGAGAGAATGTCTTTGAAGGGAATATATTACCATCAGTAAGCTTCTAGGTATGACCATAGGTGAAAGCGACTAAAAATGAGAGATATTATAAGAAGTATGATGCTCACAAACTTAATAGGATTTATATTAGCACTTGTCTCATGATGATAAATATGAAGATGTGATTTTGATAATGAAAATGTCTGCCAATGGAAATAAATAAATTTATTCAGAGATAAGCAAGACAGAAGGAACAATGTACACTTTGTTGTTTCCCGGAATAGAGAGTGCTTTCAAGAATAGAATTTCTTTGAATGGAATGCATTTATGGGTTTTTAAGGACTTGGCCTGTGTTAATGGCCAATTTATAAGCTCCAAACCTAAAATTATCTATGATTTTGTTGGGCTCAAATTTGTCTTGTTTGTCTCGTTCTTTGGGTGTGTTCTTTCGATTTTCTTTGAGAATGAAATCATTGACCTTAAATTTTCTAGGTTGGAATTTTTTATGGTAGCTATGCCATAGCCAATTTTGATATACTTGAAGATGATCTAGGGCATTAAGTCGTTTTTCATCAAGAAGCTTGAGTTCATTAAGGTGCGAGTGTCGATAATAATTTTTATTGATTACATCTTTGAAGGATATTATGAAGGATGAAAATTTAACCTTGACATGTAAAATAACTTCCCAACCATAAACAAAGGAGAAGGGAGTGGCTCAGTAGGTGTGTGATAAGATGTGCGGTAAGCCCAAAGAGTGGGATAGATTTGGTTAAGCCAATAGCTTCCATGTGTGTTGACAATGATGGTTTGTGTTATTTGGTTTGTTGCTTCTATTTGTCCATTAATTGATTGTTTTGAGGATAGATTCACGATTAAAGATGGAAAAGGTTGTGTAAAGATATTCCTGGGTATAATTACCTCGTAGAATGTATGCATGTAGAAGTCTTGACAGGTGAGAATAATTAGTGATGAGATGCCTACAAGATCGATCGTTGAAAGCATGATGGACATGATAGGTTGCATTGTCACAAGTGTCCAAACTCGATGTGGTTGTGTTTCGACAACAAGGCTAGAGATGTTAGGCATAAGAGCCAATATTGGAATAATAGAATCAAACTTAATGGTACTTGTTGATGAAACCTCTTTTGTAGTGTCTATAGTAATATCAAGGTTTGAAAGGGAGTCTTGAAACGAGATCAAGGTCTCGTTAGATGTTGGAAGAATGTTGTCACCCAAAACATGTTCAATATATGTTTGGGCTGAAAGAAAGTCTTGAAATAAGTTCAAGTGCTCAGTAGATGTTGGAAGAATGTTGTTGTCCAAAACAAGTTCAATGTATGTTTGGGTTGAAAGAGAGTCTTGAAATAAGTTCAAGTGCTTAGTAGATGTTGGAAGAATGTTGTTGTCCAAAATAGGTTCAATGTATGTTTGAACTAATGGAAGGAAATTTGAAGAAGATATGGATTGGTTTGGAATTAGAGAGTCTTGACTGTTGTCGTCATGATCTCGTGGAATTTTAGTATATATAGGAGTTTCGAAAGTAGTCAGCTCTTCATGGAAAGTTGTGGTATTGGATGTGTCATTGGTTGCAAGAGCGTTGTCATCAAGTTCTACAGAGATGATGTCGTCATCAATTAAGTCTTGGATGTAATTCTTAAATCGCACACATTTATCTGTGTGATGACCATCAATGTGATGAAATTCATAGTATGTGTTAGGTTTGTACCAACATGGCTTAGCTTCCCCTTCAGAAAAGGGTTTTGTAATTGGATATCTTATCAGTTTAGCCTCTTTTAGTTGATGAAAAACACTAGAGAGAATTTCTCTAAGGGGGGTAAACTGGCATTGGACTTTATGCGAAGTTACGTCTTCATTAGGTTGTATGATCAACTTTTTGGGTGATCGTTCACTGATTTGGGTAGCCATATGAGAGAGTTGTGTTGTCAACTTATTAATTTTTTCTAATAGCTCATTGTGTGATGTTTTTCGTGAATTCATCATGTTTGAAAGAGAGGGAGAATGAAGAAAGGTGCGATGAAGAACTCAACCTATTGATTGTGATCTTTGTTTTGGCTCAATCGAGTTTTAACAAGTAAGGCTATAAGGAGCAAGCTTAAACAAGCTACTTAGGATAAATATGTGATAGCTTAAATAAGCTATAATGAAAATGGTTTAGATTTGGCTTAAACAAGCTCTGGATTGTTGATGGGAGAGTAACCCAAACATGTTAATCGTGATATGGTTGTGATATAACTCAAAATGAGTTATGAAAGGATTTGTGTTAGTTGTGATTTGGATAAACGCGATGGTGGACAGAATAATGAGTGAACTCAAACAAGTCACCCAATATTAGTTTGATATAGCTGGAAACAAGCTATGAAGGATGTTTTGACAATTGACGATATGGGGAGTGAATGCTAGTCACTCAATATCAGTTGGATATAGCCGAAGACAAGCTATGACAAATGTATTATTGGATGAAGCGAGCTAATGAAATTGGTGTGATATTTTGGTCTGTGTTAGATTGTTTGGATGTTTTCACTTGGTATTGAATTGGTCAAGAATTGATTTTTTGTGGAACACAACTAGGGTCGAACTTTTATAATGAACACATTGATATCAACCAAGTTTTATGATAAAACAATGCTAAACTATTTTGTTTTCAAACAACAAGCAATCATGTGGATCCAATTGTTTTGGCTTATGAGGTAAATTCTTTAGGAATGATCATTGTTTCATGTAATCATACAAGTATGTTGTGGACTGATGGATGCAGACTCTTATTACTCCAAAAAATATGCATCCTCCGATATACCCTAGTCCTGATATACCTAATTCTATACGGGGACATAATTGGTACGGGGAGCCCTTAGAGCACTAGAGGAGACTCACCAATTCTTACTTACTGCTTTGAGTGAATGACCATGTCAGAACAAGTTTTGTGAAAAGGTGCAAGGTGATGGAGGGATGAATGTGTATGGTGTCCTTATGACTCCTCGCAGATTACAGGACAATGCTCAGGCTTTGTTGTTATATCTATTTAGGCGTGACTCGCATGTGCTACATGACAACATTACCTGTAAGTGAAGAGCAGGGGCGAGGTAAATACCGAACGTTGTGATAAGACTAGGTCTCAAAGTGCAATGCAGATTCAAATGCTATTGGTGTGTGGTAGTCAAGTCCATGTCATCGGTGTAGCTTTGGTGGTGATGAAATCCACCTCGTCTACATGCAAAAACAAAATGATAAAGTGATTAAACGCAGGTTCTTTCCAACTTGAAATAAATCACTAGTAGAAAATAATTGCGTACTTGAGCATACTTTTTTTTTTGGTTTCAACAATTTTCTTTGAATGGTGGTATTTTTGTGGGATTTTTTTATTGTTTTTGTGTTTTTGTTTTTGACAATATTCCAGCGACGCAGTTCTAGAGAAAACAAATTAGTAGTTATCCTACAAATGAAATGTTAGAAAAGTGATCGTGGTTGTTTTTGATTTTCCAAATCGCTCGAAGATGCATGAAAAGAGCATACACAACCAACGACCAAAAAATATTAATAATTTGACAAAGGAAAATAATGATTGAAACGATAGTTAGAAAATAAAGCTAGAGGATCCTGCAATGTTAGAACAAGAAACTAAAAAAAAATTGTGTCGTTTCTGATTTTCCAGATCGCTCGAAGGTGCAAGAAAAGAGCATACGCGGATACAATTGGAATAGATTTTTTTGTTAATAATTATTGCAATTAATCATGATTATGAAATAGCGATAATGATTGTTTTCACAAAAAAGAAAAATGACGAAAGAAGAGTGTGAAAACATTACCTAGAAGTGTTGTCGTGGAGAATTGAAATGTAAGGCAAAAAATAAAAAAAATAAAAACTATTTTGCAGAGCCCAAGTGGCCTCACATTTATGATTTCCAAGATCACTTTTGAAGTGCGAGGAAAGAGCATACATGTGAGGTTGTTACATTAAATAAAATAAAATTAAAATCTAAAAAAAAACACTATAATTTTGTTGTTTTTTGTTAAAAAGACAGGTGTTAGAAGAAATGGAACCAATTTTTTTTTGTAAATCTAAATCAATTTTTTTCATTGCATAGATATTTTTGATACCTTTCCGTTAAAAAAATGAAGTCATTCCGAGTTCGGGAGCAAAAGTTATGGCTTCTGGAAGATGGGCTACAGTAGCACTCTGAATGAAAATTTTGAACGTGAGAAAAACATCCTGGGAGCTAGTTTTTTTATTTTCTGACTTCTGTACTTCACCTGAGAAGCTAAAATTTTGACAGCAAGGTTAAAAAAGAACAATAAACAAAAATAAAGAGTTAGATCACAAAATGATTAACTAAAATGAAAGAAAATAATAATAATAATAAACTTCCTACAAAGCAGTTATTTTAGCAAAAGTAAATAAATAAATGTATTTTCCGGATTGGTTGTCCCATGACAGTAAGATGATAAACTAATGACTAGTTCATGTGTTTCTACAGATTATGAGTGAATAGAAAAATTAGAACTGGGAACTAAACACCAAGCACCAAGGAGATCAAAGATAGGATAGTTTCACTATTGTTATAACCTGCAGATACACCACAAGACACTGCACAACAAAAACACTACCCAAAGCGTGAAGGTTAACCAAAGAAGGCCATAAGGAACAGAAAAGAAAATAATAACGAACAATAATAAACAAAGAATAGATAAAACCACTAATTGGGAAATTAATGGTAACAAATCGAAAGTAACCGGGCATGCCAGAATGTAAGCTAGGAAAAATACACTACTAACAAGGAAGTAAAATACCAATAATATTACCTCCTCTTTCGCATTCCGTAGAAAACCTCGGAATGGGCTAGGAAACTTGGATTGAGCCCTAATTGTGTGATATGTAGGTGCTTTTCTTCAAGATGGAGCAAGGCCTTCCTGCAACAACGTTTCTCTTACTTTGCACTAGATGGGAGAAATGATTATGATGCTATTTGGGTATTAGAATGAGGCGAAGGATGTTCTTTGCTCAAAAGATGCAAGAATTTAGATAGGGAATTCAAGCTTATTCTCTGTGTTTAGAGGGGAGGGGTAAGGTTGTATTTATAGCCTGGGGGAGTGATTAACTTAGAGTAATTTAAGTAATCATGGTTTGAAAATGTGGGCAAGATTAGGTGAGTGGGGACCACGAAGAATGGGTGAGGATTTGATTTTAGATTTTTAATTCATAAGCGGAGGAGTTTAGGTGAGTGGGAACCACAAAGGGTGGGTGAGGATTTGAATTTGAATTTTTAATTCAATAGTAGAAAAACATAGAGAATAATAACATGTGGTGAGGATTGGGTTATTTTTTGGATTTTGAAATGGATAATTAATCAAATTATATTTGATTAATTCGAAGTGTATTTTTGTGGGAAATGAGGAAGGGGAATTAATTGATTTAGGACAGATGTGAAATTAGGGTGTCTACATCTTTTAATACATCTTAGAATTATTTTGACAATTTTAATGTCTTAATGAAATAAGACTTCTCCTCGCAAGTGGATTATTTTTACAATTCTAATGTCCTAATGAAATAAGACTTCTCCTCGCAAGTGGTTTTCACCCCATGTTGAAGTGGTATGTACATTTTGTTTACAATATTTGTAAAAGTACAAACATATAGTACACTCAATATATTTTTATACAAGATATCCCGATCTTACCTACAAATTACCATGACATACCACATAACCAAATAACATTAACAAAATACCAAGAAAGTGTTTACAACTATCAACCAACCTTACAAAGAAAATATTTCCATATCACACAAAAGAAATTAGTATAATACACCTTTAACTTATAAAAACATTTACATATTAATAATATTATAGAATATCACGACAATTTTGAAAAGCTACAATATAAAGCAATTAAGATATAAGAAGTATTATTAATATTTTATAGCTGAAATCATTATTTATATTGTTATCCTCTCCAGCGTTGTTTGCAACTCATGTGTAATTGCTAGTTATACTCCACAAATCCATTTGAGTTGTTATCAAAGTAAATTTGAACTTTAATTTACTTTTAGAAAATGAAAGAGTTTAACGATGTTAGTATCACAATCAAGAAAATTCAAACTTGTGATTTTTCATCCACTATGTTGAATTGTTTTAAAAAAAAATTAAAAATTCATCAAACATTGACTATAATGTCCACAAATGTGTGTGATCTTGAGGCTTATCGCTAAAAAATAACTTGTACTCTTCGCTTGGCATGCCAGAATCTTCTCAATCCAATATAACAAATGTGTAGACCGTGTACATGTGATCGACTGTCTAAACTTTGACAAACATTGCCAGTGTAGATTTGTTACAAATTACTTGAGATAAATTGTGGAAATAACTATTGAATTCACAATTTTTAGTGAATGATGAGGTGAGGCGTTTCTTGCAGGAGACATCGATGAATGGGTGAAAGAAGTCAAAATATTTTGAGTAAAGTGACATTTATAGGCGAGTGAGAATAATAAATAGGCTAGATGGAGTCGACAAATGTGGAATAGAACCTATAAATATACATGCATAAACTATTTAGAAATGCATCATTTCTACCAAATGATATCAGCTAAATCTCATCATTCTCCTTCGAAACAAATGGCAGTCACCCATTTGCATTATAAGTGTATTACAAGGGACTATGTCTCATATAGGAAATGTTTATCAATGTAAATTTGTAAAACATTAATGCGAGAGTAAATTTATGCCTTTATTATTCATTTGAAATCAAAGGATATGATAAGTTTTCACCTTAAATTTGAACCTTTAGGTTGTGTTTCCATCCATTTCAATGCAACTAAATATCTAGATTATCCATTACGTGTTTGCAACATCAACTAGTCAACCAACCAATGGAATGTTTACCAAAATGAGATGATTTATCATTGGTTGGTTGACCAATTAGTGTTGCAAAAATATGTGATGTTTAAGCCGAGTGTATCAAGAATTACACATTGAAATATTAAAAAACCAAAATTACCACTATATTCTCAAAACAACTCTTTAATTAAATAAGATTTCGAGAAATCCCTTGGATTACTTTTTTATTTGAACATATCGCCAACTTATCGATCGACTAGAATATCCAAACATAAAATCAAAGATAATCCCTCAGACTTCCAAAGACTTGAAAAAACATACCCATATGATTTGCTAAGGTGACATATATCCTTCAATATGCAATTTTTCGAATGGCTTTGAACATTTGGATATATCCTAGGGATTTTTGATTCACTTTGGTTTTCCTCGGTGAATACTTTGAAATAGTTTTATAACACTTTATCATGTATGAATGTTATTTATGTATCAAATGAAGGGTTTGAATGTAATTTCATATGTACTTGATTATTTGGTATAACCATCAGTTTAACTAATATATTTGTTTTCATTATAGGTGGTGTGCTAATGGTTGGAACCATATTCAATTAATTTTCTTTAAGCCACTTAAAGTTCAACCATAGTGTATTGGTCAAGCTTGATACAAAAGAATGAAATTCATTAAGATATAGAATGAAATGTAGGGTTTGTTATTACGTTGGCTATAGTTGGAGTGTGTGACATAGGCATGTGTGTGCATGCACGCACACACACATGTGCATGCACATACACGCACACACACACGCACACACAAACACCACACACGCACACACCCAAACACATGCACACACACAAACACACACACACCCAAACACGCAAGCGCATGCATGTGCATGGATGCACACATGTGTGCATGCGTGCACACACACACAAAGTACAAAAGAAATACACCGAATTGAAGTAGGATTGCATGTTTATGGCTCATAAGGATGTTACGATGTCATGTCATATAAACAAATTATTAACATCATAATTTACACATATACCATCCCACCTCTTGACTCTAAAGGGATCTACATGTATTTTTAAATGGTCATTCGACTATCTATATTTTTGAATTGGTTTATATTTTTACCTTACCCAATCACATGGTAAAATAGTGTGGTGAACAGGGAAAAATAATAAAATATAAATCAATTAATAGTTTATTTATCCCAAAAAATAAATAATATGTTGATGTAAAGGAAGGAGGAATGAATGGTGATGGTTCCTTTGCTTATTTAAATTTAGGTTAGGGTTAGAATCCACATGTATTCAGATTATTAATTAGAATATGTGTTAAATATAGCAAAATATAAGAAGACCGATACACTTAGCTCTTTCACCGGTCTCAGAGAGGCTGGTTTGGGTGTGAAAGAGGGATGAAGTAGAAACCCCTATAGATATTTATTCTTTAATATTGGAGTTGCATTGTACACAAGGATGAATTTTTTTCCTTGGACCAAATCGGTTGGTTGTTTCATCTTGTTAGACAATTTTTTTCGGGATGCAAATGGGGCTTTGCAACTCTTTGACCCTCCGTGAATGACCAGGGTATATACTTCACTTTGTGAAATGTTAGGTCTTGACAATGTGTGAAACCCTATGAATTCAACCACCTTAACCCGAACCTTAACGTAGGGTAAAACCCCTGTAAAAAGGTTAGTGGTTGTGTTGAATTGCAATTCATGCACTACCTATGTTAACACTACTTTGAAGAGGCCTTAAATCACACATAGTTTCCCACCTACAAATGTGACATAATATTGAATGGATGAAACTATATTTGATAATTTAAACTAAATAATTTGTATTGACTAGGCTTGCTTGTGTTTGGCTTCACTTGAAGGGATCTTGATTTGAGAAAATTGAATCTTGAACCTATTTTGGATTACTTTAGACCTATGGGATGCTCCTAATGTTTGGTTCTTCTTTAGAAAAATTTAGGAAAGTTTTGTATACCTTTGGTAATTGAGGATCTCTTAAAAGTGTCATATTTTTTAGGTGGGTAAATGATTGTATTATACTTTTTATATATGGTTTTGTGAATATAATTCCACGTTAGGGATAACCCATAATGGAAGTACCAAACCATAAAAGATATGCATATTAAGAAAATAACCGTCTGGTGGCTCTAAATGAGAGCATTCTACCCAAGTATTTGGTTCTATTGGATGGTTTGGTCCATGGGTGGAGGATGGTTTTGTGAAGATTTTTATGTATGAAAATCAAGACTAATGGATTGCTTGTGGTTGATATGAGCATTTTTTAAAGTGACTAAGAAATGCAATGATGAGAGAAAGTCTTGCAATAGGGATAAGGATGGACTATGATATACCAATTAAGCTCGGAATAGGTGTACAAATCATTATTTAAGGGATTAAGAAAATAATAATACTATCAAGTGATAGAATATCAAATTTAGATGTCTATATTTGTCCTCCTTAAAGTTAGGAAATCAAATTTACTTGCTTAAATTAAAAAGTTCATTTGTGTAAGCACACTATGTTTTTGCTCGAGATATTTGATTGCTTAAGTGCTTCCAAGATTGCCAAAATGAAACCTAGAATATAAAGTAAGGTTAATGTCCATATAGAAAGAATTAAACTTTAATTCTAGATTGAAATGAAATTGAACAAATCATGGAAAGAGTACACATATTTTCCTTGTGAATTTAGGAGCCTCTTGATGAACATTTGGAGAGAGGATTAACATTGCACCAATGGAGGATCAAATTTGATTATTCCCAAACTTTCAGTAGTAGCATGAACCAATATAGGTTGGGTGTCACTTGATTCAACATAAACATAATAAAAACAAAATTGGGGGTTACTCAACACATTAGGATGACAAAAGAAGTTGAGTGTCACTAGACCCAAATGTCCTCAAAACTGAATTAGAAGGATTGTTCTCTTTAGTGCCATTAGACCAAAATCAAAACCATTTACCCATGGAATCACACCATTATATATGGATCTAGATTCCAAATGTGCAAATTTGATGTAAATTTTAAAGAAAATGAAGCACACTCTTGCCCCCACCGTGCATTGTAATAATGTTTTGAAACCTAAAAATGCAGAAAAAGATGCTCATGTTCATGCCCCTTTTGTGCCAAATTGAAATGTGTAGATGAATACAAAATTTAGAAAGTTTGTAACATAGTATTTTATGGAAACTATTATTATGCCCTCCACCATATTTTATACCTGGGAAAATGCAAGTGACTTTATACCGTAATTGTGCATCTATCCTGAACATATACTAGAGAGTTGTGAAAACTTGTATTTTCTTGAACATTCTAAAATTAGACGCAAGAGTTTCCCAATATAGTGTCTTCTATTAGGTTAGTAATGTTTAACATTTTCATCCTTTATTGGATGGTTTTATCTAGATTGAAGTTTCATGAAATAATTTTATCTATATATGTAATTGTGTTCATGTAACATGTCCCATTAAATTATGTAATATATAATTTGTTTGTGTTCTTGTATTACATTTATATTCTTGTTACATTTATATGCCCCCTCTTTTGAGGTGAGGTAGGTAGATCACAGCTCACTTAGATCAAACCAATTAAAGTGTACCTATGTGCATATAATCATTTTTGGAATACATAAAATATAACTTTAGGAGGCCACCATGTAGAACCCAAGCTTGTAAGGGAATCCATGATAGGAATCATGGTAAAAGAGATATCACATACAACAAGCATGCAAGTATACAAGCATATAATCATACAAGTAAAACAATCAATATCACACATAATGTCATATAGAAGGTCATGTGCCGCATGCAACGGACATAATAGTTTTACACACACAAAAATAAGGGATGAATGATTACACAAGAAAATTCAACTAAGGTAAAAATAAGGGACACAATAGTGTTGTATATACACATATAGAAGTGGGTGAGTGCACAATGATGTGACCCACTTAGTGATATATATATATATATTATATATATATATATATATATATATATATTGCGGGGCATAGCCCCTCTTTGAGACAACAAAGTAAAACTGGTTTATTGCTAATCTATCAAGTAGGAATATGTGTAAATCTACACTATTCTAACTTCGGGGGTTTGGGATCTCATCCCAGTAGAGGTAGTTCCAACAACGAATAGAAAGGTAGGATGGAAGGAATGGAGGAGAGTAAATCGAAGGAAGAAAAGAAATGAATTCCAAGACGGAAAGGTCAAAAGGTTTATGCTTTGGGCTGGTAGTAAACAGAGCCAAACTTACTTGCATAAATGATTAAAGCAATACTGATGAACATATGATGATAATAGGAATGAATCCAACAGAATAAAAACATAGATCTAACTTAAGAAAGATTTGATGCAAATAACACATATATTGAGCACAAAGTCTGAACATATGTATTAATATTTCTTTTGTTACAAGAAAGCACAAAGTCTTTCTCTCTTCACTTCTCTTTTCATACAAAAATGTCCACACCTGGAATACAACAAGTATTCCAAGTATTTATAGAAGGAGAAGAGGAAAGAAGACAAAAACAAACCAACCACTATTTTATCTTAAAAATATCAAAATATCTTACAAGATATTTACAAAATATCTAAAAAGTCAAAAGTTGACTTTGGGCAAGTTTTGGATGGCAACATCCCATGGTGCAACATGGATGATGTCATCATAAATGCCAACATGCTTTTTAAATATTTTTACAAAAATGATCAAAGCATACACAAGAGGAGAAACTACTCCTCATCATCCCTTTGCTTAAACTTAGTGTCTTGCTTCTGATCAGGAGAGTCGATGTGACACTGCGCTCGATATTCCATAAACTTGTTGATCATTGCTTGAAGTTGATCATGATCTGGACCTTTGAAATGGTCACCAATGACTTTGCAAGTTTCTTTTCATTCTTGAGCTTGTCAGGTAACTCGGTGAACTCCTCGCATGCATCGATCAAGAAGCCAATGAAATCACGGTAAGCCAAGAGGTTATTGATTGACTCTCGGTTGAAAGTGACCTCTGGTGCCAAACCTTGAGTGACTATAGCCTTGAAGCGCTGGAATGTATCATTTGCTTCCCTCAAGGTGTACGATTCACTGAGCATCCCTGGAGACATCTTTGTAACTATCTGCTCCATGTTGTATCGTGCATCCAGGGCTTCATCCTTGATTTTATCTATCCTCTCCAGGATATATTCCATTTGATCAACCCGGTAATCTAATGCAACGAGAGCTTTATTATGTGCCCATGGGTGATCGATGATGCTGACCTTCAATAGGTCATCGGTGAGTAGTTAGCCATTGCTTGGAATGTTTCATGTTGCAACCTGGCGTTATCCAACTCCTCGAGAGAGGGAACCTACTACTGCTTGTAGCTCCTTATTTGCTTGATCTATATCCTGGTAGAGCACTGTGAATTTCTTAATCATTTCCTCACTATCTCTGAGGATTCACTCAATCCAGGAGGATACTGCTGTGCCTTGTTCACCAATCTTAGCATATTCATTTATTTTATCTGACTGAGAACTTCAATGGGTTCGGTGCAATCACAGGAGGAGCATTGCCCATTTTCTGCAATGCTTGGAGGAGATGTTTGTTTTGTTCCTTGAGTATTCTCTTCTCCTCTTTTGCTTCTTGGAGCTTTTTGCAGAGAGCATCCACTGCAGACAAGGCTTCTCCTTGTAGGCTTTTAGATGAGGTTCCCATTGTGACTTGAGTCACTGTGAAGTCTGTGGGAGACAAATCCTTCTTTTCCTTGGTGGGATCCGGGTAAGCAATCTCCATGACTCTCTCCCGAAGTGCTTTTGAAAAGTGAGTTATTGCTTTCTACTTCTTGGGTCCCTTCTTTGGAATGATGAGAGAAGTCCATGGGTGCGATGGGAACCTTTCTCTTATCTTGACCAGGTGGTCAGAAATCCAACTAGGACTTATGGGAGTGGGAGTAGAGGAATAGAAGAAGAAACGAGAGTGAAAGGGGAAGCAACTGTAGAGGCCTCAGGGAAGTATGTTGAAACACTCGGTGGTGGCATTGATAAGGAATCCAATGCACACTACTTGTGGGGCTGGAGTTACTACAGGAGAAGAAAAGGACATGGAAATGGAAGGGATCTATAATTGGATGGAGGGAACACTGGGTGATAGATCTGTGAGAGAGGAGAAGATGGAAGAGGTGGGAGATGGAAGGGAGGAAGGGAGAGGAGAAGACACATCCATAGGAATAGATGCTTGAATGATAGGAGGAGGAGAAGAAATGGAAGAAGGGATGTTGGGTACCTTAGTAGTTGTAGTTGTGACAACATCCTGAGTGGATGTATCCGTTGAAACCTCTGTTGTCTCTTCTTCTTTACCTAGAGACACCAGGTCGACCACTTGCTTCTCAGAAGTAGAAGGAAGGCCTTCAGGAGCTTCTTCTTGTTTGCTTGATTCTCCCTCCTTGTCTTTTCCTTTTCCTTTCGGCACTTGGGCGGTCTTGGAGGTGCTCTACCTGAAGGAGAAGTAGTGAAATCTACTCGAGGTAGGTGAGACCATTCTATTTGCACCAATGTTTGGTGCATTGCAACGTGGGCTTAACCCTTTCCTGAATGGTTTTGGTGCTTTGGCTCTGTCGATCTCCGTGAATGGCCAATCATCACCATCTGTGTCAAGGTAAACTGATCAATTTCTTGATCAGTCTCTTGGAATTCCTTTGGGACAATAGCAATGCCATAGTGGATGATCTCCTCAGAGCCAGCCGGGAGTGATCCTTTCACTGATGTCTATTTCATGTGTCAGGTCGATCCAAATGTCCTCGATCTCAGGAACATGGATGGGATCAATTTTTTCCTTTGGGAGGAAACTCCGCAGTCAGAAGGTGGGCCTTGTTGGGAAGTTGTGCTTCAAATTTAGCAACTCAAGCTCAGCTCAACATACATCTCCCGTGCTTTGGCAAGTGTGGTGTAGGTGTATCGGCCAACTGTAAGGGGAATGGAGTTCCTCCTTTCTTTCTCTTCATGCACTTCTCATGGTAAGTGATCAATTGCCTTGACAACTCCAAGAGGATCAACTTTGGCCCTGCATACCTTGGTAGCTTTGTTGGTTCACCCTCAAAATTCACACTCTGAGGTATGTGAATGTGGGGAATTGTGTGAACAATGCTCCCCATTTCTTTGTGGTAGCAATCACACTCGGGCTGGTCAACCGTGTCTCATGTTTGGCCTCAGCAAGTAGATTACCTCATAGAAGAAGGCATCATTAATCTTGGAGAACTGGGAGATGTTGGCCTCGAGCTTTAGCTCTAGGTAGAATTCATATATTTTGACTTGGGGCCATACCCCATTTGAGATAAGCTGTGAAATCTCTTTGATCGCTAATGCAACAACATATACAATGTAGGAATTCATGTAGAACTTCCCAGTTGTTAGAACTTGTTGAAGCTGCTGGGAGATGGTGTCGCTGATGATTTCACCCCAGCCAAAACACTGATTAGGCACATTCTTGCTCATGGTCTCTAGGTACCTCAACATCCATTTGTGGAAATAATGGGCATCAGGGAGCCCAAATACTCTATTTAGGAAGGTGATTGTATCACTCAACTCCTCATTGAAGTCACTACGGTGGATGGTTTGTGGCCATCTGCTCACCGGCTTCTTGTTCTTTAGATAAAGCTCATTCATCATTTACATGCATTTATCCTCATTGTCGTCCCAGGCCTTCTTGTAGTCTTCTAGACTTATTTCTACATATTGCCTGTGATGAGGAATGCCCAGGGTCAGTTCAAAGTGATGAGTTGTGAGGTCGATGATCATCTTTTGCTCTTTGTCTTTGACACATCTAGTGTCTTTGTTATAACAGTGGGTAACCAACATGATGAATTCATTATTTACAACACTTACTGGCAGCCCTAGCTGCAAAGTGCAATCCACTGCCCACTAGTTTGTTCATCCATGGGCCACTGCTTGCTGGTTGGTCCTTGCCCAAAAGTCATCCATATCAATATGCCCTAGCTCAGAGTCTCTGATGTCGAGGTCACTCTCTACATATGAGTCAGGCATCCTGACTTTCTGATATTTGTACTTCATCTCTTGTTCCACTGCTTAGCTTTAGCTTTAGACTTTGTTGGTTTTTGCTTGATGAAGACATGTGTGAGCTCAAGGATGATGTTGTTGTTCTGCAAGAAGAATCAAGGAGGTCTAACATAGAATAGCCATGTCAATTGTCATGTTATTCATAATGAAAGCTTGCAGAATGAAGAATTAGCAATTATAAGGCTTAGGGCGCAAGGTGCGGAGTTCACAAGCATGTGCGCAGAGGCTTAAAAATGTTGGGCGCACTTTTAGAAGATGTCGACATGAAAAAATTTGCGCCCGTGTTCATAGGAGAAAAGTTGTGCCAAGTTTAGAAAGGGTGCAATTTTGTAAGGTGTTGCATGAAAAGTTTCAGTGCCAAGGATAAGGCGTGGGGCGCGGTTTTAGTAACACACAACATGGCATGTTGATGTCAAGGAATATGCACTGTGCCTTAGGAAATTTTGCTTTAGTGGGGCGTAGGAAAAGTTTGTGTTGCATGCGTTTTAAGTGTGCCCAGGGCACTTGCTTTGGAAAATGTTGCAAGGAAAATTAGTGCGCCTAAGGGTTAGGTGTGGGGCGGGTTAGCAACACATAAAACATGCAGATGTTGATGTTGTTCAAGATGTGCATATGCTTCTCAAAAAGATGCTAAGTGTTCTTTTAAGTGGCGTGGAAAAGATTGTGTTACTTGGGCATACAGTGTGCACCAAGGCACAATGTGGGAGGTGTTAACATGGAAAGACAATGTGCCAAGGGTTTGATGATTTTTCACAATTTCTTTGATTTCTTCTCTCTTTTGGTTTCTTCAAATGGTAAAGAGAGGGTTTTAACAAGATAATAAGCAGGGAAATATGGCCTTTGGTTTCTTCAGAGGTAGGGGCCTTCAGATTTGTAGATCTGGAAGGAGAGGAAAAGGGGTTTCCAGTTGGTTATAGATTGTTAGGTTCCTCTTTTTAGATTTAATCTTTTTTATACAAGCCCTAAGCCTAACACAACCAAAAACAAAAACCACAACAACAACAAGGATGGCAGAAGCCACTTACCAGATTTATAAAAGATGAAGAATGATGTGGGATCCACAAGCTCGAAAAATGGCATGCGGGGGGGACAAGGATGGCTGACAGGAGTAGAGAAAACACTTTTTCAATTTTCAAATCGTGAAAATGACAGGTGTTGGGCACCTATTTATAGGAAAAATGGCATTTATTATTTCACCAACTTTCTTTGGCACACTTTGGGAGCGTCGACACAAGAAAAAGTGCACCTTAGCGCACAAATTTTTGATGTCGACATGACATTTCCAACCTAAGTGCACATTTCATGGTGTCAACATAATGTTTCTAGCGCCTTAGCACACATACTTGGCACATGTTTTATGATGTTGACATGACATTTCCAGTGCCAAAGGGCTTTCTAAGGGGCACACATTTTGGTATGTCGACATAACAATTTATGTGCCTTAGTTTTTTATGAGTGGGCGTAGATTCCTTGATGTCGACATGAGAATTCCTGCGCCTAGTTCAAAAAGGCACATTTTTGAGAGTGTTGACACACCATTTTTTGCCGAGTTAAAGAAGCTGAAAAATGGCTAAGTTTAAAAAACTTGATTTTTGAAAGGGAGTTTTAGGCCATTTTGAATGTTATCAGACTTCTTTAGGGGACCAAAATGGAATTTTGGTATGGTTACCTGCAAATTTCCCTTGTCAATTTTGCAGGATAACAAGTTGGCTCTTTCTAGGGACTATCTTTAAGTGAAACTTAAGGGTAGAGAATCCCAGATTTTCATGTGCCTATCCATTGGGTTATAGAGAGTCAAAAACAAGGGTGACCAAAAAGGGAAGGAAGGGAACACACAACAAATAGAAAACAAAACACACAATGAAAGCAAACTATACAAAGAAGAGAGCAAGCTCTACTTCCTGAAAATCTTTAGGTGTTGCCCGCTATAGGGAAGTGGGAGCTCGGTTCCATCCAGATATGAGAGATAGAAACTATTCTCTCCATTGAGTTACTTGATCTTGTATGGCCCTCTCCAAAGAGAGTCAAACTTCCCATGCATACCTTTCGGTTCTCTTTGTTTGTCCCACTAGAAGAACAAGATCTCCCACTTGGAAATCTCTCTGCTTAGCTTTCTTGTCGAATAACCTCTTAACTTGATTATGATGTTCAGTGATCTTATCGACCACTTTCACTCACTTTTCTTCAAGTTCCATTAGGTACATAATCCTCTTTTCAAGAGAATTCTGAAAAGTTTCATCTTCAATTGCTCGAGCCAAGCGCAGAGCAGGAAGTTTCTGCGGAGATAGGGATTTCAACATCGATCCCATACAACACCTGGAAAGGTGACATGCTGAGAGACCTCTTTGGAGTGATACGATCCACCCACAAAGCATCATATAATGATTTGTGCCAGGACCGCTGGTTTTCATCAACTAGCTTCCGTATGATAGTCACCAGGTTCTTGTTGTTGGATTCTACCTGACCATTTCCTTGAGGATAATAATCAGAAGCATGAGCCAAGGTTATTCCATATCCATAACAAAAACCAATTACTTCCCATGAAGAGAAGTTGGAAGCATTGTCAGCAACGATTTTGTGTGGAATGCCAAATCTCACAATAATATTCTCTTTGATGAAGTTACAAACAACTTCAGAAGTGGCATGCTTGACAGGTATGGCCTCCACCCATTTTGTGAAGTAATCCATTTTGTTGTTAGGACGTAACTATGTCCAACACTCGATTGAGGATTGAGTGCTCCAATGAAATCAATTCCCCATTCTTGAATGGTTCATCAATAATGACCGGGCTGAGGAAACGCAGCCAACTTTGGTTTGCCAATGAATTGTTGGAAAAGTTCACATTTTGCTACCCAAGTGGTTGTATCTTGAAATAGCGTCGGCCAGTAGTACCTAGCCCGAATGATTTTATGTGCTGTCACTGATGAGGAGAAGTGACCACCATAGGTTGAGTCATGAAAACTCTCTAACAATTTTACTTTGCTGACATCGACACATCATAGAAAAACACCATCAATTCCACGTTTGTACAATCCATCATCCCATATGACATATCTTGCGGCTCTGAGCTTCACTATCCACTTTTCCTTTGTGGTTAGGTGAGTTGGGAACTCTCCATAGGTGAGAAAGAATGTGATGTCAGAATACCATTCATCGTTGGTTGTGACAAAATAGAACCATGGGCAAAGAATCCGCTTTCTCCAGTTCATTTTGTTCTCCATCAACGTGATCAAACTTTCTCTTAGGTACCTATGAGTCTTTATTTTCAGCCATTAGCTGACACAGGCCTTTACCTCTTACCAACTTGGTTGGTCTGATGTCTAGATCATATTCTTGGACCTTTGCGATCCAATTCCCTCGTAAGCTCCTAACTCTGTTGAGTCAGGATAGACTTAACAAGCCCTGTGTCAGGAACCCAACACTACTGTATGAGAATTTAGAATGTAGTAGCAGAAAATTTTGACTGCTTTTACCATGCAAAGGCATGCTTTTCCAATTGTGACATCTTTAGTTCATGAGGCTTGAGAGGAGAGCTCATGAAAGCAATCGAGGATTCTATATCCTCGGAGTTCTTTTGCATCAAGATAGCTGATACAGTATGCATATGAATGCATAACTATACATGATGAAGTCTTTGTTGAAGTCGGGGCACACCAAAATAGGAGTGTGAGTGATGAGAGGTTTTATGTCTTTGAATGATGTCCTACCTTCCTCACTCCATTGGAATGTTTGGGACCCTTTCATCATATTAGATATATGATGAGTCTTCTCAGCAAAATTAGGAACAAAGCGTCTAAGAAAATTTACCTTTCGAAGAAAGAGTGAACACCAGTCTTGCTTGTAGGCAAAGTAAGGCTCTGAATAGCCTTGACTCTTTTGACATCTATCTTAGTTCCTTCTCTGTTGATGACATGTCCTAGTAGCTTTCCTTCGGTGACCCCAAAAACTGACTTCTTGGGATTTAGTGAAATCTCGTGCTCTCGGCATCTGATCAAGACTTGTTCCAAATGATCGCAGTGATCACTTCATCTTTTGGAGAACACGGTTAGGTCATCTAGGTAAACTATGATGACCTTTCCCATCATACCTTTGAATGCAAAGTCCATTTCTCATTGGAAGGTGGCACCGGCGTTGATTGATCAAACAATGGCATTCTGTTGTAGGCGAAGGTACCCCAAGGAGTGGTGAATGTTGTTTTGAACTGATCTTTAGGCGTGACTTGAATTTGATTGTAACTGAAAAACCATCAAGCATAGACAACATTTCTAAACCGGTTACTACCTGTAGCACTTGATCCATTATCAGCAGTGGATAGTTATCTTTTAAGGATGACTGGTTCAAGTTGTGAAAGTCCACGCATATGCGTATCTTGCCATTCTTCTTCGCACGAGGCACAATATTTGTAACCCAGGTACTGTGATGAATTGGAAAAATAATTCTTGCATCCAACATCTTTTGAATTTCAGCCTGGATGGTACCTGAGATTTTGGGGTTGTAATGCCTTTGCTTTTGATGAAAAGGCTTGACATCATCCTTGAGCGGAATGTCATGCCGAATGTCCTTTGGCTTGAAAGACTTTAGATCAGCATAAGACCATGCTAACACATCCATGTACTTTTTAGCAACTTAATGAATTTTCACTTTTCCTCGGGTGTACAACACTTCCCGATATTCATGAATGAGGATGTTCCGTAGTACCCAGATTGATGGATTCAAGTTTCGGAGAAGAGGAAGGATCATCCTGTCACTTTTTCTTAACAAAATGGTCATGATTATCAAATAATCATTCTAAGGAAACCAAACCTTTCGGAATCTTATTTCCTTTGAGTTGTATCACTGTTTCTTTTTTAGATTCATGTGCTTGACCGGTGAGAGACTCATGACACGTAGAAGTTGATCCATTGAAATGAAGTTCTTTGAAATTGTCAGCTTTCTCCAAAAAAATGATAAGTTGGTTGTCATCATTGAACACTTGCCAGTGTTGTGAATTATCTGGCACACTTGGGTGAAAAACCACCTCAATGGTATATGTATTTTTTTAACCCTGGGTGAGGAGCATGAGAGAGAATTTGAGAGGGACCGATGAATCAGCCATGTCATTTTGAGGCTCATGGAACTACTTTGATTGAGAAAGCATCAAACTCTTTGATGTTATCCCATATTGCATTGCGGTAGTGTCTGAGTGGTCATTCTTTACTTGGTATATCCCTTTTACCTGATTGACAATTAGCTCAAGCATCACCTTGCACTTTTAGATTCTTGATTCCTTTCTCTTTTGTAGCTTGCATGCCAAGTAATAAGGATTCATACTCGGTAGTATTATTCATATTGAAGAACTACAACTTGAAAGAAAAAGGGAAAATCTCCTCTTAGGAGATATTAGAACAACCCCAACACCGCATCCACTTGTTGCATAACTGCCATCAAACTGCAATGTCCATACTTTGTTGAGATCCTCTTTTGGATGAGAATGTCCATTCTATTCTGAGTCGGTGGATAGAAGTAGTTCCCCATCCCTGATGATTCGAAAATAATCGAGCCTTTGGGGTCATCAGAGTTGGTGACTAGATATTTCTTTTGTGACTCTGGTTCCAATGTCTGCATCACCCCTTTGATAGGAATCTTGGCTTTGGACCAGTCCATATGAATTTCCCCACCAACTTCTTTACAAAAGCTCCTCCCTAGCAATATCCGTATGTTGCTGGAATATCAGCTATGAGAATAGTCATTTTTACCCTTTTCTCAGGAAATGTTGTGAATGCAAATTATGCATCCTTGATCTGACCAATCAATGGTACCTGTTTGGTTTCCATGGAGTAGCATCTGCCAAAAGGTTTAGTAAGTGTGAGGCCCAAAGCATGGGTGACCTTTGCTTTGGCATAACATTATCAGAAGCTCCAGAATCAATTATATAGTTACTTAGTTTATGACCATTGATCAGGAGAGATAGGTAAAAAGGTTCAATTTTCCCCGATGTGGAAGTCGAGGCAACGTTTACATGAGACGTAGGAGGGGTGGGAAGAATTCCTTTTGGGGAAATGGGAGGAAGGATGGTAGCCTAGCTTTGGATATACTTAGTTAATCTTTACAAGCTACTCTGGGTTGGACTGAAGGTACTCAACTTAGACATCGGATCTTGGTCTTTTTGGCATGATCAATTATATCAAATGTGACCAAGGGTTGTGCTAACAAAGGAATGAGTCCTTCATTTCATGTTTGTGGAGGAGGATTATTGGTCTTTATGGGAATTGGAGGAAGGCTGAATTGGAGGAGAAACAGAGAGGAAAATATTTCTTTACAAAGGTTTAATAGGAGGTTGAGTAGGAAGGGGATTACCTCTTTTAGTGATCATTGGAGGAGGAGTTACCACAACCCTTTTCCTTTTGTTTTTCAATAGAAACCTTTTGCTTCTTTTCCTTACGAGTGAGTGAAAACTGTATGATTGTCCACTCACATACCCTTGGGTACCCTCTTCTTCATCAGATTCCTCATCTTCAAATTCCATATACCCAATAGTAGAGTCATCAGTCGGTTCACTGACATCTTGATCATCTTCGCCTTGATGAAGGTTCTTCGTAATTTGGATCATCTTCTTTGATTTCAACCAAAGCATTAACTGGAGGGGCTTCAATTGCTAACCTTGGAGAAGCAGCAAGTAAAACGGCCTTTGGGGGCATTGTTGGGAGTGAAGTTCCTCGTGGGATATCTCGGTATGGAGTAGTAGACGATGTTTGAGCCAATTGCTTCTTTAATGAGAGCAAGTCATTGGCCATCTTTTGGAATGTTGGATCTGATGAGGTAGCTTGAGAAGAAGTTGAAGCCTTTGATTTTGATGGTTCTCATCTTAACTCACTAGATATAAGAAGGTTGTCTTCTATCTGAATGGCCATAGCTTGAGCAAGGACCAAGGTGGGTATTTGTTCTGTAAAAGTAAGAAACTTACTTTTGAACTCATGGCATTCAAGAAGAAACACTTTTGATTCTCTAATGTTGGCATCATGGCAAGTGGCACATGGTTGATAGTGAATTGAAACGGGTGATAAAATCATGCATGGTTTCATTGGCTTCCTTCTTCATGTGAGTGATTTGTGATAATAAATGCAAATGCATCTTCTGAAGGCTTGTATCTGTCTTCAAATGCAGTCTGTAATGTGGCCCAACTGGTGATGGATCTGGTTGGTAAATGTTGGAACCATTCTGATGCAGGCCCTTGCAAGGTCTCAAGAAAGAGACATACTAATACGTCCTCATGAGTCATGTCCAGAATGTTGCATGACATAATAAACACAACTATATGCGTGTTTGTGCTTTGATTTCTGCTCCCATCAAATTTTGGGAAATTCTTGTGATTTCCGTGAGGGGGGGTGTACTGGATGTGGCAGTGCTAGAGGACCCATGGCATTTCCCCATGGTACAGGTAGATTAATTGCCATTTGAAAAGTGGGAAAAAGAATGCATGAGTAGGGAGTGTGGTTCCACTTAGCAAAAAGAGCACTGCAAGTTGATGTTGAGGCACCCTGTGAAATCCGGCTCTTTCGTGGAGGTGAGGCACTTCTTTGATCGATCCATTGAACTTAGTGATGCGAATCGTGTTGGAGTGATATTGAAATTGTGCCTTTGAAGTAGATCAAAAATTGGATCAACTTCTCCATGAGCTCTTCTGCCATGAGTAAATTGTTCACCCGCCAGTGTACCCATTCAGATCTGCAACAATTAAGAGTAGATTCACAACAAAATTTTGTTTGTACTTGCTGATTTTCTGATTTTTCTAGAAAAAATCAGCAGCATGTACTTTTTCAATTTTAATTTTACCATTTTTAATAACAACTATTGTGGTTTTTGACAAAGATTAATAAGGATAAAAAGTGGGTTAATTTAGAAAGCTGATTTTCGGATCTTTGACTTGAATTTTGCAAGGTTTTGAAAATAACATAAAATGTTAGAATCTCAGATCTATTGAAATATACAAGTTTTTGTAAAAACTCAGTGAACTAAAAGCTCTATCTAGTCCAGATCTATGGATTTGTATAAGGAAATTTTCAGTTTTGATCACTTATGCAAAAATTTTAATTTTTAACAAAGAGTTAAAATTTGCAATTTGGTAGTGATTTTTATAGTTTTTAGTTATTTCCTTAGTTCGATCCCCAGTAGAGTCGCCAAAAACTGTTGGTTTGAAAATCTATCGGTTAGGCAGGTCATGGGGAAATAGGCCAACAGTGTGTAGGGCATAGCCCCTCTTTGAGACAACAAAGCGAAACTGGTTTATTGCTAATCTATCAAGCAGGAATCTGTGCAAATCTACACTATTCTAACTTCAGGGGGTTTGGGATCTCATCCCAGTAGAGGTAGTTCCAACAATGAACAAAAAGGTAGGAGGAAGGAACGGAGGAGGGTAGATCTGAAGGAAGAAAAGAAATGAATTCCAAGATGGAAAGGTTAGAAGGTTTATGCTTTGGGATGGTAGTAAACAGAGCCAAACTTACTTGCATAAACAAATAAAGCAATACTGATGAACATATGACGATAATAGGAATGAATCCAACAGAATAAAAACATAGATCTAACTTAAGAAAGATCTGATGCAAATAACACACATATTAAGCACAAAGTCTGAATATATGTATTAATATTTCTTATATTACAAGAAAGCACAAAGTCTTTCTCTCTTCACTTCTCTTTTCATACAAAAATGTCCACCCTGGAATACAACAAGTATTCCAGTATTTATAGAAGGAGAAGAGGAAAGAAGACAAAAACAAACCAACCACTATTTACAAAATATCTTACAAGATATTTACAAAATATCTAAAAAGTCAAAAGTTGACTTTGGGCAAGTTTTGGATGCAACATCCCATGGTGCAACATGGATGATGTCATCATAAATGCCAACAAGCTTTTAAATATTTTACAAAAATGATCAAAGCATACACAAGAGGAGAAACTACTCCTCATCATCTCTTTGCTCAAACTTGGTGTCTTGCTTTTGATCAGGAGAGTCGATGTGACACTGCGCTCGATATTCCATAAACTTGTTGATCATTGCTTGAAGTTGATCATGATCTGGACCTTTGAAATGGTCGCTAATGACTTCACAAGTTTCTTTCTCATTCTTGAGCTTGTCAGGTAACCGGTGAACTCCTCGCATGCATCGATCAAGAAGCCAATGAAATCACGGTAGGCCAAGAGGTTATTGATTGACTCTCGGTCGAAAGTGACCTCTAGTGCCAAACCTTGAGTGATTATAGCCTTGAAGTGCATTGGAATGTATCGTCTACTTCCCTCAAGGTGTATGATTCACTGAGCATCCCTAGAGACATCTTTGTAACTATCTGCTCCATGTTGTATTGTGTCATCAGGGCTTCATCCTTGATTTTATCTATCCTCTCCAGGATATATTCCATTTGATCAACCGGTAATCTAATGCAATGAGAGATTTATTATGTGCCCGTGGGTGATCGATGACGCCGACCTTCAATAGGTCATCGCTGAGTAGTTAGCCATTGCTTGGAATGTTTCATGTTATAACCTGGCATTATCTAACTCCTCGGAGAGGGAACCTACTATTGCTTGTAGCTCCTTATTTGCTTGATCTATATCCTGGTAGAGCACTATGAATTTATTAATCATTTCTCATTATCTCTGAGGATTCACTCAATCTAGGAGGATACTGCTGTGCCTTGTTCACAATCTTAGCATATTCATTTATTTTATCTTGACTGAGAACTTTAATGGGTTTGGCGGAGTCACAGGAGGAGTGTTGCCCATTTTCTGCAATGCTTGGAGGAGATGTTTGTTTTGTTCCTTGAGTATTCTCTTCTCCTCTTTTACTTCTTGAGCTTTTTGCAGAGAGCATCACTACAAACAAGGCTTCTCCTTGTAGGCTTTCAGATGAGGTCCCCATTGTGACTTGAGTCACTATGAAGTCTGTGGGAGACAGATCCTTCTTTTCCTTGGTGGGATCCGGGTAAGCAATCTCCATGACTCTCTCCCCGAAGTGCTCTTTGAAAAGTGAGTTATCACTTTCTACTTCTTGGGTCCCTTCTTTGGAATGATGGAGAAGTCCATGGGTGCGATGGGAACCTTTCTCTTATGCTTGACTCAGATGGTAGAAATCCAACTAGGACTTATGGGAGTGGGAGTAGAGGGAATAGAAGAAGAAATGGGAGTGAAAGGGGAAGCAACTGTAGAGGCCTCGGGAAGAAGTATGTTGAAACACTCGGTGGTGGCATTGATAAGGAATCCAACGCACCGCTGCTTGTGGGGCCTGGAGTTACTATAGGAGAAGAAAAGGACATGGAAATGGAAGGGATCTGCAATTGGATGGAGGGAATACTGGGTGATAGATCCGTGAGAGAGGAGAAGATGGAAGAGGTGGGAGATGGAAGGGAGGAAGGAGAGGAGAAGACACATCCATAGGAATAGATGCTTGAATGATAGGAGGAGGGGAAGAAATGGAAGAAGGAACAGTTGGGTACCTTGGTAGTTGTAGTTGTGACAACATCCTGAGTGGATGTATCCATTGAAACCTCTGTTGTTTCTTCTTCTTTACCTGGAGACACCAGGTCGACCATTTCTTCTCAGAAGTAGAAGGAAGGCCTTCAGGAGCTTCTTCTTGTTTGCTTGATTCTCCCTCCTTGTTTTCCTTTTCCTTTTGGCACTTGGGCCGGTCTTGGAGGTGCTCTACCTGAAGGAGAAGTAGTGAAATCTACTCGAGGTAGGTGAGACCATTTTGTTTGCACCAATGTTTGGTGCACTGCAACGTGGGCTTAACCCTTTCTGAATGGTTTTGGTGCCTTGGCTCTGTCGATCTCTGCGAATGGCCAATCGTCCCCATCTGTGTCAAGGTAAACCTGATCAATTTCTTGATTAGTCTCTTGGAATTCCTTTGGGACAATAACAATGCCATAGTGGATGATCTCCTCTAGAGCTAGCTAGGAGTGATCCTTTTTCCTGATGTCTATCTCATGTGTCAGGTCGATCAAATGTCCTCGATCTCAGGAACATGGATGGGATCAATTTTTTGCCTTTGGGAGGCAACTCTCAGTCAAAGGTGGGCCTTGCTGGGAAGTTGTGCTTTAAATTTAGTAGATTCCAGCTCAACATACATCTCCCGTGCTTTGGCAAGTGTGGTGTAGGTGTATCGGCCAACTGTAAGGGGGAATGGAGTTCCTCCTTTCTTTCTCTTCATGCACTTCTCATGGTAAGTGATCAGTTGCCTTGAAAACTCCAAGAGGATCAACTTTGGCCCTACATACCTTGGTAGCTTCGTTGGTTCACCCTCAAAATTCATAGCTTTGAGGTATGTGAATGTGGGGAATTGTGTGAACAATGCTCCCCATTTCTTTGTGGTAGTAATCACACTCGGGATGGTCCAACTGTGTCTCATGTTGGCCTTAGCAAGTAGATTACCTCATAGAAGAAGGCATCATTAATCTTAGAGAATTGGGAGATGTTGGCCTCGAGCTTTAGCTCTAGGTAGAATTCATATATTTTGACCTGGGGCCATACCCCATTTCGAGCTAAGCCTGTGAAATCCTCTTGCTGATGCTACAACGTATACAACATAGGAATTCATGTAGAACTTCCCAGTTGTTAGGACTTGTTGAAGTTCTTTGGGAGATGGTGTCACTGATGATTTCACCCCAGCCAAAATGTTGATCAGGCACATTCTTACTCATGGTCTCAGATACCTCAACATCCATTTGTGGAAATAATGGGCATCAGGGAGCCCAAATACTCTGTTCAGGAAGGTGATTGTATCACTCAACTCCTCATTGAAGTCACTATGGTGGATGGTTTATGGCCATCTTCTCCGGACTTCTTGTTCTTTAGATAAAGCTCATTCATCATTTGCATGCATTTATCCTCATTATCATCCCAGGCCTTCTTGCAGTCTTCTAGACTTATTTCTACATATTCCTGTGATGAGGAATGCCCAGGGTCAGTTCAAAGTGATGGATGTGAGGTCGATGATCATCTTTTACTCTTTTTCTTTGACACATCTAGTGTCCTTGTTATAACACTGAGCAACCAACATGATAAATTCATTATTTATAGCACTTACTAGTAGCCCTGCTGTAAAGTGCAATCCACTGCCCACTAGTTTGTTCATCCACGGGCCACTGCTTGCCTGGTTGGTCCTTGCCCAAAAGTCATCCATATCAATATGCCCTAGCTCGATATCTCTGATGTCGAGGTCCCTCTCTACATATGAGTCAGGCATCCTGACTTTTGATATTTGTACTTCATCTCTTGTTCGACTGCTTAGCTTTAGCTTTAGACTTTGTTGGTTTCTTGCTTGATGAAGACATGTGTGAGCTCAAGGATGGATGTTGTTGTTTTGCAAGAAGAAATAAGGAGGTCAACATAGAAGAGCCATGTCAACTGTCATGTTATTCATAATGAAAGCTTGTAGAATGAAGAACAAGCAATTATAAGGCTTAGGGCGTGCAAGGCGTAGGTTCATGACATCTTTGCGAGGCTTAAAAATGTTTGGTGCACACTTTGGAAGATGTCGACATGAAAAAAGTTGTGCCTATGTTCATAGGAGAAAAGTTGCACCAAGTTTAGAAAGGGTGCAATTTTGCAAGGTGTTGCATGAAAATTTTTAGCACCAAGGATAAGGTGCGGGGTGCGGTTTAGCAACACACAACATGGCATGTTGATGTCAAGGAATATGCGCCTGCGCCTTAGGAAATTTTGCTTTAGTGGGGCACAGGAAAAGTTTGTGTTACATGCATTTTAAGTGCACCAGGGCACTACTTCGGAAGATGTTGCAAGGAAAATCAGTGCGCCTAAGGGTTAGGCGCGGGGCGTGGGTTAGCAACACACAACATGCAGATGTTGATGTTGTTCAAGATGCGCCTGTGCTTCTCAAAAAGATGCTAAGTGTTATTTAAGCTGGCGTGGAAAAAGATTGTGTTACTTGGGCGTACAGTGCGCCAAGGTGTGAGTGTGGGAGGTGTAACATGGAAAGACAGTGCGCCAAGGGTTTGATGATTTTTTGCAATTTCTTTGATTTCTTCTCTCTTTTGGTTTTTTTAAATGGTAAAGAGGTTTTTTTCAACAAGATAATAAGCAGGGAAATATGGCCTTTGGTTTCTTCAGAGGTAGGGGCCTTCAGATTTGTAGATCTGGAAGGAGAGGAAAAGGGGTTTCCAGTTGGTTATAGATTGTTAGGTTCCTCTTTTTAGATTTAATCTTTTTATACAAGCCCTAAGCCTAACACAACCAAAAACAAAAACCACAACAACAAGGATGGCAGAAGCCACTTACCCGGATTTATAAAAGATGAAGAATGACATGGGATCCACAAGCTCAAAAAATGGCATGTGGGGGGACAAGGATGGCTGACAAGAGTAGAGAAAATACTTTTTTCAATTTTCAAATCATGAAAATGACAGGTGTTGGGCACCTATTTATAGGAAAACTGGCATTTATTATTTCACCAACTTCCTTTGGCCCACCTTTGGGAGTGTCGACACAAGAAAAGTGCACCTTAGCGTAAATTTTTTGATGTCGACATGACTCTTCCAGCGCCTAAGTGCACATTTCGTGGTATCAACATAATGTTTCTAGCGCCTTAGTGCACATATTTAGCGTATGTTTTATGATGTTGACATGGCATTTCCAGCGCCAAAGGGATTTCTAAAGGGCGCACATTTTGGTATGTCGACATAACAATTTTTGCACCTTAGTTTTTATGAGTGGACATAGATTCCTTGATGTCGACATGAGAATTCTTGCGCCTATTTCAAAAAGGCACATTTTTGAGAGTGTTGACACACAAAATCTGCGCCCGAGGGAGAAGCTGAAAAATGGCTAAGTTCAGAAATAACTTGATTTTCGAAAGGGAGTTTTATGCCATTTTGAACGTTATCGACTTCTTTCGGGAACCAAAATGGAATTTTGGTATCAATGTCATTGGGTAAAGGGAAATTCCAGCTTCTATGATCATATAGATTCATGTGTATCCTACATCATGATCACATAACTCATGAAACACACGTGTGTATATAATATGGTACATTCTATCTATCAAACCATGCAATAAAAACATATGTAAAGTAAAATTCTAGCAAATAAAATCATGCTCAAGTCTTTATTTTGTAGCTTTGGAACATTTTAATGTTTTGGTGTTTTTAATCTTAAAAATATTTTTAAAGTGTGTTATCCTATGATATGATCAAGAAAGTGAGGAGAGGGACCTGTAGTTGTAGGAGGTTTGGACCTTGGTAACACATAATAGATAATAGGAGTAGGTGTTGATGGCAAATCATAGCACCCCTGAATGTCTGCAACTCGATGGGTTGAGACTCTCAGTGCGATTGCATAACATGGAGCTTTTCCCAAGTGTGGGACCTTGCGAAAACGGAAAAAGCTCTCCGGATGAAGGCTGGTTCCTATTCCTCTGTTCAGATGCACACATAAAAATGTAGAGGGTTTACTCAAAACCTAAACTAACTTGCCAAGGAGACAGGGTAAGAAGATGCATAAAATAAAACCTAAACTACAAAGGTGATGCACCGAGGAATGAAGAACACCTGTCTTGCCAATAAACACAAACCATAAAAATGCAATGCAAGATCATGCACAGATAACCAGATTTGTAGTGAAAGATCAAGAGGATGCAAATGAACATAGAGAGGGTTGAGAATCATCCATAGACATGCATTATTTGCTCCAAAGATTGATACAACACACTACAAAATGCCAAGAGGCAAAGTTGCATTACAGTTTTTAATGGGAGGTTTGAACTCCACAAATTCACCTGCCAAAGAGAAGAAGGGAGGGGCAAAACAAGAATTTCCAACCTTTAGAAAGAAGCCCCTCCTTACAATTTATAGGAAGAATGAGAGAGGGAAGAGAGAGGAAATCCAAATCTACCCCAACCACCTCCAGATTGCATTTAATTCATCTCATTATGGTGGTAGGTGAGAACCCTAGCAAACCCAAAAAGTGGCAAACTATATTTTGCATTTTTAAGAACTTGTTCCCACCCAATTAAAGATATCCAATCGTAGTTGGATAGAGGACCTCGTAAGCTTTCCAAAAAGTCCAACCTTGCGTGAATCCGAGCTCCCTGTGAAAAGTTATGGCCGTCTGAATATCTGGGTCAGGGTCTGCTTCCTGTCAGCGCTCAGAATGTTGCACCTCCTGAAGGTGCGCCATAGGTGCATCCATATTCATGTCGACATACCCTTACATGTGCCAAGGCACAAATTCTGTCATGTCGACATTCTGTGTCATGCGCCCTTTACGTGCGCCAAGGCGCGACTTCTGCCATGTCGACAC
This sequence comes from Taxus wallichiana var. yunnanensis, assembly GCA_018340775.1. Lineage (NCBI taxonomy): Eukaryota > Viridiplantae > Streptophyta > Pinopsida > Cupressales > Taxaceae > Taxus > Taxus wallichiana. Next base: position 337,086,271 of record CM031240.1, on the reverse strand, counting down.
TCTCTCTACTGCGCCAAGGGCGCATCCATTTTCGTGTCGACACCTTCTGTCATGCGCCTCTTACCTGTGCCAAGGGCGCATCCATTTTTGTGTCGACACCTTCTATCGTGCACCTCTTACCTATGCCAAGGGTGCATCCATTTTGTGTCGACACCTTTTGTCGTGCGCCTCTTACCTGCGCCAAGGGCGCATCCATTTTTGTGTCGACACCTTCTGTCGTGTGCCTCTTACTTGCGCCAAGGGCTGTTGGTGACGCAATAAAAATTGGGCTCTGAGTTTCTTTGATTTCCATATTCTTTTGTTTGTCTATATGTCCCGGGGAGATATTTACAACAATTTGGTGCATCTCACTTTAAACCATAGTTGTGGGACTCATTTAGGAAATTGATTATTTGTAGGAGACCTAGGAGAAGGCCATTGCAAAATAGGACATGTATATATAACATGATAATGATTAATATGAATGGGTGTAGAAATTTTAGCTACATTAGAAGATGGAATGGGTAAATGATCCTCATAAGGGATACCCTTAACTTTAGCAACTTGATGCATAAAATTTATTTAACACATTGATGAAGAATAGAAGGAATAAACTTAAGATGATTAATCTAAGGGTATCCTAAAATCTTGTCACATGTCCCAAGGGTATTAGTAACTAAAAATGTGTAGCTACAATAGTGGATCCCAATATAATAAGGATAAAAATATGTCCAATAACTCTGATTAGAATATTATACATGAAATTGTAGATATCACTTAGTATAACCCAAATAAGTAAGAAAGGTGAGAGTATACATGTTGTGCTTAAAATCACTATAAAAAAATATAATATGGTTAGGTTTTCAATTAAAAAATATCAAATATAAAGCATATGAGAAATATCATCATCATCAAGTATGTCATTATCATCAAATGTAATGATAGGCCTAGGAGGAAAATAAGAAGTAAGTTCACCAATGAGAGAATTGAGTGGATGGTCATATGTAGCGAGAGGAGGTTGTTCCTTATATGCATGATGCACCATGTAGTTGATCTGATATTCAAAAGTGTGATGATTAGAAAGTGGGTCAAGATTAAGATCTGATTGACTTTAGGATTAGATTTCTCTAGATGGGAATCAAATTTAATATATTTAGTATCAATCAAATGTTTGATAACCTTCTAAATCTTGAAAAATTTGTTATTGGAGAGAAAAAATACACCTATGGTAGTCATAATAGGCATTCGATTTTAAATAGTTAGCTTGAGTTTTTTTTCATATTAACCTTAGTAGGTGGATGGAGAGATAAAATGTTACATTCAAGCGACTTTTTAAAGAACATATATGGTCGAGAAAAAGGCAACTACGTGAATTTCATTCAAGGAAAAGCTTTTGGTTGAAGATTTATAGGTGAGATATGACATAAATATATATTTTTAGCTTTTTTGTTATCATTGGTTTTTCCTTGGAGCATATATGTAGATGCATTAGGTGGAGAAGATCCATACTTAATATTATTCAATGATAAGAGCTTGGCCTCACTTTGTTTGAAAGTATGAAATAGCTCATCAAAGGATAATTTTTTTAAAACATGATATATTCATGTAAGGGAGATAAGAGACTTTGAGTAAATAGATCCCAAGTTCATTCTCGCACAAATATATTGTTCATTTTTGTAAGAATTGTCTTTAAGCATAAAACATATTCACTAATTAATTCATTAGAGCCTTGTTGCATCTTTGTTTTTTGATCATAGGAAACTTTATTACCAATGTTGATAGATACGTGTGTGATAAATTGATTAGGAAATGGATTCAAAATCCCTCATGGAGTGAATAGTTAGGTCATATAACCATTTCAAAGAAAAATTCTTAAGGATTCTAGGAAACCTTAGTGAGAAGTTGATAATTGTAAGCATAATTTAAGCAAGTAACATGAAAGGAGTGAAGGTGTTTCTCAGGATATCCTTTCCCTCATAGATATGAATCTTATGAGACATAAACCCTAAGGGTAAAGGAAAAGTTTTCACCTCATGTGTAAGTGGAAATTTATGAAGTAATTTATTAGAATCTCGAGACACGCCTCTCTATAATTACAACACCTTAGTATGTAAATCATGAATGAGGTCATCAATGGAACATGTAGTAGAGGGAGAATGCAAGGTCATATGGGTGTACACAAGATATGTAGGAATAGTAGTAGAACTTGGGATAGGAATTGTAACTTGTTAAAGGGATATAGTAGATGCCCTTATATTAGGAACAAATGTAGGCACACTAGATGTGGAAATATTATATGAAGTAATAGTAGACTCTAGAATATCATATGCATGGATTTTAGATACAATCGGGTATTTCTTCTCATTCCTAGCTAAATATAGGAGTGCATTAATATATTGAGGATTTAGCTTGGAGAAAATATGTAAATTATTGTTTATAAATAATATTGAAGTTATCGGTATGAGGAATTGAATCATCATGGGAAACTTCCCTTTGGGAAGGTTTGGTAGAGGTGTCCATAAAAAATAATAAATGAGAGATGATAAAGGATTATTGAAATAAAAATAATGGAGAGAATCGCTAAAGGTAATTATGGTTTTTAAAGAAGGATTGATTTGGAATAGGTTGACCTAATCCGGGTAATTTAAAGATTTCATCAATAAACAAGTTTACCAAATGATTTAAAAAAAAATAAAGAATGTGTTAGTGTAAATTAAGGATAAAGTTAGAAGAAGATGTGTATTAAAATTATTAATTAAGAATTAATATTCGAGACATGAACATACATACAAAGTATCGAAAGATAGATCAATTATAACATGTGTTACATATAGTAAAGCATAATAAAATGAATGCACTTAACTATTTGAATGTTTTTTATACGAACATGGGTGTGAAAGAAGGATTAACTAACTATAAATATCCTATAGATGTGTTTTTATCAAATTTTGGGAGTTCATTGTATGTACGGATGAAACTATTTTCCTTAGACCAAACTATTTGGCAGTTTTATCTTGTTTGACAGTTTAGTATGCTATAAATGGGGATATGTAACTCTCTAAACCTTTATGAATGACCAATATACACTTCTTTAGGAAATATTAAGCTTTGACAATGTTTAAAACCCTCTAAAATCAATCACCTTAACCCAAAATCCTAATCCGGGGTAAAACCCCTACAAAAGGCTAGTGGTTGGGTTGAAGTGTAATTTTTACACCATCTACATTGGCACTAATTCAAAGAGGTATCAAACTACATGTATTTATTCACCTAGATATATGACATAATATTGTATGGATGCAACTATATTTAATAATTAAACACTTGATAAATGTTTTGTATTGACTCAACCTTCTTATTCTTGGATTGGCTTTGAGGATTCTTTATTTGTGGCGCTTGACTCTTGAACCTAGTTTGGATTTCTTCAAACATGCACAAGGGATACTCTAAATGCATGTTATTTCTTTAGAGAAATCTAGGAGATCTTTGTATTCCTTTTGAGTGATTTGCAATTGAGGAGCTCTTCAAAGTGTCGGGTTTTCCTAGGTGACTAAATGAGTGAATTAGACTTATTAGGATTTTTTTGGATGCAATTTTGTATTAAAGCCAACACATAGTGGAAATAATGGCCCATAAAATATATGTGAATTAATAAACCAACCATTGAGTTTCCTATATGGGACCACTATACCCAGAACCAAACCTTTGGATAATTTGGTCTAGGGGTGGAGAATGGTGTTGTGAAGCTCTATATACGATAATTAGGAGTAATGTATTGCTTATGGTTAATATGAGCATTTCGTAAGTGAATGAGTATATGAAATCTTAGAATATGGATAATGATAGATTTGAATATAAAAACTAAGCTGAGAATAGCCACTCAAATCATGATTTTAAAGCATTAATTCAATATTGACATTATCAAGTGATAACTTACCAAATTTAGGTGACTACAATAATCATCCCATATTAATTTTAAACCTATATAATATTTGAATTTTTTAATGTAGGTGTTTTATGCAACAAGCACAATCTACTACTTTCTAGATTCTTTTTCAATTATACCTTTCTATGGCATATACTCCATTTTAATACGTGTCCATCAAATAATGATTGTTTCTCTTATCCTTAGACAAAGATGCCTCCAAAATTGCATCAGCGAATTCATAATATACTATAACAAAAATCCTAATTTTTTTGAGAAACATAAATGAATAAGAGCTCATCACATTCAAATCTTAAAAATGGAGATTATGACGCTCACTTAGATGGTTTCCATTTGTTTCCTTCCATTACAACTTGCAAATACCGCATTATATCATTCACATCACAAATTGTTCATTACAAGCCATCACAAACAACTCTTTATGTAGATCTCTTCCTTACTAAAAAGGATTTCATTTTTGTAGCCATATCTAGCGCTCTTGTTACATCTCCAAGCACCGTTGATTCTAATTTTGTATTGGAGGAGCACACACCATGCACAATCAAGGAAGGAAGTACACACTATTATAAAATCAATACAATCAAACATAACAATGCACAAATACATTATAAAACTATGGAGACTATTAAAAAAACATGAGGATATAATAAAGCTATTTCTTTATTTGACGTGGTTATTGTAAGAGGGATAGGTAAGGAGTAAGGAATTAAACACCATTGTGGAGATTAAAGGTTTTTTCACACCATTGTGTCATTGTAGAGCTAATAATGAAGCTATAATATTATCCTAAGAAATGAAACACAAATGCGGGCGGTGGCTAAAAATTGTGTTGAAACACTCATATTGACACAAAATCACGCACTTGGGTACATTTCGTAGATGCTAAATCACACACTTTAGGTATTTATCTAGTCCTGATCACATACCACTATTCATATGATTCCTAAATGAGAAAAGTACTAATTGATCACTTTGTCTTTGGATATCTCGTGCTTGATTTTTGTTTCCTCTTTTGGTCTTACACTCATTCCAGCCAAGTTTTTCTTTTCATACTTTGACATTTATTACTCTAGACACCGGTTCCCAACTAGGACACCAAAGTGTTAGGCACCCACATCCCCTCCGTATGCCCCCGACCTCTTTGTACTTTGTTCACATATTTTGGGTCTTTTCTAGTCGTTTGGGCATCTTACTTCTTACTAGTCAGCCTTTCGGTGGTTAATTATGAAATTTAAACAAGGGAATCATATAAATACAAAGCTATGTGATCATAATAAAGGACTAAGCACTAAGCATTAGCTATCATCACCTAAGGTTGCATTCCAAGAGCATTCTAAGAGAATTTAAGCATCCATCTAGCTCCACATAAGGGACAAGGGACTGTCATTTCTACATACATGCATAGGAGGGGAAGTTCATTCTTTCATGCACACATATATTTACATCCTTTGCATCTATCTATTTCTCGCTATCAATTGTGACACTCACAAGATCCACCTAGGGCACGATTCGACACACACACACATACATTGGAGTCCGAGATGTAGTGCAACGCCGGTCGTAATTTCACTTTGTTGATAGCCGAGGATAGTCCAACTCCTCATTTTGCATCTTTCTTTTTAGGATTTGATGTGGTTTGAGGGTTTTACAAGTGCTTCTTTCTGATTATAGGTTTCAGGAAAATAACAATGAAATGCAATGACATACAAGTGATTAAAATCGAAAAAGCAGTGAACATCTTGCGGCCCTATGAAACTAAGTTTCACAACTTTTGAGTAGTCACAGACACCTGCAACAGGTCTCTGGTGCCCCTGACCCTCCATAGATGCCTTGGTATTGACACTTTTGACACCTTTGTAATTTTGTGGGTTTGATTGTGACATCATGCCTCACAATTTTAGAAAATTTCAAGCTCTACACATCTTCGACATCACTGCAAATCAACTAAGTATATTATTCCTTTCATTTATAACTAGGGTTTCAAATTTAAATTGCTTATTTACTTAGATCAAATATTTGCTTGATTATCTATATTCAACGTTGTTACATAATATAAAATTAGGCATTTATTTATTCAATATTTTCTTAATCATTTGGTGAACCCGACTCGTTTGAACATTCTTAGGGTCCTCATACTTCTAATCTTCTCATTTTTCTAGGATCCTCTCATCATGGCTATCTCTATCCATGATTTCTTGCTATCCAATCCTGAGTGTTGTGCTAAAATCATTAATATTTTGGCTACTACTCGTATTCCTCGCCACTACTCATCCAGATGTTGTTTATCAAACATTTGTCAATGCATTTTCTCAACAAATTACTTTTCCATCAGCTATAGCTGAAAATCTTGTTGTATATGACAATGATCCTCCTTTATATACATAAGTATGTATCAATAAATGTCAAGCGCATTTTGGTAGATAATGGATATGAGCTCAATCTTTGTCCTTTATCATTTTTTCAAGCTATAGGCCTTTCTGTAGCTAATATTATCCCAACATCCATTTCCGTCTGAGCATATGACTCTATTGTGCGTACATGCTTAGGAACTGTCACCTTGTCACTCACAGTTGGGCCAAAGACTATTCCAATTCCATTTTTATCATTGATCTCCCACTTTCATATAATTACTTACTTGGTAGGTCATGGCTTTATTGAATGCAAGCAGTGTATTCTATAGTTCACCGATGTGTTCGATTCTTACATTAGGGATTTGAATATGAGGTTCCCTTGATAGTAGAGCATTCCAATATTGCAACATAAAGCCTAACACTTCATTACCTATTCCTACTTCAGCTACTATGCATCTTGATGTTGTTCCATGACCTGAACATTATCTAGACAATTTACCTCCACTCAAGCAGACATGATAGACATTGTTCCCTCTACTTAAGAATCTCCCCTCCTACTATTGCTATGGTACTTTATTGGGGGTATGTCCATTAATCAGATGTCATACCACCTTAATTGTCTCCTCCTCTACACCCTACATCTGCGATAGCTCCTTTCACATGCACTCTTTTCATAAACAATGCTTTTTGGTTACACATTCCATTAGATCCCACTTTCTCTAACACTATTTGCACACTCGATGGCTTGAATCAGCTTGGGTTGACACTTGATGATATCTTACCTCCACCTCATTCACCACATCTATATCATGGACATGCTTGCATTATTGCTGCTTATGGCCTCTGAGTATTTCATCTCTCATTCTTTTTGTGCACACTTCGTGTTTTGCACCACTTACTCTTGGGAAATCTTGGCTTGATTATATTGGTGGTACTTTAGATCTAGATCATATTGACATTTCATTCCCTATGCCCTTTGGTCATGTTTTCATTTGTAATGATTCATTTCTTGGATATTCACAAAATATTACTCATTGGTATGCACATGGATGTCCATTACCACCTTTCACTGACAAGGAATATGCAATGGGCATGTATAATTTGCATTGTAATGGCTCTCTATAGGATCAACCACATACTATAGCTTACCAAGTCTTGGATGCACCACCTTTCGGTTTTAACCACGACAATGTTACTTGATCATTCTTATCATCATACACTTGGAGGGCATTATGATTATTCTTCACCCCCTCTAGCATTATCACCTATCTTGCAGTTCTACTTGTTCACTCTACACACCACATCTAGTCCCTCACACACATCTTACACATCTCGATACACTCTTGTATTTCCATTACCCTATGATGCACTCTTGTGTTATGGTTCACACTTGAGTATTGAGGGCATACTCTACACATGAACCTCACATATTGCACACTTCACAACATCTATTGTGCATCATACACACTACACACTCTATGCATTCACGAAACATCTAATTTTACATGTCGTGCTCATTACCCTATGATGCACTCTAGTTCCACGGTTCATAATCAAGTGATGAGGGTCTCAATATAAAATGAACCTCACCACATCACTCATGCTCTACGCTTTACAATTGATTGATCACATCCTTCTAGCACATACGTTCCAACCATTTCTCAATGACACACTCTTGTTCTATGGTTCATTCTTGATTGTTGAGTGGTATTTTTCAATGAACATCATCTCATGCATACACATCCACTTGGAGGCATGCTACTCCTATCATTCACACTAAATTCCATTCCATCTCATCCACATCATATTGCATATCTTGGCCGGACTTAGTATTATTTGCATTTACTTGGTATATGTACACTTTATTACACATGCTAGACAAATACCATGTATGTCATTATCTTTCTATATACACATGCGTGTTCTCTTGCCTTCTAGTTGTGATCATAGAATTTACACAGATCAATAAACATAACAGGATGCTTGGCATAATACCCATTACCAGTCCCACAATGACTCTGGGGATTTCACTTTTGTATACTACAGTGCTATTGTTCCATTTTCCATAGCACATTACTATATCAAATTATACACACTTTGACATACTTTCTATCTTTCTAACATGCTAATAGGTGATTCATGTGAAACATTTTATTTGGAAGTCTACTTGCCACCATGGTTGTATGATTCGTACTTACTATTATTTGCATTTGTTTGTCATTATTTGCGGGCTTTTCCTATTTCTTATTTTTTCTCTTATTTCTTGTATGCTTTTGACCACTATGGCCTCGATTGTCTTGCGACATCATGAGTGATGTCCCATGTTTGTAACCCAGTTTTCATAGTCTACATTGTCTACTTACATCTTGTCTTCTTCTCGTGCGTAGCTTACATATTTTTTTCTACATGTGTGTTTATCTTGTTTGTACTAACACTTGTTTCCAAAAACTTTGTTTATGTGTGCCTTGGTTTCTACCAAGAAAATTCCCTCCCCCCTGTAAGGCATCGATTCTGATTCAATGGCGATCCTCCTTTGGCCTGCATACTCCTTGCAACATCACATATACCTAAAATGAGGGGGGCATCTATCAGGTGAATCAGTCACCGCATTTAGTAGTCTACAGTCATAGTATAACACAACTCAGTTCACAATAAGCACAACATTCAATCTCAACAATGTCCCAAAACTAAACTTAGGTCTTCAGCAAAACACATACATCAATGCCCAGACCTGGATAATAGCATCTGGGCATCCTTGAACCTTCCTGGACGCCTGTGACCAAGGGGAAGTTACATATATTTTCTTAGTTCAACATAGTTTTCAGCAGTTCACACAATGGATTTTACAAGGCACAATCCTTCAACACTCAACATGCATGCACTACACGTTCTTTTCTACTTTTGCGTTGGATCAGATTGATAAGTACCTTGCATATAATAAATCAATAAATTGTAGAAGATAACACAACACAAGATATATGGGGGGCCAAGATGCCCTAATATGCAATATATTCATAATAATACCCTTAAGGTAGGGCAACACCATACATCGTTCCTTAAGGAAGGAGTAACTCCACAATCTCCTAAGATGGGAATCCACTTCGAGGGGGACACCTCCAATATACCTCTACCAAGTAGAAGACTCAACTCATACATACATGACCATAATGATACTCACATTCTTTAAATAGGATGGGTAACACCTAATCCCAATGTAGGCCAACCCATTACCCAATATAATTAATTCCTATGTGAGCCCATATAACTAACTAAGGAGACGTGTGCCACATGTTGGCATCTCCATCAACCCATATACATTATAATATTATATCCCATGTGAACCCATACATATAACTAAGGGGATGTGTGCCACATGTCGGAATCTCCATCAACCCATATATATATTATATTATCATATCCCAAGGTACATAGCATTGCCTCCCTCTTTGACATGTTTTGTCCCCAAAACATAAGAAGAAACCATATAATGAGTGTGCTTTAAATTATTGCACACTTGTCGCCATGCTCAATCATCCAACCACCCATATGAAATCCTAGTGGGTGATGCTGCTCCAAACCTGATTCCATATTCCATTGTGCTCATCTGGTTCCATACTAGTCCATATGTGTTCCTTCTCGGCATCCATGCATATCCATAATTATTATTCCTGTGATTCCATGTCATAATTATTGTTCCATTGATTCCATGTATAGCCAAAAGTATTCCTATGATTCCTTGTATATCCATATGGATTTCTATCCTCATGTGTCCTAACATGTCTCCATGATTTTTTCCTCTCATGATGGTGTGGGTGTCGATATGGTGCCACCTTCGTATACTCAACCTTATCAACCTTTTCCTCAACTTTCTTGTCCTCTTCCACCTTGTTTGTTACTTCTTTTTTCTCTTGAGTAGAGAAATTATTTGTGACTTTATGTTCTTCATCCTCTCCTTTTGATTCATCCTTATTCCCTTCTTCACCATCTTCAAATTCATCTTCATGATCCAATTTTACATTACTTTTTTCTTTGCTAAGTGTGATATCTTGCAATGTAATTTTATTTCTCTTGTACCATAATTTCATGAATTTATTTTGCACATTAAGATTAATTGTTCCCAAGCTCTCTAACCAAGGATATCTAAGAACAATATCCATACCATCCATATCTAAAGCATAAAAATCTGAATGTAAAACATATTTATCCATAGAGAGCTTTAAATCTTCAAAAACTTGAATATGCTTACCATCCACTTAAGCTTCCTTAATATTTTTGCTTGTACATGTAGATTTTGAGCTACATCCATATTGATGAAGTTATATTTTCTGCTAGGGTTTATGGAAACAATTTCCTTTTTCCTTTGAATACACCCTTCAAACTGAAATATTGAAGCTTCCTTCTTTGGAGATGCATTATCATGTGTAAAAATTCATCATCAACATTTTCTTCTTCTTCTTCTTTATTTCCTTTTCCTCACTATTATCATTAAATTCTTCTTTTGTTTCCCATATGTCCATGAAAACTTGTTCCAGTTCCTCCAAGGACCAATTAGACTTTTCCTTTTCTAACTTAGAAAACCAAATCTGTGTAGGGCCACTAATCCACAATTTGAAGAACCAAATATTTGATGGTTGAGAGAATTTATGCCTAAATTTGTTCCACCATTCTCTAGCATCAATCTTGCCATCTCCAAAAAAAGTTACCATCCCCATGATCCACAAAACTAGGGTTTTAGGAATAGACCCTTTTGATCAAAACTTGTTCTAACCCTTTTGGCTAAAATTCAGCCAAAAATCAGAAATCACATAACACAAACCCCAATTTAATTTTTGAGAGGTTTATGAAAATGTAAGAAATTCAGGAAAATTCCTCAAATTGCGGCCTATGGAGCAAAATAGTGAAAAACAATAAAACTGCAATAAACTGACAAAATATATCCAAAAATTCTAAAATTTTTACCATATCTTCCTGATATGGATTATAAACATTGGTAAAAATTTTAAAATTAATTCTAAACAATGCGGCCTATGAAGCAAATTTAGGTGAAACCCTAAAAATGCAATAACTTCAACACAAAAGCTTGAAAATTTATGAAATTTGGACTGTAGATTTATGAAACCCTTCCACAACTATGGTAAAAAAATTGAGAAAATATTCGTATCCATTTCCAAAATATAGCCGAATCAATAAAATTAGGGTTTAGACCCAATTGTTTTTTTGTCAAAATCGATGCTCTGATACCACTTGATAAGAACCTTGCATATAATAAATCAATAAATTGTAGAAGATAACACAACACAAGATATATGGGGGCCAATATGCCCTAATATGCAATATATTCATAATAATACCCTTAAGGTAGGGCAACACCATACAATGCTCCTTAAGGAAGGAGTAACTCCACAATCTCCCAAGATGGGAATCCACTTTGAGGGGGACACCTCCAATATACCTCTACCAAGTAGAAGACTCAACTCATACATACATGACCATAATGATACTCACATCCTTTAAATAGGATGGGTAACACCTAATCCCAATGTAGGCCAACCCATTACCCAATATAATTAATTCCTATGTGAGCCCATATAACTAAGGGGATTTGTGCCACATGTCAGCATCTCCATCAACCCATATACATTATAATATTATATCCCATGTGAACCCATACATATAACTAAGGGGATGTGTGCCACATGTCAGAATCTCCATCAACCCATATATATTATATTATCATATCCCAAGGTACATAACACAAACTTGTTCGAAATGGATCAGATTTTTACACACCATTTGTAGTAGTGTTTACACTTCAAGCGATTAAAGGTTGGATGACGAAACTAGACTTTTTTCCCTACACTTATTCCTTTCTTGGCGTGAGATCACCCAAAAAATTTGCACTTAGCACAATTGGCGTGAAATAGCTGAAAAACTTGTTCTTCTACAACATCGTTAGGATCCTTTCTAAACTCTTTATTCATCGAGAGATCAGAGCACATTATCCTTTTTCATTTTTATATAATTTTTACATAGTTTTTAATCATTTAGATCAAAATTTTCATATACGCGTAGTTTACTACTTATTTGTTCTTCTCTTTTACAGGTTTGTCCTTATGGGAAGTGGTAGTCACATCAATCACACATCATCATACATCAAGCAACATAAAAAAAAAGTACAATGCAACATCTACACATACAATCTCACCCTACAGTCATCATCATTACCTTTTGTTACTTCCACTTATTTAGCTTCCATGCTTCACTTTTTGTCAATCCATGCTTTTTCTTTTCTCTCTCGGCATGTTTTTCACCATCGATCTACATAGATATCAGGTATGCATATTTTATCTACTTTATGTTATCGAGCATTTTCTTAGCAAAATAAAGTGGGGGAAAATGTAGACATTAAATCACGTACTTTGAGTATTTATTTAGTCCTGATCACATACCACTATTCATATGATTGCTAAGAGATAAAAGTGTTAATTGATCACTATTTTTGGACATCTTTGCTTGCTTTATGTTTCCTCTTTTGGTCTTACACACCTTCCCAGGTCAATATGTCTTTTCATACATTGAAATTTCTCACTTTGGACACCAGCACCTAGCTAGGACGCTAGCGTCAAGTGCCCCCATCCCCTCTGGGTGCCCCTGACCTCTTTGTAGTTTTTTCACATCTTTTGGGTCCTTTCTAGCCATTTGGATATCTTGCTTCTCACTAGTCATCCTTTTAGTGGTTAATTACGAAATTCAAATGAGGGAATAATATAAATACAAAGCTATGTGATCATAATAAAGGACCAAACATTAAACATTGGATATCATCATGTAAGGTTACATTCCAAGAACATTCTAAGAGCTTTTTAAGCATCCATCTATCTACATACACGTATAGGAGGGGAAGTTCATTATTTCATGCACACATCTATTTACATCTAGTTATTGCTTGCTATCAAGTGTAACACACATAAGATCCACCTACGACACAATTTGGACACACACATGCACACATAGAACTATATTGGGTCTGAGATGTAGTGCAATGCTCGGTTGTAAGTTCACTTTGTTGACAATCGAGGATAGTTTTACACCTCATTTTGCATATTTATTTTTAGGATTTGATGTGTTTTGAGGGTTTTACAGGTGATTTTTTTTTATCATAGGTTTCAAGTGAATAACATCAAAGTGCAACAACATACACACAATCAAAAGCAACAACTAGTGAACATCTTGCAACCATGTAAAACTAAGTTTCGCAGCTTCCGAGTAGTCACAGGCCCAAAGCAGTCTATAGCACCCGTGCACCCCGACCCTCTATAGGAACCCTAGTCCTTACAATTTCGACACCTCTACAATTTCCTAGGTCTGATTGTGACATCTTACCTCATTGTTTTAGAATTTTTCCATCTCTTCACATCTTCAACATCACTACGAATCAACTAATTATATTACTCCTTTCATTTGTAACTAGGGTTTCAAATTTAAATTGCTTATTTGCTTGGATCAAATCTATACTTGATTGTTTATGTTTAGTGTTATTACATAATATAGAATTAGGCATTTATTTAATCAATATTATCTTAATCAATTTCTAGGTCCTAAACACATACCAAAGCATTCATATGATTCCTAAGCAAGAAAACTAGTAATTGACGATTGTCTTTGGCCTCTTTTCTTTGTTTCTTATTTTCTATTTGGTCTTACACATCCTACATCCCAGTTGGTATTTTAATTATTTATCTTTTATGGCTCCAAACACCATCGCCCAACCAAGACAGGAGCACCCGGGCCCCTAACCCCTCTCAAGCGTCCCTAACCATTTTCTATCTTAATTGCTTCCTTTAGTTCTCTTTTATCTTTTGGGCATCTCTTATACTTATGGGTCGGCCTTCTAGTTGTCAATTATGAAATTCAAACAAGGGAATAATATAAATACATATCTATGTATTCAAAATAAAGGACCAAACACTAAGCATACTTATTATCACCTAAGCTTGCATTTAAATGCACCCAAAGCACTCAAAGGTGTCCGTCTAACATCCATTAAAGGAACAAGGGATGCATTCTTCTACATACACTACATAGGAAGGGGAAGTCTATTCTATTTCATCCACACATTTTCATATTTTAGAAAATCTAGCCCGTTATCTAGTGCATCTTACACAAGGGCATCCTAGGGCACAATTTCTACACACACTCACAAGAACTACATGGAGTTTGAGATGTAGTGCAACGCTTGGTCGTAAGTTCACTCTATTGGGTGACCATTGGGGTTAGTTCGAATCCCCATATTGCATCTTTATTTTTGGATTTGATGTGGTTTTGTGGGTTTTGCAGGTGAACATATATTTTGCAGGTTACAGGTACCTTCGGAAATTAAGGAGCAACATATAATCAATTAATAGGGAATATTTGTGACACTTGTGCGATTAATCGTAAAAATCAAGTTCGACCACTTTCTCGATCCACGCGTGCCCACCGGTAGTCTCTAATGACCCAAGTGCCCTTGCCCCAATCTAGGCACCCATGTCCGACATCATCGTGAGCTCCAGAATTTATCCTGAGCATTAATGACATTGTTAACCTCCTATTTAGTAGTTTACCCAGATTCAAAACACTTTAGGATCAATCACAAATCAACTAAGTCATCTTTCATATACCTATTTCTTAGGGTTTCCACTATGTATGCTTTTTTACTTGTGTCATATTGTATTTAGTAGCGGTATATCATAGTTTACATTTAGTTACTATGTAATTAGGGTTTTACAAAAATCATATTTTTGTTAAATCATTTGGTGAACCCCACTTGTGATCATACACTTGGATCCTCCTCCTTCTTTCATGGCTCCTAAAAATCATTTAGTCTCCTTGCATCAATTACTTCAAATGCACCCACCTTGCAAAGATGTTCTGAAAAATCCCCCTAGAAACTATGTATCTTCCTTGTAGTACGCCACCCACTCAAGTAAGTTCCATTTTGAGCATCTATCGATGGCTCTATCACTCCTAATCCTCCATCTAATCAACCCATCTTAGAGTACATTAAGCTTTACATTTTTATTTCAAGACAAAAATCAAGCTATGGAAACAATGATTACATCTCTTATAGCTAAAATCCAAGATCTCAAAGATGCCTCTCAATCCCATGATTTCTCTTCTTCTACATCTCATCCGACTTCTATATCTTCTACATGTGCTCGTGTCAGTGAACCTCAAGTCTTGCCATTACCAATACCTCTTAAGTTTTATTTCAATGATAAGTAACATAATATTCTTACCAAGCTCCTTAATCAATAGTTGATCAACTTACCATCGACTCATTGTTATCCTTCTTATTGGCTTGCAAAATACCAATGTCACCCATATTGTAATTATCATCAAATTAATGGACATAATGACAATGATTTCTATGTTTTAAAATGAAAAATTGGCCACCTTAAGCATTATGGTCTCATTTCATTTGCTACAAAAAATGCTTCTACATGTTCATCTCCAATTTCTAAATCCCACTAGGTTCCTAAATCTGATCCATCTATGTCTAGTGAGAATCATTCCATAATTGCTAATGTTCATACTCTAGTAAGTCAAGAGCCACATGTTTGACCCATTCCAACTAAGAAACTTCCTCTCAAAATTAGTTCAAACCCTCCTCCTCTCAAGTTTTCTACCACATTGCCAACCCCAATCGTGTTTATACAGAATGTTTCCATTCTTAAAATAGAGGTGCTTCTATCCTTTCATTCTCTTGAGAAAGCAGAGATAAGGGTTAGGGCTAGGAGGAATACCTATTGAGTGTTGGGAGGGCATGCGCGCGTATCAGAGAGAAATCAGATCGATTGCGAAGAACTCCTTTTTGTCTAGGAAGGACTATCTTTAAGTAAGAATACAAGACCACCAGATTTTAGTTAGACAATAAATGAGGGAACTGCCTTGGGCCAGGAAATATTAGACTTCCTTTCGAAGGTGGTGGATCCCCTTAATGCGAATTAACACAAATGATAGCAAAGAGGCTATTGCAAAATTACAATTTAGTTACCTCGTTAAAAAGCACTAGAGGAAACGTTGGTTTTGGTTTGAGTCACAATGATCGATGCTGGTCACTGTATAACCGGTACCGGTTTCTGATAACCGATATCGGTAGGGGCAGTGATTTAGGGGCTTTTAATAAAGGTTGGCTATAAGGCTGCTATGGTGTTTTATAAGGCTGGCAAATGATTAGGGATAGGTAATGGGGTGATGGATAAGACTCAGAGAGTGTGGGGGCTGTTCTTGGGGCAATGTAAGGGTAGAGGAATGACAGTTAGATGCAGGGGCTACTGGGTAGTAGATCTATGAGTGAACTTGTAATTACTGTGATTCAGAAGTTCAAGAAATGTTATTTAAAAACGTACAAGACACTACTTACTAGTTCTGATGAAGATCTGAGTCCAAGGATTTGTGATGATGAAGGCGGGGCTCAGTGGGATGATCGACAATCAAAAGTGAGCTATCTTCTCTCCCAATGCTGGATGAGTGTCATGGGCTCTGGTTACTCGGTTGTAGTCTTGGGCTCGATGTCCTTATCTGTAAACTATTCTCTTTTCTTCACTTGTCTCTGCTTTCTGCGCCAAGTGAATTCCATATTTTTTCAAATGAATTCGGATCCTTTGTTTTTGGTTGGGGAGGTCATTTATAGGAATCGATGGCGATTACGTAATGCATAAAGTGGTCAGTAGTAGGAACTAATGTCGCTTAAGTCAAAGTGGGCTATTTTTAGTAAAATAGCCAACTTTCCCTCCTTTCTCTCGAGGGATTAGTTGTGGGCTTGGTCAAGTCATGATTAGGATGGTTTTGGTGCGGGTGAGAAGTAATTAGTCATGGGTGTGGATGTAGACCAAGTTATAGGTCTTAATTAGGTTAGTTTAGGGTTAGGGCTAGGTCATGATGAGGTGGCGAAATGAGGTGGTAGGTTTGGAGATGTGGATTTATTAATTATAAGGTAATTAATAAATAATTGTGCAAGGTTTAGGTGGTGAGGTTAGGTTGCGAAATGAGATGCGGGGCACAGGGTGTCGTAAGACACAAATTTGGTGTCTACATTAGCCCCTTGTTGTCATGTAGCTTGTCTTGTAAAGCTGCACTGACAATTAATAAGAAGTGATTACCCCAGTTAAGGGTATAGGTAATCCCCCTCAAATCTATCACAGATTGAGGTGACGTGAAATCAGGGATAGGGTTGATAAAGGGTGAATGGTGTTGAGATGATGGTAAGATGGTGGGGTAAGTGCAAGGAAGCGGACGCACGTTGAAATGCAGTAGTGCGACCAGGGTACACGATTTGAAGAGAAAACAAGCAATACATAGGCAAAGGTCGATAGTTTATCCAAACAAGGTTGATATAATCCTGGTATCCAAGGCATAGGAAGTAGCTCCAGGGGATATAACGGGTAAGGTACAGGAATGTTTAGGCATGTTCGGCAGTACCAAATGGTTGGTTTGGTTGAGATAAACGTCACGGTCTCGGTCTAGGCAAAGTTGGTCGACTGATCAAGTCAAGTATCCTAATCATGCTAAAACACGAATAGGTGAGCCTGATTGAACAAAAAGTTACATGATGGGTGGATAAAATTGTAATTTGTGGGTTTTGGGTGAGGTACTTAATTGGTGTGGCCTTGGGTCGGGCCGATTGATGAGTGAGGGCCTTGGGTCGGGTCTGATTGGTGGGTGCGGCCTTAGGTCGGGTCTAATGGTTAATGCGGCCTTGGGTTGGGCCAAATGGTTGGTTGCGGCCTTGGGTCGGGCCGATTGGTTGGTTGCGGCCTTGGGTCGAGGCCAAATGGTTGGTTGCGGCCTTGGGTCGGGCCAAATGGTTGGTTGCGGCCGTGGGTCAGGCCGATTGAAGTCAAAATAAGGCTAGTCAGCAAAGCCAGGGGTAGGTGATGCGGGAAAAAGTGGAGATTGGTGGATAAGGGTGGGAGTTAGGGGAAGGAAGTTGGTAACCGATATCGGTTATGTGTGACCGATATCGGTTAGAAGACCGATACCGGTATTCTAGGGCGCGAAATAACCGGTATCGGTTATAGGTCAAAACCTATAAAAAGAAAAATACGGCATGTCATTGTCACTTTGTGAATTTGAGTGCCCAATTTTAGTTGTCTGAGGTGTGAAGTGAGTTTGTTGAGTTTGTGGGCTGAGTTGGCACTAGTTGAGTGGAGGAGTGAGTGATTGGTAGACCCCGAGAGAGGAGGCAGAGGTTGATTGGTTGAGGACCCAGCTGAGGAGATTTGGAGCCATGGCACGGCCGGAGGAGTAGGAGGCTGGAGGAGGCTGGACCACCGCCACCCATCCCACCATGATGACGTGTAGTCGTACCGGTAGGCTCTGAACCCCTACTTATGTGAATTTAATGATTTTAACTTAGATGTGGGTTTTGGGTAGGAATCCAAAATTTAATAAAATAAAGAATAAATGAAGGTAATTTGTAAAATGGAGTGGGTGGGTACTGCGTGTCGATGAGAGAAGATGTATTTGTTTAACATCTAAATAAAACTGAATATGTATGTTGATTTGAGTTTATAATAATAAAAAGAATGTTTGTGTTTCGAATGTTTTGAGTTCATAAAAGACCAAAGTGAGTGTTATCAATATAAATATGCGAAATCATGTATATTTTAACAACACATGATAGGTTATGGTAGGGGATGGTCGAGCTAACCTTGGGAGACCCCATGTCTCCTAAGTGCTGCCTACATAGCCCATTGCACAAAGCAAGGAGGGGCCTCAGACCGATGTAGTTCTCCCTTAGGACCAGGGAGAGGTGAATTCAGGTAATTTGGTTGTGGTTAGGCAATTTGTTGGTTGGTAAAAATTTGATGTTGGTAGGGTAATGTTGTTGGTGTTGGTAAGGTATTGGCGGTGTTGGTGTGGGTAAGTGAGTTATTGGTAGGGGATGGTCGAGCTAACCTTGGGAGACCCCATGTCTCCTAAGTGCTGCCTACATAGCCCATTGCACAAAGCAAGAAGGGGCCTCGGACCAATGTAGTTCTCCCTTAGGACCAGGGGAGAGGTGAATTCGGTGTAATGTGGTTGTGGTTAGGCAATTTGTTGGTTGGTAAGATGATATTGATATTGGTAGGGTAATGTTGTTGGTGTTGGTAAGGTATTGGCGATGTTGGTGTAGGTATAGGTGAAGCGAAAGTTAGCTTACCCAAGTAGTAGGGAGCGGTGTCCCTGATTAAGGTCAACACATAATCCTAGATTCGAGTAAAAGAGGAAAAAGTGTCCCGTAGTTGAAAAGAGCTAAACAAACCACATATTAACGTAGGATGAGCTTGAATCCCTAGGTACCTTGCATATGCGAGAAGTCGATAGGTAAAAAGAGTTGTATAATCACAACATATCGGATATACGTCCCCTTGAGTTTTGTTGCTTTGACGAATGGTGAGGTGAGGTGGCCGGGTAGAGTCAGGGCGAGAGAATTTGTTATAAGGTGATTATGCTGACAAAAGAAAACCAAACCTAAATAGACAAGTCCATGACTCAAAAGTGCTTTTGAATACTACTTTTATTTTTCTGGATATAGACTGATCAATGCGGGAAGTCTACATGGGATATGTATTTTGTTGTTCTTGAGGTCTTCACGAAGCTGATCAATGCGAGAAGCTTCTGATAAAGGCTGACTTTGTATAGCTGTCCTTCAAGGGAGTAGTCTATTTATAGTAGTAGATGCGGCTTTTGTGTATAGCTATCCTTCGGGGGAGCAGTCTATTTATAATAGCAGAAGTGGCTTTGCACATAGCTGTCCTTCGAGGGAGCAGTCTATGTATAACTTAGAGGTCTAGATGTCCGTTTGGCATGAAGCATCTAGTTTTGTAGGAAGTTTGACTCAAGAATATCCCATAAGTGTATAATTGAGAACATGTTATTTTGATACTTTTAAGTCATGGACCAGACTAAAAAGGGGAAGGCATCTTTAAGAGGAGGTGATGACCAAACCACGTGAGCTTGATTCTATTTTGAGATGCATGAACAAAGTGTATGAGGTGGTAAATGAGTTCAAGGGACGAACGCAAGGTAGATAAGAAGTGATATAACACTAAATTCAACAAGAGAATGGCCGAAGATGCAAGACATTAAGGGGTTCAGGCTCAGTTTACCATTAGCGAAGCTAAATGGTAAGTGCACGATCCATAAGTGTGAGTGATAATGTAAGGTCCAATCCAATTATGAGCAAATTTTCCACGTTTGCTCTTTTCTAGTTTGGTTACATGTTGATTCTCTTTGAGGACAAGATCACCAACCTTAAAGGTACGCTCATGAAGTCGCTTATCATAAGCACGCTTGATGTGCTTTTGATAGATTTGAAGGTGGTCAAGAGCTGTAAGACGACGCTCGTCAAGAAGCTCCAATTGGGCTAACCGCTCTTGGCGGAAATCATCATTGGTGAGAATATCCTAAAGAGATATTCTTAGGGAGGGTATTTGTATTTCGAGAGGCAAGACAGCCTCGGTACCATATACCAAAGAAAATGGGGTGGCATTAGTGGAGGTACGAATGTTGGTACGATAAGCCCAAAGGGCAAAGGGGATGTGATCAGGCCAATTTTTCCAGAATCGTTAACAACTTTCATGAGAATTTTGGTCAGGGTTTTGTTAGAAGATTCAGCTTGACCATTTTCTTGTGGATAGTAAGGTGATGAGAAGCTAAGTTTGATACCAAAGTTGTCACAAAGGTCTTGTAACAACTTATTTTTGAAAGATTTTCCATTATCTGTTATCAGGCGATGAGGAACACCAAAACGACAGATAATGTGATGGTTAATGAATTCTACAATTTTTTCTTTTTTGGTTGAAATGAGTGGAATGGCCTCCACCCATTTAGTGTAATATTCGGTTGCTATGATTATCCAACGGTGATGTTGCGAAGAGGGCGGGTGAATCTCACCAATAAGGTCTAAACCCCATTGTGAGAAAGGCCAAAGATCTCGTGCGACCTGTAGCAGATGGCTAGGAGTATGTTGAAGGTTGGCATGTTGTTGACACATAACACAACGCTTAACATATTTGTAGCAGTTGTTATTAAGAGTAGGCCAATAATAGCCTAGGTGAAGGATTCGTTTGGCCACAGCAAGGCCACTAAAATGTCCACCACAAATACCGTCATGGACTTGTTGGATGGTATAGGTAACCTCCGCACCAGTTAGACATCGAAGGAGGATGCCATCAAAGCCACGTTTATAGAGGAGTCCCCCCATGACGACATAACGAGAAACACTTTTAAGAAAAGCACGTTTTCGTTACTAGTAAGGTCAGGTGGGAGAACAGAGGTTGTAAGGTAGTCGTGAAATTGGTGATACCAGGTATCCTGTGAATTAGCAGACACATTATTTATCATACAAACATCCGGGGCTGAGTAAGATGGGGAAAAGAGTTGTTGGACCAAGACAAATATGTCAGAGTCGGTTGGTGAGGTAGGAATTTGCGAGGCTAAGCAAGCCATAGTATCCGCAAATTTATTAGTAGAGCGGGGAATGGTTTGGATAGAATAATGAGTAAATAAGGTCAAAAGTGAATCCACGTAATGTTTGTACTTTTGAAGTTCCTCATTTTTACATTGGTAGATGCCCATAACTTGATTGACAACCAGTTGAGAGTCACCGAAAATGTTAATAGATTTTACACCTAAGTGTAACGCAACCTGGAGACCCAAAACAAGGGCCTCGTATTCCGTTGTATTATTAGTGCAGGGGAAATCGAGCGTAAAAAGAGGCATAGGTTCGGCGTGCCGAGGAAGAGGAATGAGAACAATGCCGGCCCCTCCGCCACGCTGGCATTTGGATCCATCGAAGAAGAGGGTCATTAGATATGACTCCTCACTGAGTGAAAGAGTGGCAATGAGTTTGTCAGGGAAAGTAAAATTAGTAAACTGCTCCCTGTAAAGGGGCTTCGCGAGTTGGTCTGCGATAGTTTGTCCTTTGATTGATTTCTGGTGTACAAACTCAAGGTCGAGATCGGCGAGGAGCATAAGCCATCGGGCGATGCGTTGGTTTAGATGAGGTTTGGCGTACATATAATGAATGGGGTCCGTGTTGGTGATGACAAAAGTTTTGTGATTCAGGAGGTAGTGTCGGAGTTTGGTGGCCACAAATGATAGGGCTAGGCACAACTTTTCTGCATGTGTATACCTAGTCTCGTAATCCACCAGAGTACGACTTATGTAATAAACGACTTGTTCTCGATGCTCGGAGTCACGATGTGCGAGCATGGCTCCTACAACATGGTCGGTGGTGGAAAGGTAAAGGTAGAAAGGGTGATCGTCCTGAGGTGGGATAAGCACGGGTGGCTGCAAGAGATAGGCTTTAAGAGCCTCAAAGGCTTGGTGGCACTCTTTACTCCATTGAAAGACAATGTCCTTTTTAAGGAGATGATGGAAAGGTTGACATCGATCCGAGAGTTGTGAGATGAAACACCGGATAGATTGGAGTTTGCCCTGCAAACTACGTAATTGTTTGAGGTTAGTGGGTGGGGGCATTTCTAGGATAGCTTTGACTTTAGCTGGATCGACCTCGATGCCACGCTTGAAAGAGACAATAAAACCAAGGAGTTTTTCGAAATGACACCAAAGACACATTTCTTTGGTTGAAGACGAACACGATATTATAATAGGTGATCGAACATAATGGTTAAAACATCGAGATGTTCAGATGTTTAGATTTGCCAAGAAGATCATCAACATAATCCTCAAGGATAGTGTGCATAATGTCATGAAAAATGTAAGTCATAGCCCGCTGATAGGTCGCACTAGCATTCTTAAGGCCAAACGGCATGACACGATAGCAGAAGGTTCCCCAAGGAGTTATGAAGGTGGTTTTATGTTGATCGGCCGGGGCTACCAAAATTTGATTGTATCCCGAGAAGCCATCCATGAGAGAAAGCA
Organism: Taxus wallichiana var. yunnanensis; assembly: GCA_018340775.1. Taxonomy (NCBI): domain Eukaryota; kingdom Viridiplantae; phylum Streptophyta; class Pinopsida; order Cupressales; family Taxaceae; genus Taxus; species Taxus wallichiana. The sequence continues at coordinate 337,063,081 of CM031240.1, read as the reverse complement.
TCTCATGGCCTGCAGTGAGATCAACAAGTTGATCAATACTTGGTAGGGGGAAGTCATCCTTTGGGCAAGCGAGGTTAAGGTCCTAGAAATCCGTACATATCCGAAGTCCCCCCGTTGCTTTAGTAATAGGTACGATGTTAGAAATCCATTGAGGATAGTCAATAGGTAAGATGAAGGAAACAGAAAGGAGTCATGAAGCTCTTCTTTGACCAAGACGGCAATGTGTGGATGCATTTTTATCGTTTCTTGTTTAATTAATTGGTTTGGAATCGGGTTTTAGGGTAATGTTATGGACAACGATGTCGATCAATTCTGGCATGTCAGCGTAGGACCAAGCGAAAGCTTGGTTGCGGACACGGAGAAAGGTAGTAAAGGCAGTTTGTTCTGATGCGTTAAGAGATTGTCTGATCTTCATAATGTGAGGATCATCCTCTGTGTGGATGTTGATTTCTATATTTGACTCATTCAACATGGTTTTAGTTTTAGATGGTAAGGCGCATTGAATATAAGAGTCGTCCACACCAAGGTAAGTGAGGATGGAGTCGTCATCCTGGCACTCAACAACATTAATTGAAGGCGAGTCCTCTTCGATCATGTCTGGATACAGAAGGGGAAGAGAAGATGGGTCTTCATTATCACATTGATAAGTGAGAGGACCTAGGAAGATAGTGTTTATGAAAAAAAAAGTTAGGAGGGATGGATTCAGGGTCTATCGACTCTGTGGGTGACGATGGAAAAATGGGTGATGATGGTTCAGAAGGAGTGACTTCGTCGTCTTCCTGGATACAATGGATATGCGGTGTCTTTGGTGTAGGTGGTTCAGAGAATCCAAGACCATGACGATCTTTATGTTTGCGTGTAGTTACAGGAATGATCGTATGTCGGCCTTGTTCATAAAGACCGAAACCGAAGCCCTTCCAAGCACAGTAGCGTCAGGAAGGTGAGGGCGAAACGACGATTAGTTAGATATTGAAAATTAGATTAGAAGGGAACCACACCAAGGGGAGGTTCAGGGGTGACAGAGGATGTATCGACACCCCCATACGTTAGGTTGGTGCGGCAATTAGGTGGTCCGTAGGAGATTACTTCCCCCACATGACGGTCGTAGGTAGGATGCGCATGTAACTGTCCGTACTCCTGTGGGGTATGGAAAGTGCTAATGTTATATAGGTGATACTCCCCCAGCGTAAGGCGTTGAAAAACATCTACTAAGGGATCTGAGGTCGGGATGTTGTCCGCGGGGAAGGAAGCGGTATTTGCGGTGGCGGTTTCATTGGTTGAAGGTGTAGGTGCGGTTGAGGTGGATGGTTGAGGTGTGGTCGAAATAGATGGTTGGGTTGGATGAATGGGTGTCTTGACTGGTACAAGCACATCATTAGGGTGATATAACATATTGTAGGTTTTGAAGGGGGAGGGTCAGCTTTTACGGTGTAGGACTTCCCCTCATACTCGAATTTTATGCATCTATGTAAGGTGGAGGGAACGCATCCCATAGCCCGGATCCAAGGGTGGCCTAACAACATGTTGTATTGGAATTATCCCTCAAGGACATAGAAGAGTTCAGGTAAAGTACGTGGCCCTACATGAATGTTAAGGATCATGGTGCCTAAGGTGGAATTAATAGCATCATTGAATGAACGCAACATGGTGGGGTTGGCACACATGCAAGCTGGAAGGGATATTCATTTGTTGGAAGGCTTTGGAAGAGATGATGTTTAAGCTAGCACCCCCGTCGATCATAACACGACGTACTCGGATGTCCGGACGTAAGCCGAGATGAAAAGAGTGGGGTCAGGATCTTCTACACCAAAGTCGACAATTTCATCTTCGGAGGAAAACTGACAGCAATGGCTTGCTGTACAGGATGGAAGTGGTAGTTTTTTTGGTGAGAGAAGCAACATGGTTGGGTGTTAAGATGGAGGCAACGGGAAAGGTTTCGTTAGGTAAGACCTCTATACCTTGAAGGATCTCAACGAGAGCTTGTCGATGAGATTCAGAGGTTTGAATGAGATCATACAGTGTCATTTTTACAGGTGATTGGTGAAGCTGTTTGATCATGGTACGGTGGGCAACTCCATCAGAGATGGGGTAGGCAGGTCCACGAATAACCACTTTAGGTGGTAGTGCGATCAGGATGGTGGACGGAGGAAGAGAGGTCGCAGGTGTGCTTTCTTTAGCTTTCCCATTGTTTTTCTGACCTCGAGTAGCAATGTTAATCATGTTGATCTCATGGATACGAGAGGAGGAAGATGGCAGGGATAAGTCATTATTTTCGAGAGGCGGGGTTGCAATGATGATAGATTTTGGCGAGGCGGGGATAGGTGGTATAGGAGAAGGAATCGAAGCTAGGGGCTTCTCTCTCCGTAAATTGTCTTTCTTAGGCTGTCTATCCAAGATAGGTGACTGACGAAGGATGGCTTTCAAAGTTTTGCATCCCTCTACATCATGTCCTGGTGTGCGGTGGTAAGCACAGATTTTAGACTCATCATAACCTATAGGTCGAGGCTTAGATGGATCATAGGGTCTAAGTGGGGGTAGGGAAATGGTCGCATTCTCCACCAACATATCAAGGATCTTGGCATAAGATCCTTTGAGCTGGTCAAATTCAGAGGAAGATGAGGCTATTGATTGGGTGGGTTTTGGTAATGTTTGGGTATGGTTGGTTCATACGGGTGGTGGCTTAGACAAGGGGTTTTGATAATTGGATTTAACTAAACATGGCTTCTTCGGTGCAGAAGTTATGTTTAGCTGGTCAGATGACGTGGTAGCAGAAAACAACCATAGAGAAAGAGGAGTGACAGCAAACAAATCCTTTGATGATGGAGTTTGTTTAGGGTTGATAGGTGGACAGGATACTTGGGGTGACGGTGTTGATACACCCATGGATCTCTGTATGGGTGTAGAAGGCGTAGGTCATTTTAAAGAAAACACAGGAGGTATGATGTATTGAGGCAAGGTGGAGGGGTGAGGTCCCAATATAGAAGGTAGGTGTGACAATGAGGGTTTTAGTTGTGACAGAGGCATAGATTGGACTTGAGGAGATTGGGTTTGTCTCCTAGGTGGATGGACGGCTTTATTTTTGGATAAATCTAAGCGTTTAGGTGGGTGTGTTAAGCTGGGTATTGGTGAAGTCCCAAGCGTAGGGGGAGGTTTGGTTAGGTTAATAGAGGTGGATGAGGTATCTGGTAGAGATGAGGGGGGTGAGGATGAGGACATAGGCGTTTTGAGCTTTTGTAAACACTTCGGGTATATGGTAGAGGTGTCTGGATCGGTCATCTGCATTTGAGTAGAGCATGGTGTACTCAAACGCTCCCATAGGACTCGTCTATCTTCTGAGGGGTGAAAATCCTCATGTGTGAATAGGAACTTTTGTATGGAAGAGAGGTGGGTTGTGATTCCGGTCCACTGTGGGTGTGATACAGGGGGTAAATGAGGCACTATATCAATGGGCATTAAGAGGTCAACCGGTCACTGAAAAGATTTAGGTGATGAAGAACTAATAGGTAGGAGGGCATGTTTGAGAGGATCCGTCATGATTAAAGAATTTGGTGATGTTGGTTTGAGGGGTTTCTTGTCTAAGGATGACAGAAACAGTGGCAAGCCTTCTTCTTTTATAGTAAGAGTGACGGAAGGAGATGTTTGGGAAATAGATAAGTTAGATAACATCCGCTCACAATCTTGTAGGGATGTGGTGTAAGAAGACTCATTCGTGAGAAGAGAACTTTGGGCGGTTAATTCCTTTATGGGTAAAGGAATGGCAAGATTATTGTTTTGTCTTGATGGGGGTGAAGAGGGTTCGAGATCCTTGCGTTAGTAAAGAGGTTTGATTGAATTTCCTTGATAGAAGCTTTTGGTTGGGAGTCGAAAAGCGCATGGATTTCATGAACACTCTCTCGGCTAAGATATCTTGGTTTATGTTCTTGTTAGAAGAGTGGTTTGGGAATGGGTTTGTTGAAGATTTTCAAATTTGATTAGCAGGGCGTTAGGATTATCGAGGTTATATCCCCTACATCAACCATTTCTGCACTATGTTTTTCAACATCTTACGATTTTCGTGGATCGTGTCCCTTCACGTGGTGAAAGTTATAGAAGTCATTTTCTTTGTAAGAAGGTATAGCACGGTGAAATCAAACCCGGAGTGAGGTTTAACAGGAGGTAAGGTGATAGCTCCCGCTTTGAGCAATTTTTCCAATATCACACCATAAGTTTCTCCCAAGGGAGTGTAATTGATGGGCTCGAATTTATACTTATAGGTGGTTTTTGGCGGGGTATTAGACGGTGCTTGGGATTTGACCATCACCGCGTGTACAACTCCTTTTGATTTCGAAGCAGTCGATGCATGAGAATTGGTGGTGTTGGGTTTGTTGGTGGAGTCTTGGGTTTGGAAATTAGGGTTTTTGTTGTGCAACCACAATTTCTCTTCCTCTAAGGCTCGAATCTCTAGTTTTGAGCCATAGTAAAGGCCTCATCAAAGGTGTAGAAAGTTTGAATTTGGAGGGTAGGAGAAATGTGCTTAGCGCAGGCCCGCGTAAAGAGTTCGATAAGTTCGGCCTGAGGCAAGGCATAAGTAAGTTGGTTGATAAGGCCCCGCCATTGTCCAATGAAATCTGCGATAGATTCGTCTTCAAATTGTCGGATGGCATAGAGGTCGGTGATAGATACTTTCTTGGCAATGTTAATGGAGAAATGATCCAAGAAAGATTGGGCTAATTGGTTAAAAGAGAAGATTGAGTGCTGGGTTAAAGCACTATACCACTCCAAGGTGGGTCCTGATAAGGACATGGGAAAGGTGCGGAGTAGTAAGGCATCGTCATGAGCAATCAGATAGCAGGCATGTCTAAATGATCACAAGTGTTGTTGAGGATCCTCCTTACTATTAAAATGAGTAAATTTTGGTAATTCCCATTGAGGAGGATATGAATGGAGGGAGACAGAAGGATGAATAGACTCTCGACAAACTTGCTCGTATGTCGTGCAGTCTTTGCGGCTTCTGAAACGGAATCCTCCAGATTTTGCATCTTGTCCATCATTTGTTTGATTAAATCGGTGGTTGGGTAAGATGATGGTGCGGTTGTTGTAAACGGAGGCGAATTGGGCCAAGAACCACTACTAGACAGTGGTGGGGTTAAACGTTGATAAGGTATTGATGACGAATATGTTGAGGTGGCCGAATAGGGATGTCCTATATAAGATGTTGAAGCCACCGGATACGTGTGTGGAAATGAAAAGGTGGGCGGAGCTTGAGAAGGAAAGCTTGTGTGGATAGGTGGTAGAGAGCAAGTTATGAAAGGAGCAGTCTGTGAGAGAGACGAGGTAGGAGCAGTTGGTGGTAATGATATGTGGGGCCCCAGGTTAACCAAAGGAAAGCCAATCTATGCCGTATGAACCCCTGAAGCCGCTGAGTTGGGAGACGGGGCTAAGGATGAAGAAGGCAAGGCAGAGTTATCAGGTGGGGAAGGAGCTAAGTGAGCAGCTATACTAATAGGCATACCAACAAGGAGTTGACCGTCGGGTGTACGGTCAGGGGTATGAGACAAATAGTACTGTACAACGCTAGGATTAGCATCCAAAAATTTCACAAATTCCTTATCTCCTATAGGGATTTTGGGAACTTCACTGGTGTCCGTAGGATTCCCCATAGGATGTGAAGGGGGTGATTCAGGCAAAGGCATGGAACAGGCATGTGAAACCATGGCTGTAGCTTGTTTCCGAGTGATAACAACCATGGACAAGAGTACACAGCAGGGATTCAATCTATCAGGGATAGAAACAACCACAAAATGTTGGAATTGGTAGGTTGCTGGTTTGTCGGGAACTGTGAAAGACAGTAACCGATATCGGTCAGGTAACCGATGTCGCCAGATCAGAGCCAACATCGGTAAGTTAACCGATGTCAGTAGAATAGGACCGGTGTAAGAAGCTGTAAGAAGTTGCTGATTTGGGGTTAACGATGCTTAGTATACCTACCTACCAAGCTGCTCAAGTGATTATCAAAACAGTGTATGACAGAGAAACAGAACTAAAAACAAGCAAGATGCACAAGCAAATCAAGAGACTAACCCTAGGATTAGTTTTAATTATTGTGGGCTTATGCCTTAGACGTAAGATGATGTCAATCCTAAACAAAAGACCTAAGGGAGATGTCAAGTTTGTTTTGGCTCATAAGGCTACCTCAATCGGGCGAGGAATACCACGGAAAAGGGGGATGTTTGAGTGTTGTGTTAATTATGAAGTGATTTGGTATGTGTTTTGCGGTAGTGAGAGTAAGATTAATTTCTCATCAATAACATGGATATCACCCCGTGTACGACATTGTTACTTAATCTACGTTCACTAGAATTGAAAACAACAAGCAAGAATGTGATGCACGTGTTTTAAACCCAAATCGAAAATGATATTCGATGAAGCAAAGGAGATGACTTTCACTAATGCAAAGATGTGAAAGCAAGACAAATTCTTTTACCAAAATGACAAAATATTTTGTGAATATTTAGCAGAAACAAACAGCAAGTATGCTCCCTATATGAAAGCAAGCAAGAAAGAAAGAAACCTGAAATGGGTCCCACCTAAGTGCCAAAATGTTTCACACTGAGAATGTTTCCGTTCTAAAATAGAGGTGCTTCTATCCTTTCATTCTCTTGAGAAACAGAGATAAGGGTTAGGGCTAGGAGGAATACTGTTGAGTGTTGGGAGGGCGTGCACGTGTAGAGAGAAATCGATCGATTGCGAAGAACTCCTTTTGTCTAGGAAGGACTACTGTAAGTAAGAATACAAGACCACCAGATTTTAGTTAGACAATAAATGAGGAACTGCCTTGGGCCAGGAAATATTAGACTTCCTTTCGAAGGTGGTCGGTTCCCCTTTAATGCGAATTAACACAAATGATAGCAAAGAGGCTATTGCAAAATTACAATTTAGTTACCTCGTTAAAAGCACTAGAGGAAAGCGTTGGTTTTGGTTTGAGTCACAATGACCGATGCTGCGGTCATCGTATAACCGGTACCGGTTTCTGATAACCGATATCGGTAGGGGCAGTGATTTAGGGGCTTTTAATAAAGGTTGGCTATAAGGCGGCTATGGTGTTTTATAAGGCTGGCAAATGATTAGGGATAGGTAATGGGGTGATGGATAAGACTCAGAGAGTGTGGGGGCTGTTCTTGGGGCAATGTAAGGGTAGAGGAATGACAGTTAGATGCAGGGGCTACTGGGTAGTAGATCTATGAGTGAACTTGTAATTACTGTGATTCAAAAGTTCAAGAAATGTTATTTAAAAACGTACAAGACACTACTTACTAGTTCTTGATGAAGATACAGGTCCAAGGACTGTGATGATGAAGGCAGGGCTCAGGTGGGATGATCGACAATCAAAAGTGAGCTATCTTCTCTCCCAATGCTTGGATGAGTGTCATTGGGCTCTGGTTACTCAGTTGTAGTCTTGGGCTCGATGTCCTTCTCTGTAAACTCTTCTCTTTTCTTCACTTGTCTCTGCTCTGCCAAGTGAATTCCATATTTTTTCAAATGAATTCGGATCCTTTGTTTTGGTTGGGGAGGTCATTTATAGGAACCGATGGTGATTACGTAACCGACGGCGGTCGAATAGAGGCGATGTCGGTTAAGTCAAAGTGGGCTATTTTTAGTAAAATATCCAACTTTCCCTCCTTTTCTCTCGAGGGATTAGTTGTGGGCTGGTCAAGTCATGACTAGGTTGGTTTTGGTGCGGGTGAGAAGTAATTAGTCATGGGTGTGGATGTAGACCAAGTTATAGGTCTTAATTAGGTTAGTTTAGGGTTAGGGCTAGGTCATGATGAGGTGTCGAAATGAGGTGGCGAGGTTTGGAGATGTGGATTTATTAATTATAAGGTAATTAATAAATAATATTGCAAGGTTTAGGTGGTGAGGTTAGGTTGCGAAATGAGATGCGGGGCACAAGGTGTTGTAAGACACAAATTTGGTGTCTACACCAACTATGTAACCTCATCTAAAAATCAGTCCAACCCCTCCTCCTCTCAAGTCTTCTACAACATTATCAATCCCACATAAGATACCACCATTCAAGATCCCTCCCACCCTACTCCACTTCCATTTCCAATTCATTTTGTCAAAAAAACTATTCCTTATATTGATGGCCAAGACACATTTCAAGCTCCGCCACCATGACATGGTCCTTCTCACATCATCACATAGAACTCCATCACTCACACACTTGGGGGAATTGCACTTCCCCCTTCTATCACTATCAGTTGTCTCTAGCATCTATTATCACACTTAATGCTCTGTGCTTCATGATTCATCTTTCAAAGAACCTACAAACCCTTTGATACACACCTTGTATCACCATTACCCTATGACACACTCTAGTTCCATGGTTCATACTCGATTGTTAAGGGTCTAAATCTGAAATGAACCTCACCACATTCACTCTTCATGCTCTATGCTTATTGACATATGTTTCTAACACACGTTTTTGAGCCATTTCTGATGAGTCACTCTTGTTATATGGTTCATTCTTGATTGTTGAGGGGATTTTATAAATGAACCTCATTTTCTGCACTTCCGCTAGGGGTCACACTTATCCTTCCACCTTCACACTTGCATTCGTTATATCACATCATACATTACATATTACATATATTGGTTACACTTATTCTTGTTTTCTTATACTATTACAAAATACAATTTGCTTACTATGCTAGTCGGATACTCAATATATCATTATCTTATCTATATACACATGCACATTCACTTGGTATTTTGGAGTGAATGCAGATTACTTTGTTAGGTTCGGAGCTGTTTTCATGTGTGAAAGTATTGAATACTCGTACACCAAAAGTCTTGCACACTTTTCACATTTGTCTCATTAGGGTCTAGGGCATTAGCCCCGAGAATTATTTTGGGCCTCAAAAAAATGTGTTCTTATCATATGGGCGGGATTTTTGACACATAGGTTTATGGGATAGTTTTGGCCCATGGTTATGATACCCACTATTTTTAAAAATGCTTAAGCAATTATCTACTTATGTGGTTTTGGGCCTATGGTAGGGTTAATACAACATTGAAGATGTGTCCGAATTCGGGTGTGAATTATGTAGAGTTTGTTGAGCATAGCTCCAATCAGATCTAGGTATTGTATTGAGAGAGCGGTGGCTTGTAATAAAATCTATTTGTGATTCTTGGTGGGACGTAGCCCAAATTAGGTGAACCATGTTAAATATTGCCTCTTTGTGTTGTTATTTTATTATTTTGCACTTTTATTTCAGATCTCGTAATATTTTCTCGCATATTAGGTTCTATTGTTGTGATTCTCGTGAGGTATTATTCGCATATTTTATCCCTTATTTCGTAACAATTGGTATCGGGCCTCGGTTTGGTTTCTTTGAAGTGTTGAATCATAGGGAAACTTTTAGCTTGAGTGGGAGTTATGACAAATGATGGAAGATCAAGGGTTGATAAATTCAACGGGAAAAATTTCATCTTTGGTATTATTTAATGTTTCAAAGTAAAAGACTACAAAATAACCGATGGATGCATTAGGAAGTTGTATGAAAAACCTATGCCTTTAACAAGATATTTTTAATGAAAAATTTGTTTAATACAAAGATGTCTGAGAATGGTTTAGTAGAAAATCATTTAAATGATTTTAATATGGTTGTAAATATGCTAGCTTCAGTTATAATAGAATTTGATGAAGAAGCTAGGGCTTTATTAATTATGTGCTCTTTACCTGAGAGTTGGAATAGCCTAGTAATGGCGGTAAGCAACTCGGTTCCAACTAACTCAAAGTTGAAGTTTGAGGATTTTGTAGGGGTGATTCTAAGCAAGGAAATATGAAGAAAAATCTTTAGGGAATCTTCTACTTCAAGGAATGCTTTGACAATGGAAACTAGAGGGAGACAGAAGAATAGAGGAAGCCGTGGAAAATCGAAGGATCGGGCAAGGTCAAAATCCAAAAGCAAGATAGTATGCTGGCACTATGGAAAGTATGGGCATGTAAAGAAGGACTATTGGGAGCTTCAGGACAAGAAGAAACAACATGAAGAAAAAAAGGAGGTAAATGTGGAAATGGGTAATGTATGTCAGGATGCTTTGATTCTTTCTTTACACAATATTACTGAATCTTGGGTTTTAGATTCGAGGGCTTATTTCCATGCTACTCCACATAGGAATTATTTTGTTGATTATGTTTAAGAAGATTTTGGGCATGTTTTTCTTAGTGATGATGAGCCTTGAAACATAGTTGGAAAAGGTTCTGTTTGGGTTAAGATGCAGAATGGGAATACTTAGATATTGAAGGATGTTAGACATGTTCCGACATTAATCCAACATTTGATATTAGCAAGGAAGTTGGGAAGTGATGGTTCAGATTGTGATATTTACAATGGACTCTTGGAAGGTTACCAAGGGTGCTCTTGTGGTGGCAAGAGGTAAGAAGGTTGGAACCTTATATTTAACCAATTATAGAAATAATGTTTGTAATCTTGTGGCTTGAATGTATACAATGTTGTGGCACTATAGGCTTTGGCGTCATATGAGTTATAAGGGTATGGATATCATAAAGAAGGATTTCCTCGAGATATATAGAAATAGGTTTGGAGTTCTGTGAGGACTGCATATATGGGAAACATAAGCGAGTAAGGTTTCTCAAGGTTGGACCTACAAAGAAAGAGAGTAAGTTAGAGTTGGTGCATTCTGATGTGTGGGGGTCGGCTCTGTATCATTTCTTGGGGTTCAAGTTATTATGTTACTTTTATTGATGATGCAATAAGGAAAGTTTGGGTTTATTGTATTAGAAACAAATATGATGTATTTGACACTTTTGTTAAATGGAAAGCCTTGGTAGAGAATGAAACAAGTCTTAATCTAAAATGTCTCGTGCGCATTAATGGAGGGGAGTATTGTAGTAATGAATTTGATGATTACTTGTTCTAAGAATGGAATCCACGGGAAAAAGACAGTTTGAGGAACTCTACAACAGAATGGGGTGTTAGAAAGGATGAACAAAACCATAATGGAGTGTGCTAGGAGCATGAGGTTACATGTAGGACTACCTCTTTCTTTTTGGGTAGAAGTGGTGAGCATAGCTGTGTACTTGATAAACAGAGGACCATCAAGTGCCTTGGATGGAGGTATACCTGAGGAGGCTTGGTATGGTAAGAAATTTTATTATTCATTTCTTAGAGTCTTGAGGTGTTTTTCCATATAGACAAGGATGATAGGACCAAGCTAAACACTAAATTAGAAAAATTTATTTTCATTGGTTATGGTGGTGATGACTTTTGATATAAATGTTGGAGTATTAAGGACAAGAAAATCATTCGATCTAGGGATGTGGTATTTAATGAGAAAGTCATGTATAAGTAGTAGTTGTAGGAAAATAGGAAGAATCCAAGAAATAATATGCAGTGGTAGAGGATCTTCCGGATGGGAAAGTGACACATGAATCAATTCAGGAACCTCCTCAACAAGAACCCCAAACTCCTATATTGAGGAGGTCTTCTAGGGTAAGAAGAGAACCTAAACATTTTTCTCATTCTCTTTATTATTTATTACTCACTAACAGTGGAGAGCCACAAAGCTTTGATGAAGCAATGTAGGTAGATTCTAGGAAGAAGTGGGAGAAAGTCATAGATGAGAAGCATCGGGATCTCATGGAGAACTAGACATGGGATTTTGTGAAGCTACCGGAGGAAAAAGAGCATTATAGAATAACTAGGTGTACAAATTCAAAAAGAGGAAGAAGGAGGCACAAAAATATACAAGGCCCGGTTGGTGGTCAAGGGGTTTGCAAAAAAAAGGTATAGATTTTGATGAGATTTTTTCTCCGTAGTAAAAATGACTTCTATTAGAATTGTTCTTGGAATAGTTGTAGTAGAAGACTTGCACTTAGAGAAGCTTGATGTAAAGACTGCATTTCTCCATGGTGATTTGGAGGAGGATCTATATATACATCAGCTAGAGGGCTATGAGGTCAAAGGTAAAGAGGAGATGGTGTGCAAACTGAAGAAGAGCTTGTATGGCTTGAAATAAGTTCCACGTCAATGGTATAAGAAATTTGATAGCTTCATGTTGGAGCAAGGTTATATTAGATGCCATTCGACATCATTGTGTGTATACAAAGAAATTTGAGGATGAAAGTTATATTGTCATGTGTCTCGTATGTGGATGACATGTTGGTTGCGAGGTAAAAACATGCAGGTTATAAAAGTACTCAAGAAGTAGCTAAGTGAGTCCTTTGCTATGAAGGATTTGGGGAAGATAAACAAATCCTTGGTATGAGGATATCTCGGGATAGGAAGGAACAAAAATGTATTTATCTCGGGAAAAGTACATTAAGAAGGCCTTAGAGAGGTTTAATATGCAAGATGCTAAACCTGGTTAGGACTCCTTTGGCAGGCCATTTAAAGTTATCAAAGGAGCTATCTCAAGACAAAGCAGAGAGAAACCCGATGTCTAAGGTACCTTACTCATCAATGGTTAGTAGTTTGATGTATGCCATGATGTGCACTAGGCCTGATATTTCCATGCAAAGGAGTTGTGAGTAGATTTATGAGTGATCTAGGTAAAGATCATTGGTAGGTAGTAAAGTGTATCCTTCGGATTTGAGAGGGACCATGAGGAAATTTTTTTGCATAAAGTGGATCAAACACCACTTTGCGTAGTTATGTAGATTCGAGATATGGTTGGAGATGTAGACACTAAGAGGAACACAAAGATGTTATATTTACACTATAGGTGGGACAACAAGTGAGCTGGATTTCATGACTACAGAATTTGGTGGCATTGTCAACCATAGAGGCCGAGTATGTTCTTGTGTGAGAGGCAAACAAAGAGATGATTTGGTTACAACAATTGCTTGAGGAGTTGGGGCATAAGCAGGAGGAAGGGAAGTTGCATAGTGATAGTCAGAGTGCTATACACCTAGCTAAGAACTCTACTTTCCACTCTAGGACAAAGCATATACAACTTAGGTACCATTTCATTAGGACAACTTTGGAGGAAGAGAAGTTAAAGTTGGAGAAAATTCATACCGCTTAGAAATCCTGTAGACATGATGACCGGTGAAGGGTTAAGAAGCTTGCTAAGAGGAAACCTAGTCTCCAAATGGGAGATTTTTAGGTTGTGGAGCATGTTTTCATGTGTGAAAGTGTTGAAGACTATACACTAAGAGTACTGTACAATTTCCATAGTTGTCTCGAGGGGTTTGGGGTCGGGCCAAGCCCCGAGTAGGGGTTCAGGGGTGGTAGCCCCGTGAAATTTTTTTGGGCCTCGAAAAATTTGTTCTTCTCATGCGGGCGGGAGTTTTGACCCATAGGTTTATGGGATGGTTTTGGCCCATGGTTTTGATACCTGATTTTGTAAAATTGCTTAAGCAGCTTATCTACTTATGTGGTTTTGGGCCTATGGTATGGTTAATGTAACAAGTGACAAAGCAAATATTGGAACAAAGACCTTTAAACCTTAAAAGGAGAAGATCCTTAATATTCACATTGCAGACACTAGCGTCCATAATGGACACTAATGCCTATGCACTCTTGTTATCCTATAGAAACTTCATACAAGATAATACAGTCTCGAACTCTCTGTAAGCCACTTTGACATCATTTCCATTCATACCCAAAGCATATGCATAGTCTCAAATCCATCTAGATTACACAAAAATCAGCTAAGTCATCTATCTCTCTCATTTTCTTAGAGTCTTACACTATTGAATACTTAACACTTGTATATCACTGTATATTATCACTTGTATATCACTTGTTATATTAGTTACTCAAATTATATTTAATTCAATTTATATTAAATCATTTGGTGAACCCCACTCTTACTTGGACATCTTGCTCTAGGATCGCAATCCCTTATGGTTGGAAATTTTTTCCATCCCAAACCACAATATGAACTATTTGCGCGTGAAACCAATTTTTCCAAAGTGCCTCGAAGAATCAATTTCATGACCTCATGCACAATCCTCAATATGATCCAAAAGTCCTCCAATAACTCCTTTCCTTCTAAGAGTCTCTTCCGTTGGCTACTAAAGCCCTAATTTTTGTATAGTTTCCCCGACCAACACTTTGTGAAATATTCCCCTCATCTACCATAGCCACAAATGATCCTCCATCCTCCTCTCCTTATACTATGGAAAATGATAGCATTAATATAGATTCTTTGCATGATGAGGTTATTTCTTGTGAAAACATGGATATTAATGAATCTAATTATGATAATGAAAATGTAAATGTGAATGATGATTTTCCTACTACAAATTCTTTATATGTTGATGATAGTCTTCATGAAATCCTTTCTTGCAAAAATATGAATGATAGTGACTCGATTATGATAATGATAATGCACATGTTAATGATGATGTTTCTTCCATTAAGGTTGTTGAATGTGAATCTACACCTCCTCTTTCTTCTACTTTTAAAGTTATTTCCAATGATGGCCATGTTGACACCAATCCTACTCCTAATACACCTCTTACTATGTCTCATGATCCTACACCTAGTACATCCGTAGAGATTCCACATTCATCTCCTTATTTCACACCTCCATCCCCTCCTTCCACTCCCCTTCTCAAGTTCCCATGATCACTCACAATGGAAAGATTCAACCCCTCAATGTGCCTCTCACTTCCTAGACCATCCCTTCACAAGACATCCTCTCTCTCATGCATGTTGTTGGTAATTTAAAAACTCAAGTTCATACCCTTACCCTCAAGAGTAAAGCCTATTATGCCTCCATTGATAATAATACCCTTCAGGAAACCCCATCCCTAAGAAGATTCACAATTTTGCTTTCCCTAATGGTTTCATCATGCCTACCTTCTCATGTTTCGATGGCATGGGAAATCCCTATTTGCATCTAAAATATTTCCAATTAGCCATGGCTTCTTATTCCAATGATCGATTGTTACTCAAAGCCTTTCATCATAGCCTTATTGATAATACTCTCCAATGGTATACTCACTTGCTAATGGATCTATTAGTAATTTTTATAATACGAAGGATTCTTTTCTTATATGTTTTATTTCTAATAATGGGCCTAAAGTTACATATGAATGTTTACCCTCTTTGCATCAAGGAAAAATAGAACCAATCTTAGATTACATTTTACACTTTAATTCTTGCGTACATCGTTATTATTTTAGCCCATTGATCTAGAAATAAACTTTATCTTCTTTAGTGGTTTAATTCCCCCATTAAAAGAAAAGCTATTATATGATACATGTGATTCATTTACTCTTCTGTGCTTTATAAATTTATTGATTTAGAGAAATACTTAATTGTAGATCATGTTATAACACCTCCTTCTACTTCTTATATTCCTCCCTTGCCTACTAAGTCTTCTCCTCTCCCATCTATTGACCCCCTTCCATGATCACCATATCCTCCTCTGTGTAAGCGTCTTCCTTCCCCACCACCGCATCAACATTCACCTAAGTCTTCTCCACCTCCCACCCGTGAACCATTGTAACTTTAACATACCGATAAACCATATGATATCTTGCATACCGGCTTGATAAGTGGTTAATATGTTTACCTTCCAACCAACATCATCCCCTCACCAGTTGCACTGCCATCATGACCACCCTTTTTACAATTTCCACCACATCAATGGCCATCGTGACAATGACTGTTATGCTCTCCATGATAGAATACAATAATTAGAAGATAAAGGTGTCATTTCCTTCTGCTCCCACTCTTGCGAGCACTATCCCTCACCTATTCCACATAAGTGCACCTCTGCCACTATTAGCTTGTCTCATTCACCTCCTCCTAAGGTTATTATCCATCCACCTCCTCCCGGTTGTCCGCCTCTAGCCATATCATCTCATCCTACCCATGTTACTACATCTCATTGTCTTCCTAAGCACTGTGTAGACACAAAATCACACACTTGGGTACATTTCTAGGTCCTAAACACATACAAGTATTTATATGATTTCTAAGTAAGAAAACTAGTAATTGACGACAATTTTTGGCCTTTTTCCTTTGCTTCTTGTCTTCTATTTGGTATTTTACACCTACATCCTAGTTGGAATTTTACTTATTTATATTTTATGGCTTCAGACACCAACGTCCAACCGTAACAAGAGCACCTGTGCCCCTAACCCTTTTCCATATTACTCGCTCCTTTTGGGTCTCTTTTATCTTTTGGGCATCTTATTTTCTTATGGGTCGGCCTTCCAGTTTTCAATTACAAAATTAAAACAAGGGAATCATATAAATACATAATTGTTTTCAAAATAATCGACCAAGCATTAAACATATACTATCATCACCTAAGCTTACATCCAAAGGTGCCTAAAATACTCTAAAGCATCCAACTAGCATCCATTCAAGGGATAAGGGCTGCAACAAATCTTTATACACAACATAGGAAGGGGAAGTTCATTATTCCATCCACACATCTATCTACATTGTTACATCTAGCTACTGACCCTCTATCAAGTGCACTTGCACAAGGGCATCCTATGGCACGATTTTTACACACACTCACAAGAACTACATGGATTTTGAGATGTAGTGCAATGCTCGGTCATAAGTTCACTCTTGGGGTGACCATAAGGGTGGTCATCCAACTACCCATATTGCATATTTATTTTTGGATTTGATGTGATATTGTGGGTTTTGTAGGTGATATCTATTTTGTAGGTTACAGGTAATTTGATGATCATATTATGACACATAGGTGATCAACATAGAATATTTTTTGACTGGTGCCACTCGGTGAAGATCATATTCTAACCCATTTCATAGTCATAGGTTCTCGATAGAGGTATTCAAGCACCTAGGGGCCCCTGTCCTACCATGGGCACTGTGTCTAGCCATATTACCATAATATGTAATTTATCTTGAGCACTTACGATAGTATTCACTTCTTGTTCAATAGTTTTCCCAGTCGCATCGAGTCCTAGATTAAGTATAAATCGACTACGTCCATTTCCTCTCTGTCTTGTACTTAGGGTTTCATATTTTATTATCTTATTCCTTATGTTAAATATGTATTTTAGCATTTTATCATCATATGTTACTCTACACTTAGGGTTTAATAAAATCATATTTTTGTTAAATCATTTTAGTGAACCCATCCTTTGAACGCTCTTGGATCTCTCCTTCTTATTTTAGCTTCAATACCATAGGCTTCTTCCACCATGGATATCTCCATCTAGGATTTTTTTCCGGCTCATCTTGATTTGTAAGGCTAAAATCAACTCTTTTCCAACTAATGCTCATATTTCTTCCAATACTCCTCCAGACCATATATATTAAAATTTTGTAGCCATATTTTCTACACAAATTATTTTCCCATATGATGTAGCTACCACTCTTTCTGTTTATGACACTAATCCCTTTATATCCCAACTTGCATCTATAACATGGGCATTAATCTGAATAATTTTCGATAATGGATCTGAGCTCAATATTTGTAATTTAACATTCCTTCAAAAATTGGTCCTCTCCTCGCCTAATGTTTTCCCCTCATCTATTTCTATTCATGCGTATAATTATTCTACAAATCTATGCATAGGTACCATAACTTTAACTCTCACATTCGGGCTCAAAACCATTCATATAGTATTCTTTGTTCTCAATGATACAGTTTAGTTCAATTGTTTACTTGGTAGGCCATGGCTTCATGCTATGTAAGCGAGTACTTCTACTAGTTCATCATTGTGTTAAATTCCTACATGATGTCTATGAACATCCTATCGCATCGATAGTGACCCATTAAAATATTTCCACCTAGACCCCATCATTGTACTACCTACTCAAATTTCTACTACTTCTACACATCCCAATGATGATTACTAACTCATGAAACATCCTACCTCTACTACCAACATACTTGCTCTAAAAATAACTATTTATGCATTGTACATCATACCACCTACCATCCAAGAGCACGATCTGTCTGCTGACACCTCCTTCTTTCATGTGCACTATTTTCATATATGACTCTTATTTGACTCACATTCTGTTTGATCCCACTTTCTCTAACACTATTTTCACGCATGATGGCTTATCCCGGCTTGGATTCAAAATTGACGATCTCTACTCACCACCCCATTCTCCTCAAATTTATCATGGTCGTGTCTCACATTACCGCTTATGGCCTTTGACTCTTCCATTTATCAATATTCCTTTCAAGTACTCTTGCTTCCTCTCCGACCACACTTGTGTAGTCTTGGCTTGACTACATTGATGGCACTTTAGATTTGTGGACACAAAATCATGCACTTTGGGTATTATTTAGTCTCATTCTCATACTACTATTCATATGGTTTTTGAGTGAAGAAAGTATTAATTAACCCATGTCCTTTGGCCATTTTACTTTTCTTTCTATCATCACTTCCAACCTTCCACATGTACTTTCCCAATCTGTTTTATTACTCTGCATCATTCCTATCTCGATCGAGGCACCCAACCCGATCTGGGATGCCCTGCATCCTTGTCCCATTTGGGGTACCCTAATCCTCTTTACACTTTACTCTTATATTTTGGGCACTTCCTAGCCATTTGAGATTTCCATATTTTTAGTGTTTGGCCTTTTCGAGGTTAATTATGAAATTAGAACAAGAGAACCATATAAATATAAAGTTATGAGACTATAATGAGGGAGCAAGAACTAAGCACCACTATCATCCACCTAAGGTTCCATCCATCCAAGGCATATAGAGATCCATTTGCATCCATATAGCTCCATCACAAGGGACAAGGATGGTTCATCTGCATCACACTTCATAGGAGGGGAGTTTATTCTATTCCATCCACCATCTATTTACATTTCTACATCTAGTTATTTCTCACTACTTCACAAAGTGTGACTGGCACAAGAGCACCTAGGGAACGATTTTCACATACACACAACTAGAACTACATTTGGGTCTGAAATGTAGTGCATCACTCAATTAGTAAGTCCACCATTGTGGTTGCTGAGGATAGTCCAATCCCTTCATATGCATCTTTCTTTTTTAGGTTTTGATGCTTGGTTTGGGGTTTTGTAGGTCTCTTCTTCATCTTTGATTATCAGCGACATACAATGCAATCCAATGACATCAACATGATAGGAAACGAAGGTAGATGATCACTCGCGACACCTCGGAGGAGGTTACTAAACGTACCCAAAATTGTAGGGTATTGTACCACTGGAATGATGTTACACATGCCCCAATGATGATACAGGTCACCTCGCAAGGTGTTCGGAATCTAGGAAAGCTCACCAAGTGTATGTTAGCATCCCAAGCACCTTGTCTAAGCTTTGT
The DNA here is from genome assembly GCA_018340775.1 of Taxus wallichiana var. yunnanensis. Classification (NCBI taxonomy): domain Eukaryota; kingdom Viridiplantae; phylum Streptophyta; class Pinopsida; order Cupressales; family Taxaceae; genus Taxus; species Taxus wallichiana. The sequence goes on along the minus strand of CM031240.1, from coordinate 337,043,820 downwards.
GTACTTTGCTTTATCCTCTACCTTTATTTTTCTAGCTTTTTGACCTTCAGTGATGAAACCGCCGCCCTATGGCGGCGGTTCTTTACGCATTCTCCAGCATGTTCTTTTGATCGTGACTTGTGTAATTTTTCAACATTTACCAGCTTTTCTCAACTACCTTAGCTCGTATTAATGTTTTATGTTCCCTGGAATAGTGTTTCTTCATTTTTTAATGGTAAAAGAGTTCTAATAGGAATTACCTTTGGGTGAATGTGAAATCTATAAATAGCTAGCTTGTTTTCAAGAAAATGGCCCCTCAACTTCTCATTTCCATTGTTTAGTCTTTCAATTTCTTGCTTAGAATTCATTTTGTTTTCATTTTTGCATCCATGCTAGTTTTTCCTTTGTTGTTAGAAGCCATTCGATCTTCTTGCTTCAGTCTTGTTCATTACTATTCATACAAATTAGTTTAGAGTAGAGTAGTGTCATTTGTAGATTGAATCCATTAGAGTTACAGGTTGTGTTCTTCATAGAAGGTAGATTCTAGAATCTCTCGGTACACTTGTGTTGTATTCCCACAATAAATCCCACTAGGAATTGCATACGCGCCAAGCTCGTCACTTACAGTTGTCCCTCTCCTAATTGCATTATATTCGGTCTATATCCAAAGCTTCCATTGTTTAAATACCTTCTTTTGTTGATGCTAGCATATACACGCTCTTCTAGATTCACGTGAACACGAAGGAATGAGGAGATCATTCTGAGGGGACAAAGTCATACACTACTGGATTCGCCACTGTTCTGCAAATTCTAGGTTTTATCTATCAAAGTTCTAGTTAAAACATATCAAATAGAGTAGTGAATTATTTCATTTCAGTTAAATTTCACTTTCGATATTACCGGGGAAGCTATGGGGATTGATAGTTTCTTAGAAACTATGATTCATTCCTCACTTCTGAGGTAGGATCGAGAGTCTTTCAATTAAGTTAATCAACTATTTAGTTATTTAGGATAAACTCACAATCGCACAAAGAACTAGCTACACCTAAAGTTACCTTGTTTGTTTTAATTTTTTTATTAGATTAGTTGCTCTTTTAATTCTATTAAAAATTCTATCAAAAATACAAAAAATAGAGGAATATATATATGTTGTAGATATATCTTGCATAATTAGTTTATTTTATTTCATTTAGTTTATATTGATCTTGTATGAAAATCATGGGACCTAGGGAGCCCAGGGAATACGTTTTTGAGCCAATCATGCCTCAACCAAATCTTGTTGTAGCATTAACTGACATAGACCAAAATCTTAGAATTCAGGTCTTCCGAACAACAACAGACCTACAAGAAGTCAACACATAGCTAAGAAGATTAAACATAGAAGATGACAAAGCACACACGTTCCGGTCAAATCAGCCAAATTATAGACTGCCTTGATAGATATCCATATGACTGTAGAAGGACCTGAAAGAGAGCAAACATTTGGTTGTGATCCACTAGTCCCATAGCTAGACACAAGAGACCTCCTCATTGATATAGACACTAGCTTACGTATCCAAGTTGCTCAGAACACCTGTTAGGTACTCCAAGAAAATCGTGTAACTTCTAGTTCTAAATGTAGAGGCCGAAAAGGCATACGATTACTGGATACTCGGAATCAGGGATTGACTCTTCATATGACCATAGGAGGTCCACAACAACCATGAACTTATGGTTGTGATCCACAGGTACCACAACCCAACGGGCCTACAAATCAATCAAGTATTGACACCATCTTATGAACACTGGTGTTTAGGTCCTCTCCACTTCCACCAAACATTATCACACAACTATCATTATTAAACGTAGCAGCTAATCAAGCTAAAGATTTCTAGACTAGACCAGAGAATCGTCCATAAAACACCAAAAGATCCACTACAAATTTAGCCATTCCATTTTCATGACCTTTTCGGAAGATATATATGAAGCATCCACAAGTCATCTTCCATGTATCCCATAACCCATAGATTGGATCATGGTAGAGCTCGATATTGATTGGAGCCTTGAGTAGCTATCCTCACCGAACGATCTATCACACCGATTCAGGTTAGGAGGGTCTTCTTTGCCTTAGATTCGTAGATCCCATTATTACGTGTTGAAGACATAAGATTACCTAACTAGTTTATCTGTACCCCACGTGTATTCCATCCCCATTGGCTGTCTCGCATGACCTCGGGAGGTCGGGTGCGAGGAAGAGTTACTTGTAGATTCCCATGCTCACTTGTCACTTTTCCATCGTACAAAATTGGTGAACCCGACGTGAAACAAACAACTATTTCATCTTCTCTACCTCATTAGCCTTCACATCAGCTTCACCAACAAAATTGGTGAACCCGACGTGAAACAAACAATTGTTTCATCTTCTCTACCTCATTAGCCTTCACATCAGCTTCACCAACAAAATTGGTGAACTCGACGTGAAAGGAACAATTGCTTCACTTTCACACTCTTCTTTTTAGTTTTATCCACCTTCGCTTCTTCCCATTATTCTGTGGGTATTTATATACCCCCAAATATGTCGGGATATGATGCATATGGCAGACCTCTCCTAGGTCTTGAAGCATACTACGATCAATTAAATAGACAACCATCACCCTCGCTCTCAACATGGGGTGACAACTATTCAACTAACCAATTTTCAACACAAACTCCGCCTCAAAGGACTAGATATAGTTCTTCTTTCCAAATAGAGGAGTTAGATCAGCTCACTCAAATGCAACAACCAGAGCCTTCAAGCTCAAACAACATGACACTCACTAGAGAATCTGGTTCATCTCCTCGGGTGTTGCTTAGACCACAAATTAGTAGATAGTCATATCCATATCTATTTTTAGATGACGAATACTTAGCACGTTATGCTAGGAGTGAACAACGCTCTCAAAATATGTACCCACCTATAGGAGGTTTGCAAACACAACCCAAGGTCTCGTTCCAAGAAAACACCCCCATTCCTCCACCTATAGGAAATGCCCTCGGTGAAACTTGGCAGGGCAATGATCAATTCATAGCAGGGTACCATATGCCTATACAACCTCAAGGTATACAACAACTACCACTAAGGAAAAATATCGTGTCTTCACCAAACGAGGTCATCTCAGCCTTAGTTGAGAAGGTTAGAGGGTTGGAACTTGCTCAAGCAAATCAAAATTCATAGTTCATGCAAGCAGGAACTTCCAATCCTCCACATCATCCCAGCCAAGTAGACCTCCTCACAGGAACAAGCATGTTGGGCATGCCTCCTCAGTATTTACAACAAATGCCAACTAGAACCGCATTTTCAAATGCTGCTCCAGTTGAGAATATGATACCTCCCGACTTAGCACAAAACAACCCATTCCTGAGTAATGCTCCTCCATACTTAAACATGTATTCCAAATCACCACAGGAGATATGTTCTCTTCTCCCAGCATGTTCGCTCAAACACATGGATTTCCTTATGCCCCTTGCAAATACATATGCTACGCCATATCAACAACCCATTCCACCTCCACCCCTCAGCAAGCACCATCAATGGTCGAAACCTATGCGATAGGGACTTATTCAGAATATTTGAAAGAACCTTTAGAATTCACTATACGAAGCATCATGCTTCCAAGACCTCTCCCTGATCTACCCAAGTACAAAGGGAGGGAGACCCGAATGCACATATTAAGGCCTATGCCACAGCCATTCGAGAACTGCTCCCTTGGGATGGAGTTGTTGCTAAAATATTCCCCAAAACTTTAGAGGGTATTGCCCTTGATTGGTATTATAGAATACCTAAAGCCTCAATACATTCATTTAAACAACTCGTTTCAGAGTTCATCAAGGCGTTCGACATGAACAAATTGTTGAGAATAGGAATCAAGGGAATTCTTACATATTAAACAAGAACACAATGAATCTGTTGCTCATTTCATCCAAAGATGGTGTACAGTCCTCTATTCTTCAGCAAGCGCTCCAAACATGGATCAGATGGAACTATGTGATTTATTCCTTCATTCTCTTAGCAGAGAGATAAAGGAAGAAGTCTAGAAGTTCCCACTAAGAACTTATGATGAAGTGCTTGAGAGCGCTCTCCGAATAGATCAAGCTGTAATAGATAGCGGTCGCAAGACATATGGAAAAAATGGGAGGTTAATCATCCCCAACATAAACACTATGACCTATCCTACTACCACAAATGCCAATCAAGGACCTAAAATCCTTAACAAAAGCGTGGAGTAGTGACCAAGCTAAAAAATCAAATGTTGTAAATGTTCCACCACCGGTTAACAATCAATGAAACAACAATTTTACCCCAACAATCAACGCGGTGGATTTTAATCATCCCCAACAACAACAACAACAACAACAACAACAACGGCAGATCCAGACATAGGGTCCAAGTCAAAACTCAACTAGATATCAAAACCAAAACCAAAGGCAACAAACAAAAACTTTAATCCTAATAGTCAACAATTTAATCAGAGTTTTAGACCACAACACATGCCAAACCAACAACCTAGGAGTTATAATCCCAACTTGTATTGTGGTTTCCACAAAATTTGAGGCCATGACACTAGGACTTGCCATGATTACAATAAGTTCATGCAATGTTTTCCAGAAGAACAAAGACAACTCTTCATAGATATGTTCTTAACAGATTCTGTGACACCTATGCCAAATACTTTCATAGGGGCAGTTTCCCCTCAAAATGCACCTCTTAAGATCTTCAATGATCCACTTCCAAATCACAATAACAATAATAAATTAAATCCAAATGGGACGAACAAAGGTGTAATGATAGGAAATAATGATCATGAAGCCTCAACTTCACTAAATCCACCTGTCGCACCGCAATTAGGAAATCAGCCATGAACCAAGATAGTTGGTCCAGTGGAGTTAGATACTGAGCTACACATAGAAGCCATAACAAGAAAACGAGAATATTATTCTAAACCAAATCCAATCTATCCACTAGAACCAGATAACATTCGAAAAATGTTGGTAAAACCCATGGGTGCTTATGATTTAATTAATGACTTAACAAAGACCTTCTCTCACATCTCCTTTTTGGACTTGTTGAAAAACTCTCTGCCCATAGGGCTTCTCTTTTAGAAGCACTAGGTCTAGGTCATTTAATTAACATCACTCCACCTCCTGAAACACAAGTAAACCATATAGACTTTGATATCCACCCTCTAGGGCAGCCAAATAGGGATACCGAGTTTATATTCGACATAAACAAAATGCCAACAAGATGCTGAAATTACACGTAGAGGTGATCCGCCTTGCATTTATAGGTGTGGGTTTATAATAATTATGTTAAACGTGTAATGGTTGATGATGGGGTAGCAGTTAACATTGTCCCCTTCTCTTTCCTTCAAAAGCTAGGATATGGAGAAACAAACTGTTCCACAACAAGAAATACGCTAAGAGGTTATGATAGCCTTAAGGCTACTTCAATTGGGACTATAATATTACTAGTCACCTTAGGACCCAAGACAATCCTCACCGAGTTTTATATCATAGATCGGAAACCAACTATAATATGATCCTCGATCAACCATGGATACATCGCATGAAAGCAATCCCTTCTACGTTATTCTAGGAAATAAGATTCTTACACCTAGGAAAGATATTCGTAGCAAAAGGTGACCCAAAACCATTCGACATACACCTAGTAGACCTGAAGAAAAGACCAGGCATTCACTCTGAGTTTGAACTCCCAACAAACCAACTTAACAAACCAATCGACTCAAAACCAGGAAGAAAAATTAATACCTACAACAGAACTAGAAATTACGAACCTATTCAAGGGCATCCTAGCCCTCAAGGATGAAGCTAACGTTGTAGAAACAATGTCATTAGAAACTGCCACAAAAATTGTCAAATTACTGGAACAAGATCTACCAATTTTCCTACCATTTTATTCCACAGGTATGGGATATACCCTAGGAGTTGGTTCTCTTCCAGCAGAGGAAATTTTCATGGTAGAAGTAACCGAAACAAAAGAAAAAGACACAAATAATGTCCTAGCATCCATTTTCCCTAGTAAATATTGGACTCTCCACTTCGATGGAGCTAGATGTCACTATGGATCCGGGGTAGGTGTGATCTTTACTTCTCCTGAGGGAAAGATCCTACCTTTTTCTTTTAAGTTAAACTTTGAATGTACAAACAATGGCGCTGAGTACGAAGCCCTCCTCCTTGGCCTCATCATAGCCAAAAGGATCGGTGTTAATGACATCAGAGTGTTAGGAGACTTGCAATTAGTTGTAAACCAAGTCTCTGAAGTATATGAGACTAGAGCTGAGCACTTACAACTCTATAAAACAACGGTATTAGATCTAAGCAAAGGATTCGACTTCATATCCATTGAGGCAATCCCACAAGAACAAAACCTTCTTGCAGATTCAATAGCAACCTCAGCTTCATGTTTTACCCCAAGTAATGAGTTGGAAGATACAAGTTTTAGGGTATCACTTCGTATTGAACCATTGGTGAAGAAAATATCAACGAACCCTCTTCTAACACATGCAGCTGAGAATGAGTCTTCTATCTTACATCATGTTGACAGTGATAAAGTCACTCTCGAATATCTAAATGCCTATGCAGAGCTACACCTTGCTCACCATATAGTTGATCTTTCCCTAATACCACACTCCTCTTCCTACTTTGGAAATCCCACGGTAGAGTCTCCTCCATAGAAAGATCTCGATATCTACGAGATAGAAAATAGAGAAATCTTGGAACTACCTCCAGCCCCACCTGAATTTGAAGAAGGTAATGCTTCTTTGATAGAAGAAACCATTGACATAAACATTGGAATGGAGGAAGAACCAAGAATTTTGAAGTTGGGATCCTTGTTAACTCCGGAAGAAATAGAAATACACACCCAAATCCTCAAAAAACATCAAAATTCTTTTGCATTTAATTATAAAGAAATGATGGGTATCGTACCACAAGTTACGGTACATAATCTCATCACTAAACTAGATGTGAAGCCAATTAAATAGAAGTCAAGACCAATGAAGCCAAAAGTGGCTCTCATGGTAAAAGAGGAAGTAGTAAAACTTCTCCAAGTAGGATTCATCAAGCCTGTTGACTATTCACAATGGGTATCTAATATCATTCCCGTCCTAAAAAATAATGGGAAGATACGCATTTGTATAGATTTTCAGGATATTAACAAAGCTTGTCCCAAGGATGATTTCCCATTACCATCCATTGACGTTATCATTGATGCAACAAGCTGGATTTGAACTACTATCCCTCATGGATGGGTTCTCAGGGTACAATCAGATTAAAATATCTAAACAAGATCAAGCCAAAACCACATTTATAACTCCCTGGGGAACTTATTGTTATGTTGTCATGCCATTTGGTCTTAAGAACGCTAACGCTACGTATCAGCAGGAAATGACTTATATATTCCACGATCTTATCCATAAAATTGTGGAATCATATGTGGATGACTTGTTGGCTAAGGCCAAGAAACACTGTGATCATCCGAAAGTTCTCTCGTATCATCCTCTCATGACTAATTGAGTATGGTGTCACATTAAACCCAGAGAAGTGCGTGTTCGGTGTAACAGGAGGAAAACTTCTAGGATACATTATATCTTCACGAGGGATTGATGTTGATCCGGCCAAAATACGGGCTATTCTCGAAATGATCCCACCTTGACGAGTTTGGAATCAGGTCATTTCTTGGGAAACTCGGTGCAATCCGAAGGTTCATCCCAAATTTAAGCTTTGCCATTCATCCAATCAACAATCTACTCAAGAAAGATTATAGCGTCGATTGGACTGAAGATTGCAATGAGGCCTTCAAGCTAGTTAAGCATTTCTTGTTGTCACCACCCATGTTAATGCCTCCCAAGCCAGACATCCCTTATATCCTATACTCACGAGCCACTCATGTCTCACTGGCCTGCATGTTGGCTCAAGAAGATGATGACAAACGTGAACACGCGATCTATTTAATTAGTCGAACATTGCTCGATTATGAAACACGTTACACATAGGCAGAGAGAGAATTCCTTGCCATAATTTTTGCAACAAAACGTTTGAGACATTACATGTTAAACCAGGAAACAAGGGTCATTGTAAAGATAGACCATTTACAAACATTTCTCACACAAGGATCTTTATCTAAAAAGCTGGCCGTTTCATAACCCTAATGGAAGAATTTGAGTTAACATTCGTAAACCAAAAATATGTTAAAGGACAAATCATTGCAAACTAGTTAGCTGACAATCCACTAGATGGAGGCGAGCTAGTAGATCTAGACTTTCCCGATGAGTGTGTATACTTTGTCGAAACCAGACCCCCATTTCTACATGTCCCTGGTATACTGATATCATCAATTTTATCATGGACCATACATACTTGGAAAGTTCCACGTCACAACAAAGAAGGCGGTTACACATTATTACCGCTAAATATGTTGTTTTAGACCAAGTACTCTATCATAGAGCCTTCGATGGCATGCTTCTAAGATGCATCGACATAGAAGAATCCAAGAGGATTCTTCATAAATCCCACAGTGGGATATGTGGGGGCCACTTCGGTGGTCACGCCACCACTTGTAAAATACATCAGATGGGCTATTTTTGGCTCACTCTCAAACATGACGTAGTGGAATTTGTACGTAAGTGCCACAAATGCAAAGAATTCTCTCACGAGATTCACATGCCAGCACAATCCCTACAACCAATAATGACTCCGTGGCCCTTCTCCATGTGGGGTCTAGAATTGATAGGGAAATTCTCTCCCTCATCAACCGATGGCCATAATTTTGTAATCATAGCCATGAAATATTTTACCAAATGGGTGAAGGCCATGCCTCTCACCACTGCACCGGGTTCGGTGATTGCCAAATTCATTTTAAACTAAATTATCTATAGGTATGGTTTCCCATAAGTCATTATCTCATATTATGGCATGTCCTTTAAGAACGAAGAGGTTTGTGAGTTATGTAGCAAGTTAAAGATAAACCATCACATAGCCTCTCTTTACTACCCTCAAGCCAATGGGTAGGTTGAAGTGACAAACAAAATGTTGAAATCTATTCTCCTCGAAAAAAGTCAATGAGAACAAATGATATTGACCTTTAAAACTATATCCGGCCTTATGGGCTATTTAACCTCAATAAGAACACCAAAAGGAGCAACTCCTTTCTCGGTGGTATTCGAGCGTAAGGCAGTTCTCCCACTTGAGGTTGAAATACCCGGTCTCTGCATCTCATTACAAGGGATTTTGGATGAAGAAGCTTACAGGAGGCACGCCTCTCAACTAGAAAGCCTTGAGGAGGCCAAAGTTAAAATTCAAACAATGACACAGAGCCTATGCCTTGACCGGATGTTAAAGTATAACAAAAAAGTCTATGAGTGAGAAATATATGAAGGAGATCTAGTTCTAAGACTAGACAGCCGGATCGATAAGAAAACTAGTGAAGGAAGAAAGTTTTGGCCCAAATGGTTGGGCCCATACCGAGTCATGAAGGACTACAAAAATGGTGCGTATCTCTTGTGCACACTAGAAGGTGAGGAATTTGGTGAAACTATCAATTCCTTGCACCTTAAGCAATTTTACGCATAAAACATCAAAGTCATTGCTAGTACATTATAGCTACCTACATTGCATTAGTCTTTTAGCTGCTTCATTCTGTCCATTTCGTAAAAATGATAGTCAGGAGCTTACTCTTAAAACAATCTGTTACAAATTTCTGAAGATATTGGCAAAGATATTCATATCACATCTCTTCAAACATCATCAAATATTTTCAAATCTTCTCATCAATTTCGATAGACAAACATTGACGGAAACCATACCAAGACTTGCATACTTGGCTTTTCTCTTTCTTTCTACTAGGTGAAGTTGTCCTTGCCCACGGTCTGTTCTGGAAGCTTCTTGGTGTCACATCTATCCCTCTTAAAATCTCTTGGAACGAAAGGATATCCCAAATTCATAGATCAGAAATGTCAAAATCAAATGAAATCAAAAGCACCAAGCAAACAAAATATTTTATTTTACACACTTCTTTGCCCCATCAACCTTTGGTGATAAGCCCACATCTCTTACTGGTGATGTGAGGTTGGGAAAGGAAAGAAGTTCCCTTACTCGCTTGTATCTTTCCTTTGGTGACAAACCCATGCTTCTTACTAGTGGCGTGAGGTAGGGTGTGGGGGGTCCAGTCACACAAACTAACAAATCTTGGTATGCTAAAAAAACAAGTCAAATTCTGTTAAGAGAAAGAAAATATCCAAATATCCAAATTCCAAAGAGATCAAATCCTCAAAACCAGATTTTGTCAACCAGGTTGCCATTTATGAATCTAATTCTAGATAAACTAAAAAGTAAGTGGCCTTTTAAGCTTGGTAGTAGTTCTGAGTAGGGTGGGTGTGTAGGTCCAAATTTGGTTCTTGTTCTTGGTTTGTCTGTCTCTCATCATTCCATTCAATCAAACTCATACAACTTGTGCCCTTCCTAATTCTTGGTGTTGAGCCCTCACGTCTTACTAGTTGCATGGATTTGGGATTGGGGCAAGTTCATCTCTTTATCACTATGCATTCATCACGTTTTCCAATATAAGAAGGAATTAAAAACATTTCCCAAAGACTTCAAAAGTTCAGTACTACCATATGTTAGTATCATCTCATATCAACACTGCAAAAACATATAGAGTAAAACATTCTATTTACTATCATTTGTTGTCCATTGCATACATTCTAGAAACATGATAAAAACATCTAAAAACACATTTAGAAAATGATTCACAAAATTCAAGATACCAAGAGTCTATATCAAAGATATATATATATATATATATATATATATATATATATATATATATATATATAAATATATATACAAATCAAAGTTTCAGTATACAATGCCATCATGCAAGGCATGGTCAAAACGCTCAATGAGCGCAGAAAGTACAAAAATACTCATATAAACAACCTAACAAGGTCACTACAAAAAAGAGCCAAGTGGCCTCTCAATCCCTATGGGATCCCTCAGAAGGTGCACGATCACATCTAGGACTCGGCTACGTCGGTGCTCTAAGTGCACTGAGGGCTTGTGGTCCCATAAAGTAGCTGTAGTCTCGCTATGAGAGCGGATCCTCCTCATCGATGCTCTGCTGAGTCCTATACCCGGCTACCTTAGCACAGAGGAAAGTCATGATCTTGGCTGCATGCCAGACAGGGGAAAAAACATCGGTATGCCTACCAGGCTGCTGAAGGCTCCCTTACATCCACGGATAGCTCAGCATGAGTCTTCTCCGTGGGGAGCAACAGGGTGTCAGTACATACCCAGTGAATCAAGTCTTGCCACTCATCAGCAGTCTCTACAAGAAAAGGAGAAAACAAATTAGAAAATAATAAAAAGGTGAAACTAAGGATGAACAAAAAGAGAGATAGCAACTAAGGCAATTCTAGCTAAAACAAATATCAAAAGAAGAGTGACAACTCACTCAGATCTCCAAGCCTCCAAGAAGGATATCTGGGATCCACGCCGCATCGGACGCTACCAATGACCGGTGTCCCCCTCCTATATTTGGGGCAACATAGCATCCTACCACGGACTCATCCTCTCCACCTAGGTCCTGAGAAATCAACTCCTCTGAGACTAGAGTCACCCTCTTCGCACTTTGCTCTGCCCTCTTGGCTTGTAGGATCTCCTAAGTGTCATGCCACTTGGGATCACTATCCTCTCCCCACCCAACTCACTAATCTCCATGTCCTCGGTCTCCTCCTCCGTCTCTCCCCCTGTGAACTCCTCAAACTCAGAGTCTATATCAATGGGATCATCACTGCTATGGGCAGGACCGGTGGTAATCCGAAGTAAAGGTGCCTGAGGAGCACGGCTCTCTCTCGAGCATGTACCACCCTCCTAGCTGCAATAGGGATGCCAGGAGTAACAATAGTCCAACCCCGGCCTCTAGGACCTCCCTAGCCACCGAACCGATCTCGAACACCGGCAAAGCACTGAGGGAAGCATATCAATATAAGCAAGGCCGAACTGCTGAGGCACTCGATCGAAGGGGTGTATCTCTACCTTCCCCGTCCTGTCCACAAGCTGCCCTGTAGTAGAGCAGGAAACTAGGGTGCATACCTCCTCACCCCACAACCCTGCCATGGCCTGATAAGGTGTGGCCTCCATATCCACAGTGGTCAATAAAGCCACCGGCTGATGCGGTGCCCTAAGCACCATCATCCCTGTCCATCTAGCTACCCTGACGGCCCTGGGATCCGCTGCCTGTATGCCCCTCCCATAAGGGATAATGCACTCATAGACCTAGCTCATAACTAAGGTTGGATGGCTCAGTGACTATCCCTATAATCGAACCACCCTGTATAAGTCGTGATAGGTGGTCCCAAGTATATCAGCTCCCCAGGCATAAATCGACCATGTGCCTCAATTTGTGTGATGATGGGGGCCCCAGAAGAGAGCAAAGTATCCCCTCCCTTGTCCCCGATCAATCTCGAAGCAAGGATGCCCATAATGGCCTGGCGGATCAGAGGGATGGGCAAGCCAGGAATAGAATGAACCTTCACCCCCTTCTTCAAACTAGTGGAGACAACTGCGTCTCCCATATAGGTGGCCCACTGAGTCACCTTAGCTCTGGATACTGATGTATCAAATGAAAGACTCCTCCCAATAATCGGGACTCCCAAAATGTGGTAGACATCCTCTAGGGTGATGGTCCACTCACCCCTAACACCTAAAAATGGAAGGTGTTCCGATCTCGCATCTCGAAGAAAATAAGTCACATAGTATGTGAGTGACAGGTGTAATGTGGGGGACCCGTGTGATCCTCAATATACCTGCCCTCTAGAGAGTATCCTGCTTAGCCTGAGAGAGTGCATCTAACACTACTGGAAGCCAATCACACTCCCTCTCTCGGCTCCATCTAATGTACTCTTCCTTCTTTTGCAAAACACCCAAAAACACGTAAAAAGAAGCAAGTTAGTGTCAAGATTGCATTGGAAAAATCATTAAAGCAAGTAGGAACACTAAAAATGCAAAAATAAATTCAAAATAGTGTTGTTTTAACACTCTGTAGAGGACCACCGCCCGAGCAGGTGGCGTTCCATAACCATCGCCAAGGCGGTGTTTCAGTAACCCCCGCCCTACTCGGGCGGCGGTCCTGTCCGCGACTACAAATGGGTCGCATGCCCTAAAAATGCTCAAAAACACAAAAATTGACCATTTTAGCTAAAATGAAAGCCTACCCATTAGGCATCCCCCCTAAGAGACACATTTAAAACTAACATTTCTAAAAATAACCCCCACAACAAAGATTTCATCATTTTAACATTTTGGGTGCAAAAATGTTAAATCAAGAAGAACTAACTTGAGATCTCACGGGTTGAGGTTTTGCTCGTGGAGGCATGATCGCTATCTCGCTACGAATGTTTTGACTATACTCTCATCAAAAACCATCACCGTGGGTCCCAGAGCTCAAAAACTATCAAATCAACATGCGTAAATGAATAGGAAAATAAGCCCATTATATATATATATATATATATATATATATATGGTGTTTTGACTCATTTTGAATGCCCCTTTCACAGGTTTAGAGTGCCGACGGAGGTAAGTTCTTATCCCCGCATAAATGGTAAGTCCTCATTTCATACTAATTTAGTATTTATTTTTCGATTTATTTTATCTATCTGCACTTGAGTCCTCTTTCCATTTTGCAGGTAGCGGGAACTTGGATGGTGACATTTCAACACACGGGTGTGTTAGGTATAATTTCTATCTTCTTGTTTTGGGACCGCCATACTGGACCCACCATTTTACACCTCTTCATGGTTAAAACACTTCTCCGAGGGGGCAATATGTATGTACCCAAAATTATAGGGTATTGTACCACCAGAACGATGTTACACATGCCCCAATGATGATACAGGTCACCTCGCAAGGTGTTTGAAATCCAGAAAGCTTGCCAAGTGTATGTTAGCATCCCAAGCACCTTGTCTAAGCTTTGTGTACTTCACTTTATCCTTTGCCTTTCTTTTTCTAGCTTTTTGACCTTGATTGAAACCACCACCCCGGCCAGGGTGGCGATCTCGTAACCACCACCTTGCTCGGTGGTGGTGGTCCTTTACGCGTTCTCCAACATGTTCTTTTGATCATGACTTGCATAATTTTTCAACATTTACCAGCTTTTCTCAACCGCCTTAGCTCGTATTAATGTTTTATGTTCCTTGGAATAGTGTTTCTTCATTGTTTAATGGTAAAAGAGTTCTAATAGGAATTACCTTTGGGTGAATGTGAAATCTATAAATAGCCAGCTTGTTTTCAAGCAAATGGCCCCTCAACTTCTCATTTCCATTGTCCAGTATTTTAATTTCTTGCTTAGAATTCATTTTGTTTTCATGTTTTGCATCCATGCTAGTTTTCCTTTGCTGTTAGAAGCCATTCGATCTTCTTGCTTCAGTCTTGTTCATACAAATTAGTTTAGAGTAGAGTAGTGTCATTTGTAGATTGAATCCATTAGAGTTACAGGTTGTGTTCTTCACAGAAGGTAGATTCTAGAATCTCTCGGTACACTTGTGTTGTATTCCCACAATAAATCCCACTAGGAATTACATACGCCAAGCTCTGTCACTTATTTGTCCCTCTCCTACTCGCATTATATTCAGTCTATATCCAAAGCTTCCATTGTTTAAATACCTTCTTCTGTTGATGCTAGCATATACACGCTCTTCTGGATTCACGTGAACATGAAGGAATGAGGAGATCATTATGAGGGGACAAATTCATACACTACTGGATTCGCCACTGTTATGCAAATTCCAGGTTTTATCTGTCAAAGTTCTAGTTAAAACATATCAAATAGAGTAGTGAATTATTTCATTTCAGTTAAATTTCACTTTCGATATTTGGGGAAGCTGTGGGGATTGATAGTTTCTCAGAAACTATGATTCATTCCTCACTTCTGAGGTAGGATCGAGAGTATTTCAATTAAGTTAATCAACTATTTAATTATTTAGGATAAACTCACAATTGCATAGGCAACTAGCTACACCAGGCTACCTTGTTTGTTTTAATTTTGTTATTAGATTAGTTGTCATTTTCTTGAATATATTAGATTAGTTGCTCTTTTAATTCTATCAAAAATACAAAAACAGAGGAATATATATATGTTGTAGATATATCTTGCATAATTAGTTTATTTTGTTTCAGTTAGGTTTATATTGATCTTGTATGACAATCACGGGACCTAGGGAGCCCAGGGAATACATTTTTGAGCCAATCGTGCCTCAACCAAATCTTGTTGTAGCATTAACTAACATAGACCAAAATCTCAGAATTCAGGTCTTCCAAACAACAACAGACCTACAAGAAGTCAAAGACACAAACTAAGAGGATTAAACATAGAAGATGACAAAGCACACATGTTCGGTCAAATCAGCCAAATTATAGTTTTGCCTTGATAGATATCCGTATGACTGTAGAAGGACCGAAAAGAGAGAAAACATTCGGTTTTGATCCACTAGTCCCACAAGTAGATGTAAGAGACCTCCTCATTGATATAGATACTAGCTTACGTATCCAAGTTGCCAGATTACACTGTTAGGTACTCCAAGAAAATTGTGCAACTTCTAGTTCTAAACATAAAGGCCGAAAAAGCATACGATTACTGGATACTCATAATGAGGGATTGACTCTTCATATGACCATAGGAGGTCCACAACAACCACGAACTTACGGTTGTGATCCATAGGTCCCATAACCCAACGGGCCTACAAATCAATCAAGTATTGACACCAGCTTGCGAACGTTGGTGTTTAGGTCCTCTCCACTTCCACCAGACATTATCACACAACTATCATTATTAAACGTAGTAGCTAATCAAGCTAAAGATTTCTAGACTAGACTAGAGAATCGTCCATAAAACACCAAAAGATCCACTACACATTTAGCCATTCCATTTTCATGACCTTGTCGGGAGATATATACGAAGCATCCACAGTCATCTTCCACGTATCCCACAACCCATAGATTGGATCACGATAAAGCTCGATATTGATTAGAGCCTTCGAGCAACTATCCTTACCGAATGATCTATCACACTGATTTAGGTTAGGAGGGCCTTCTTTGCCTTAGATTTGTAGATCCCATTATTGTGTGTTGAAGACATAAGATTACCTAACTAGTTTATTTGCACCCCACATATATTCCATCCCCACCGGATGTCTCGGCACGACCTTAGGAGGTCGGGTGCGAGGAAGAGTTACTTGTAGATTCCCATGCTCGCTGGTCACTTTTCCATCATACAGATTACCTTGTCATTTCTATAGACTAGGGTGCCGCAGTTCCCCATCCTTATACATGCACCCTAGTCTCTCTGCATATCATTGCGGATCTGCACTTTTTGAAGCTCCTACATCCTCCTTCTCGTTCATATGATCTCCACTATGACACAATCCCTGGATAGTCTATGAATTAGCTAAGCTCTTCCTAACCCTCTTTTCTCATTAGGGTTTAACATTTCTATTTACTTAGTTGCTTAGGTCTATTTATTGCATTTTGCTTCATTTATTTACTACTTTGCATAATATTATATTAAACTACAATAGAATACTATATTCCATTTTAGTTTAATCATTTTGGTGAACCCGTACTTGATTTTCATGCTTAGGGTCCTCATTTTCCCTCTAGCATGGCTCATAAAGTTGCTCAAGTTTGTTTGTCTAATTTACTCAAGATGAATCCCAATTTCTAGGCTATTCTAAAAAAACCATAGACACCACATATCATCCTAAAGATATGCCACCACATGAAATAAGTCCTATCTTCAATTATTTATCTGATGATCCTAATCATCATGATCCTACATCTAATCAATCTATGTTTGACTCAATTCAAGATTTGCATTCTTTGTTTTAAGACCAATTTAAGGCTAAGGAATCCATAATTACATCTCTAAAATCTGAAATCCAACATCTTAAGGACACTTCTCATAATCATGTTTGTTCTCCTTCTACATCTCATTCTCATTCTATGTCTACTACATGTGCTCATATCAACGAGCCTCACGTATTACGTTGCTACAGATCCTCTCATCTTTGATCGCAATACTAAACAACATGACCTTCTTACTAAGCTCCTTAATCATCAATTGATCACTTTAATACCTACTCATTGCTATCCTCCTTATTGGCTAGCCAAATATCAAGGTCATCCATATTGCAATTATCATTAAATCAATGGACATAATGACAAGGATTTATATGCTTTACAATGTAGACATTGTTTCACCTGTTTCTTAGATCGTTTCTTTGAAGTGTTGATGAAACAAATAGGGTAACGAGTGTAGGAGGAATACTGTTCAAATGCTGGTTGATGGGTTGTTGCACGCGTATGACTTCCGAATCCACAGCTGATCGTGAGAGCTTCCTTTTGGCTAGGAGGAACTACCTGTAATGCAAAAACAAGACCACCAAAGGAATTAAACAATATGGGTAGTGAACTGCCTAATGTATGCTAGATCCGGGAAGTGTGATACTTCCTAAATGGCTGCCAATCCACTATTTTAAACAATTTAATGTTGTAAACAAAGTAAATCCTATTGTAATTTAAAATGATTTAGGTATCTCACTTAAAACACAATAAGAAATAGATCTAATCTAACAGGCTAAGCTAGAATAGAATCCAAAGGTCAAATGATTGGTTCGGGTTCTGCAGGTTTGACAGAGGTCTCAAGTAGATCATAGGTGGATGAGGGTGAGATGAAATTTGGTGGGTAGGTCTCTGTTCTAGGTTGTATGGGAAAATACAGAGACCGATGTCGGTTAAGGGTAAGTAGCGCGGCGGTCGAGTGTAACGGTGCTTGATTCTTGTGGAAATCTGGAAATGCCACAAAACAAGCTTTGGGTCCCCTTTGTGATTGCACAAAGGACTTTGGTTGGTCGGGATGAGGTATTGGGTGACTGGGGTAGGATTTGGTGAGGTTTTAATGGGTATATGGAGGTGGAAATGTTGGAGAAGGTCAATAGGTGGCTAGGTAAACAATGGATGATAAAATGATGATGAAATGAAATAAACCAGAAAAGTATGACGTTATACTTACTTGGATTAAGTCCAATGCTGTGAGTGAGGGATGGAGGTGCTTGATAAGAGGTTTGAAGGTTCAAGTGATCACAACTGAAGGAAAGCTTTCGCATGGACTGCATGTACATTCCTCTTTGCTTGGTTAGATCGGATCATGGCTGGGATGGATGTGCAGGAAAATATGCTTGATCTCCTTCCTTGCATGCATGGTCTCACTGGAATTCACTCTCTAAAGATGTGTTATCTCACCAACCTTCTACTTCTTGCTTCCAACTTCCAACTTCCAACCTTGAGAATAAGGTTGTTTTGGGGTTAAAAGGGTAGCCGACAATGGTTCCGGCTTAACCAGTGACAGTTAGGTATAACCGGCATCGGTTAAGGTGGGATTTCCTAGTTTTACTAAACTAGGGAGATCCTCTTGATTTCCTCAGATTTCATGTCCTTCACCCTGCAAATTAGACCGAGAGCCTCTTGTGAGCATGCGGGAATGTGGTTAGAGGGAAAGTAGGCATTAATTTTAGGGTTTGGGTAAGTCTCAGTTAGTTATGGTAACTTACTAAGAATAAGTCTTAGGGTGAGTTGGCTTGGTGAGGTGTATAAGTGAACTGTATGTGTGGATATTATTTAAAATAAGATATTTAAATAATAAATATAGTGAGGATAATGCATTAAATTAATTAAATTAATATTAGTGGGGTGAAGGGGGCCATGGCTAGGTGAATGTGATGAAGGGTGCTTATTCGTCGAGGGACCAAAGGGGAGTGTGACCTAATTTTAGTGTCTACATTTTTCCCCTTTTGTTGCGTAGCTTGTATTGGTAAGCGATGCTAACAAAAATAAGATGTGGTTGCCCCATGTGTGGGTGAATTTGATCCCCATCAAACTAGGAACTGATGAGTTAGAAGGGAGAATCAGTGAGTGGTTTGATAAAAGGGAAATGGGAGGAAGAGGCAGGTGGGAATGGGGGAGAAAGGGTTAAATGTCTACGTGGGAAATCTAGGTAATGGTTCTGGGTAAAAGGTAGCAACAGTCAAATGCACGCACATGAATAAACTACTGCATGCTACTCGGGTTTAAGCGAGGAAAACTCTACATTGTCTAAGGTTGATTGGTTTATCCAAACAAGGTTGAAGTGAATCCGGTATCGAAGGTATAGGATATGGTCAAGAAACAAAACATAGGTTAGGTGCATGAATGTTTAGGTATGTTCGGTACACCAAAGGTAGGGTCAGGATAAATGGTCACGGAAATAGGCTAGGTAAGGTCATTAGGTCAATCAACACATGTAACAGTGCCGCAAGGTATAATGAACACATGAGGTCAAAGGTCACTAATGATGGTCAGGTCCAAATATCTAGGTCATAGCATGGGTAAGGCCAAGGTAGGGGTAAAATAATGAGTCCCCAAAGGAGGACAAATGGAGGTAGTAAGTGAGGAGGTCAGGAAAGGTAAGGTAAATGGGTTGGGTAAAGGTGTGGTTAGGGAAAGGATCAAGGTGAAGGGTGGGGTAAAAGGACAAAATTGAGGGCAATGTGTAGGTGAGGATGACTGATGGCGGTCATGGATAATCGATGTTGGTATAGGAAAACCGACGACGGTGAGGTAGGGCATGTCGACCGATGCCGGTCAAGGGTAACCGACGTCGGTTAGGTCGGGTTGGTTATAAAAAAAAAAAATCCATGTTTTTATTATTCATTTGTTATTTACAAAGTGAGAAAATGACAAAAAAGAGAGAAAAGAGAGAAAAGTGTCTAAAGGAAACAAGATAGTGAGTTGGCAGTGTGATTGGATGAGGGTTGGGTTGGTGAGCAGCGGGTCCACGGGATCAGGGTGAGAGATTTGATTGGCGGAGGTTGCGAGTAGTTATTCGGTGATGGTAAAGGCTAGAGAGGGATCTGGCGGGCCACTAACACAACAACTAGACGTGCCACCGAGACGGCGGTAGTGCAATGAGGTAAGTGCCCAACTCTACATTGTGAATTGGATAGATTAGAGGTTTGGATAATTGTTATTTTAGGTTTTTGTGGGTTTTTGTTGTTTGTGGGTGGGTAAAAATAAAATTTGGGTATGGGGGGAATAATGGGCATAAAGAGGGAGGGGGAGGTTAGTGAATGGTATAGGTGAGGTGGGTAGAGGTCTAGGGGTAGTTTAGGTCATTATAGGTGGGGTAAAAGGGGTAGGTGGGAGATTTTTAGAAAAGGGGGTTTTGGGAAGTCACGGGATTTCCCATGACATTGACCAACATCGGTCAAGTTTGGCCAACGTCGGTTGGTAGAACGGTATTAGTCACCAAATAGGTGACTAATGCGGTTGCTAAGGTAACCATGGTTGGTAAGGGTGAATCGGTATTGGTCACCAAACGAGTGACCAATGCTGGTTTAAGGGTGACCAGAGTCGGTTAGGATGAACCGGTACCAGTCAGGATTTTAGGCACAAGGGTGCAAAAGTGATGTGGGCTAGGTAGTTGAGATGGGTAGGGTGAAAATAGGGTGGAGGGTAATGATAATTGGTGAATATGGTCATGGTAAATGTGGATTAATGTCGTGCTTGGATTAGATGCAGGGGAGAGCATAGTTACATATGCGGGACAGGGTTCCACCTCTACTGGTGACATTGCGTGGCATAACGACCCCTTTGGAGCTGCAACATGTGGAGGTAGTGGGCTTGAGTGGGATTTGTCGCTACCGACATGTTGTTTGGTAGCCCAACTTGATGGTCACGCTCATCGATAGATGGGATCCCGTGACCAACACGTTCCACCTTCGATGGGTGAGATGACTATCACCTTGGAGGACGTGTTCAGATTTTGTAGTTACCCATATTGGGTGCCAGGTGTACTCTATCTCCTCGAGGCCTCAGAGGAGTTGATTGGGATAGTTTTTGGTGAGGGGTGGCTGATCTGAGATTCCATAGCACTAGTTTGAGCTATGGAGAGATGTACCTAGCCCGTCCAGATGAGATGAGGCTAGTGGTTTTGTTGATGGAGGTAGTGTGTTGCTATACATTACCAGATGCAGAGGGTGGACACTTTCCCCTATCACTAATGGGGGTACTCCATGATATGATGGTTCATGAGACACACTTTTCCTGGGTACCAACATTCTTGGTGTAGCTATACAGAGAGCTATGGGCATATGGGCGGTTACGCAAGTTTAGCATGTGATGTACATTTATACTACACACTATCTGGCATATGAGCACATAGTGTGTGTGCGACCTATAGGTATTCCCTGAGTAGATGCATTCCCACCTAGATTTGTGTGGGTGGGATACAGGAGATGGGTACCGGTGATAGGAGAGCAGAGATCGGATAGGCCGACACATGATGTGGCGCATTTTCAGTAGATTACTTGAGGAGTTTTTAAGAGTGGACATTATTGGAGGCCATGTGTGGGATTCCCCTCATATAGGCATATGCATGAGGAGCTAGTTGAGCTCTAGCTAGAGAGGTGGATACAGGGTTGCCATGCTAGGGAGGATGAGATGATCCCGGTAGATAGAGTCGATGGTAGTTGGGCTCTTACAGGACATTCCTCCACCCTTCCCATAGTATCGGAGAGATGATGTGGAGAGGCCCTTACCTCTACCACAGCCCTACAGTGCCCACAGGGGAGGAGGAGTAGCTAGTGGATTGGTGGATAGATGATGTCAGATGTACAGACAGTATAGGTAGTGGTGGGCGGCTCAGTTACGAGCCATACCACCCAGACCGGGGCAGCCAGACCTAGCTACCATTACAGTGCAAAGAGACGCCCTACAGGGGCAGGTAGCTATGTTGATTACCCAGTTGGGTATACTGCAAAACACAAGTTGGAGGGTCTAAGGCAGGTAGAGTAGCAGAGCTACGTGTACAGGTGGCCAATCTATAGGCCCAGATGGTAGATGGAGGAGATGGAGATGGTCAGGGGGGATGGTCAGGTGGCAGCCTTATAGGCTTAGGTGGCAGGTTTATAGGGCTAGTTGGCCACAACCTAGGTATAGATTGGGGCCTTACAAGCACCAGATACAGGCATAAGGGTAGGGGGCACCACCACAGGCACTGGGAGTAGGTCCCAGTGCACAGGTAGGTGTAGGGCGAGGTGTGCAGGGGTAGGTACAGGGGCCGAGACCTATGAGACCACCATAGAGCTACTGTATGCTAGTCATGGGATGCCCTAGGTGAGGTGAGATATTATCAGGACCAGCTTATGGCGGCTGGGATAGATTTCATATCCTATGCCAAGTACAGGGCACAACAGGCATCCAGTGAGAGGATGAGATCCCGCACTCATAGTGTGGAGAGCACAGGAGGTCAACGAGCTCTGAGGCCTGATCAGGGAGAGGCCACTAGCGCACGGAGACCAGCTCTAGGTGAGGTGCCAACAGGGACACAAGAGGCCAAGGGTACAGGTGACATAGAGATGGAGGACATCTAACGAGATGCCTGATATGTGGTCACCTAATTTTTGATGTATATTAGTTATTTTTTGATATATATACGGCTGCTGCGTGCAAAGATAGTTGTATTTTTATCACATACCAGCCTACGTGCCGAAGACAGTGAGGATGTATGAGTGATTTGTATATTTTGAGCATATACCAGCCTGCGTGCCGAAGAGATTTTGTATTGATTCATTCTTTTTTTGTATATATGAGACCAACCTGCATGCCGATGACATTTTGTATTGTATATCGGCTGCGTGCCAAATTTTTGAGATGATGGACATGATGAGATGGGCATGTATATTGAGATACATATTGATTGATTTATATGATGAGATACATGGTATTTTGTGATTTGTTGATGTGTTTATGAGATATTGGTTTATGGCTTGTGTTAGATGAGATATGGATTTGTTACTTTGATGTGGATGGAAATTAGGTGAGTTAGGCATGGATCGAGTCAGGTTATAGGCATGGTTGAGTCAAGTTATAGGCATGGATGAGTTAGGTTGGTTAGGCATGGTTGAGTCAGGTTTTGTTAGGCATGGTTGAGTTAGGTTGTAGGCATGGATCGAGTCAGGTTATAGGCATGGATCGAGTCAAGTTATAGGCATGGTTGAGTCAGGTTATAGGCATGGATCGAGTTAGGTTATAGACATGGATCGAGTCAGGTTATAGGCATGGTTGAGTCAAGTTATAGGCATGGATGAGTTAGGTTGGTTAGGCATGGATATATTGAAAGTAGGTGAAGTTGTGATTCATTATTTTTGCAATGAATGATACTATGGGTCATATGTGAGATGTGGTATAATCCATGCATAGTGATGATAGAGAATTGGTAGGCGTAATAAATGTATAAAATATGTAGCAAATTGTTATGTATGTGGCTTAATTTCCAATTTTGTATATAAAAGGGGAACTAAGTGAAATGTGATGTAAATGGTGAGTTAGGCATGGTTGATGAATTGTTTAGGGTAGAGAATGTCCGAGCTAACCTCCAAGGGCCCCATGCCCTCAGAGTGTTGCCTACATAGTCCTAACGAAAAGGGACCTTAGGCCGATGTAGTTCTCCCATGAGCTAGGGAAGAATATGAAAATGAACAGATGGAAGGTTTTGGGTATGTTGTGGGTTTAGGTTTGATAGGTGTGGGTAGATTGTAGGTAAAATGATGTAGGTGAAACTGATTATGGAGAAAGAGGAGGATTAGCCCAAAGGTAAGTGTCGAGGACCAAGTCCTGTATAAGGTAATCAAAACATAAACAAAGATGGTTAAAAGATAAAAGGGGGCAATAAAGCCACATGATTAGGTAGGATCATACCAAGTAGATCATACCTTGGAGGACGTGATGAACATAAGACCCTAAAGACATTGCATGATGGACTGTTCTATGGGAAAAAGTAGTCACATGATCACCAAATGTCTAAGTTCCAAGAAGTCCCTTGAGGAAGTAGGAAATGAGAGTGGGCATGGTTCACAGGGTGAAGAGTAGGTAATTTTTATATGGTATGAGGTAGCATGCACACTTCGAGGTATGATGGGAAGTCCATGAGTGTTTTGACTTATAGTTGAGATAGACTGATCGATGTGGGAAGTCTATATGGGAAAAATTGAACTCCTTGAGGTCTTCGTGAAGCTGATCGATGCGGGAAGCTTCGGTTGCTCTCATTTTTTTTTGAAGAGCTTTACATAGCTATCCTTCGTGGGAGCAGTCTATTTATAGCAACAATTGGTTAAGAGGAAGATGTCCTTTTGAGGGAGTCATCTTTTTATTAGAAGTTTGACTCAAGGAGTTTGGTCCCATTGTGAGGTCTTTGCAGTCATGGACAAGACCAAGGTGAAAGATAGGAATCTTGTTCAAAGGAAAGGTGAAATGACCATGGGATCTCATCTAAAGGTAGACAAAAAGTATCCATGAGAATCATGCTATGTGCAGTGCCATGGTACACATATTTAAGAGAAGATAACGAGTGACGGGTACTCACATGATTCTGGTTTAATCATTAGGGAGGTGTATGGAGTGGGTAGCACTCAAGGGATGAGCCTAGAGAGAGACAAAGGGTGAGGTAGGACAATGAGTCAACAATAGAATGGTTAAAGATGCAAGGTATTTAGGGGCTTAGGCTCGGGTTTACCATTGAGAGAAGATAAATGATAAGCACCTAATCTATAGGTATGAGTCACGATGTATGGTCCAAGCCAATTAGGAGCAAATTTGCCCCGTTTACTTTTTTCTTCTTTGGTTACATGTTGATTTTATTTCAGGACAAGGTCACCGACTTGGAAGGTTCATTTGTGAACACGTTTGTCATAGGCACGTTTGATACATTGTTGGTAAACTTGAAGGTGATCCAGAGCGTTAAGACAATGTTCGTCTAATAACTCTAGCCATCTTAAGAGGTCTGACGAAAGTCATCATCGATGAGCATGTTATGGAGAAAATATGGAGTGAGGGGATTTGGACTTTGAGAGGTTGTAAGGTGATGAGAAACTAAGCTAAATGCCGAAGGTGTCGATTTGGAGAAGTTTTGCAATATTTTGTTTTTGAATTATTTTCCATTTTCAAAGATGAGGCGATGAGGAACACCAAAGGGATAAATGATGTGGTGGTTAATGAACTCACATATTTTCTTGGATTTTGTGGAGATGAGTGGTATGGCTTCTACCCATTTTTGTAGTATTGATAGCAGTGATGATCCATTGATGGTGTTGGGAAGAATGAGGATTGATTTCTCTAACAAGATCCAAACCCCATTGAGAGAAGGGCCAAAGGTCACGAGCGACCTGTAAGGCATGATTGGGTGTATGATGAAGATTGGAATGTTTTTGGAATTTTACACAACGTTTGACGTAGTCGCAACAATCATGGTTAAGGGTCGACTAGTAATAGCCTAGGTGAAGAATATGCTTAGCAACAGCAAGGCCACTAAAGTGACCTCCACATATGCCATCATGAACCTCCTTAATGGTATAAGGAATTTCAGAACTTGTGAGGCATCGTAAGAGAATACCATCAAATCCGCACTTATAGAGGAGTCCTCCCAGGATGACGTAACAAGAGACCTTTTTAAGGAAGGCACGTTGTCCGTTACGGGTGAGATTAGGAGGTAAGATGGAGAAAGAAAGGTAGTCAGAGTATTGTTTATACCAAAGGTCACTTAGGTCAGGGGTATTGGTTCCGATCAAGTAAACATTGTGAGGTAAATAAGAAGGTGAATGGAGGCGTTGTATGGTGACAAAGATTTTGGAATCGGTGGGTGAAGTGGGTATTTGGGAAGCTAAGTAGGCCATGGTATCTACAAATTTGTTGGTGGAACGTGGGATGGTTTGAAGGGTGTAACGATCAAAGGTGGTCAAAAGTATGTCTACATGATGTTTATACTTTTGAAGTATCTCATTACGACATTGGTACATACCATTGACTTGGTTTACGACCAATTGAGAATCACCAAAGATGTTGATTGATTTGACATCTAGGGCATAGGTGGCTTGGAGACCTAGTACGAGTGCTTCGTATTCGGAAATATTGTTGGTGCATTCAAAATATAGTTTGAAAGAAAAAGGCATGGGTTCTCCATCAAGAGGAATGAGGATAATACCAGCCCTACCCCCATGTTGACACTTGGAACCGTCAAAAAAGAGTGTCATTTGATAAGGAGGTTCGTCAGGGAAAGGGTAGCAATCGACTCATCTGGAAAGTCAAAATTAGAGGGTTGATCCCTAGAAATAGGTGCGTTGGCCAATTGGTTGGTGATAGCTTGGCCCTTGATGGAATTTTGATGAATGAATTCGAGGTCAAGATCAGCTAAAAGCATAATCCATCGTGCGACACGCTGATTTTGATAAGGTTTGGCATACATGAAGTGTAAGGGGTCGGTGTTGGTCACAACATAGGTTTTGTGGTTGAGTAGGTAATGGAAGAGTTTGGTGGCAACGAAAACTAAGGCTAAGAAAGAGTTTTTGGGATGGTTGTATCGGATTTTATAGTCTAAAAGAGTATGACTTATGTAATAAACCACCTACTCCCTGTGTTGCTCATTGTGATGAGCGAGCATGGTTCCCAAGGAATGATCAGTAGCGGATATATATAGGTAAAAATGTTGATCGTCTTTAGGTGGGATAAGTACGGGTGGTTGGAGAAGGTTATTTTTAAGGCCTCAAAAGCTTTGTGACAGTCATCATCCCATTTAAAGGAGACATCCTTCTTGAGCAGATGATGAAATGGTTGGCACTGATCCGATAATTGTGAAATGAAATGATGAATAGACTGCAACTTACCTTACAGGCTACGGAGTTGTTTAAGGTTAGTGGGTGGAGGCATTTCCAAAATGGCCTTGACTTTAGCAGGGTTAACTTCTATACCATGGAGGGAAATGATAAATCCTAGGAGCTTTCTGAGAGAACCACAAAGACGCACTTCTTAGGTTGAAGGCGGATGTAATATTTAATGAGGTGGTCAAAGATGGTTTTGAGGATGGCAAGGTGCTTGGAGTGACGTTTATATTTAGCCAAGAGATCATCCACATAATCTTCCAATATGTGATGCATGATGTCATGGAAGATGTAAGTCATAGCCCGTTGATATGTGGCACCAAGTGTTTTTAAGGCCAAAAGGCATGACTCGATAGTAGAAGGTCCCCCAGGGATGATGAATGAGGTTTTGTGTTGATCTTCTAGGGAAAGCAAAATTTGGTTATAACCCAGAAGCCATCCATGAGTGATATCATCTCATGGCCAGCGGTAAGGTCAACCAGCTGGTCAATACTAGGTAAGGGAAAGTCATCTTTTGGGTAGGCTAGGTTTAGGTCACGGAAGTCCGTGCAAATGTGGAGTCCCCCTGTTGCTTTAGTTACATGGACAATATTAGACAAGAAGGCACTAAAGTTTTTATTTGACAAGAAGATCAATACAAGGGGTGCATTTTCCTCAGCTTTTGTTGGATGGGTTTGGCATCGGGAATGGTTACAATATTGTGGACCACTATGGTGGGGTCAATACCAGGCATGTTTGCATAAGACCAAGTGAAATCATGGTTATGATCTCTGAGAAAAGAAGTGATGGATTCCTATTCAGCATTGACATCTAAAGATTGTTTGATCTTTAAGATGTGCGGGTTGTCTGAGTATGAATATTGATCTCGATAGTAGATTCATTCAACATGGTTTGCATCTCAGAGGGTAAAGACTGATGAATATATGAGTCTTCTGCACCAAGGTAGGTGAGTATGGATTCATCATCCTAACATTGAATGACATTGATTGAAAGTGTGTTGTCATCGATCATCTCGGGATACTGAAGGGAGGGAAGAGTGGAAGGGGCCTCGCCATTACGTTGAAAAGACAGAGGCCCCAAGAAAATGGTGTTTATGAAAAAAAAAAGTTAGGAGGGATAGATTCAGGATCCATCGACTCCGTCGGTGAAGGTGGTGGAGCGGGTGAAGAAGGTGGAGAAGAGCTAGTGTCCTTAATGAGTTCAATGCGGGCTTGTTTGGTAGGTGGTTTGGGAAAACCGATACCACTACGGTTGTTATGTTTACGGGTGGTACATGGAATAATGGTATGGCAGCCTTGCTCATAAAATCCAAAACCAAAACCCTTCCATGCACATTAGTGCAGGAAGGTGTGGGAAAAACAACGATTGGTAAGTGATTGGAAGTCAACGGAAAATGGGTAGGTTTGTGATGGTGGTTCGGGTGTGTAAGTGGTTATATCAAGTCCCCCATAGGTGAGACTAGTACGAAGGTGGGGAGGACCATAAAGGAGACGTTCTCTATATGGCGATCATAAGCGAGGGTGTTGGTAAAGGCTTCCATACTCTTGTGGAGTAAGAAATGTGTTGACACTAGATAGGTGGTAATCTCTAGAGTGAGGTGTTGAAAAACACCTTCCAAGGGATCAATGGTTGGTATGTAGGTAGCTGGTATGGATAATGTGTCAAAGGTTGATGTGGAGGTGGAGTTAATGGATTGGGAAGCTGATGGGTCAGCCATGGAGGTTATGGCAGCGGTAGGAATGGAGGAGGTATGTGTGGTAGAAGCAGCGGTTGTACTGGTAGGTGGAGGTGTAGGTGAAGCGGTAGTGGTCGCGGAGGTAGACGACTTGATAGGTATGAGCACATCATTGGGTTGGTAAAGCATGTTGCATGTTTTAAAAGGTGATGGGTCAAGCTGGAATGGTATAGGTGTGTCCTTCATGTTCAAACTTTACACAATGATGCAAAGTGGAAGGAACGCAACCCATGACATGGATCCAGGGTCTACCAAGCAATAGGTTATATTGGAATTCCCCCTCCAAAACGTAAAACAATTTAGGAATAGTGTGGGGGCCCACGCGAATGTGGAGGATGACGGTGCCTAGTGTAGAGGTGATAGTGTCATTGAATAAATGCAACATGAGTAGGTGTTTATGCATGCAATTATCGGTTATGCGCATTTGAGTGAATGCACGGGATGAAATGATGTTAATCTAGCACCCCATCATTCATCACACGGCATACCCATATGTCATTGATGTGGACAGAGATGAAGAGGGTTGGGTCCAGGTCATCGTTTTGGTGTGGCGCAATCTCTTCCTCTAAGAAGCTAAGGGAGGCCACTTGGTGAACAAGGTGCGGTGAAGATTGGGTGGTAATTTGGTGAGAGAGGCTACATGATGGGGTGTGATAATGGAGGCTACGAGTGTAGGGTCATTGGGTAAAACCTCAATAGATTTAAGAACCTTCATGAGAGATTGACGATGGGATTCCAAGGTTTGAATGAGGTCATATAGGGACATTTTGAGGGGAGATTGGTGTAATTGTTTGAGCATGGTGCGATGTGTGACGCCATTAGAAATGGGGTATGTGGGACCATGAGATAGTGATTTTAGGTATGGGTGTAGATGGTATGTTGGGTATAGGATTTGTTGGTGGGTCAGTTGTCTTTTCTTTACCCTTCTACGCACGTGTAGTGACATGTATCATGTTGATTTGAGGGGAGTTGGAAAATGGAGAAGGTGTAGGGTGAGTGATATAATCACACGACAGCAAAAAATTATCGGAGGAGAAAAACCCTATGAGGTTAGTTGGGCGCAGCAGAAATTTGGGTGGTGGCTCTAGGAGAAGTGAGGGTGGAGGTTGTGGTTGTTGAGTGGGAAGTATGGGAATGGGTGTCATTAAGCGGGAACCTCGTCAAGAAGGTCATCATCATCAAAGTTGGTTTCTGGTGGACACAATTAGATAAGGATGATTTTCAAGGCCTTGCAGTTCTCCACATTGTGTCCTGGCACATAATGGTATGCACAAATTTTAGTATCGTCAAACCCTTTTGGCTTGGGTTTGAGGGGGTCGTAAGGTTTGAGTGGCGGTAATGTGATGACAAAGGTCTCAAGGAGGTTGGTTAAAATTTTGGCATAAGACCCTGCTAGTGGATCACAATGGGAAGTGAACGTGGGTTTGGGTGTAGGTGTAGGTGATTGTTGAGGAACGATCATTTAGAAGAGGAGGGGGTCGAGCCATGGGTTTGGGTGTTGGTGTGGTTTTAGGTGTCGGTCGTGTTTATTTAGGTATGGGTATAGTAGATGGATGGGTAGGAGGGTGTGTGGTCATTTTGACTACCTTATTGTGGGGTAGTGGAGTTTTGTTTTTGGGTTGCACCTTCTTGGGTAAAGGTGATGTGGGTGTACAAGGTCTAGAAGGAAAAGTAGATGGAGGAAGAGGGCGAGTTACCCATGGGGATAATGGGGGTGTTATGAAGGTAGATGATGTAGGTCATACTTGAGGTGTGTGAGACAGGTGGTGAAGTGTAGTGGGTAGTGAAGCAATAGCTGAGGGTATCAGAGGTATGGGTGGTAAAGAGGCTACAGGTGTAGGTGTAAGTTGGGTTGGGAATCTGGGTATGTTAGAGGTTTGTGAGGAAGGAATGGGTTGTTGTATTTTTGGTTTATTGATGGGTGGATGTTGTTTGACCATGTTGGGTAGCTGAGGTCTTAAGACAGAGACGAGAAAAACGTAGGTGTGATATGAGGTTGATGGGTTTGGTTCTTGTTTGGGTGTCATAGTAGGTGTTGTCACAAAATCACTGCACCCTCGAATGGCCTGAAGATGAATCATGACATTCGGTGTGATAGTGACACGTGGGATCACCTCTCAAGCTATGGGACTTGGGTTCGAGGTGAACCTCCGGAGAAGGCTGACTTCCTTTGTTTAAACTAGGTGCTATGACTCTTCCTGAGATTAAGGAGAAATTGCAAAGAAATAAATCCTAAACTAGAAGTGGTGATGCACCAAAGAGTAGGGATGTTCAACTTTTGGAAGGGTTATGTGAGTGAGATGCTAGCATCCTAAATCACTTTCACCTATTGTAACTAAAAGGGTGCAGTACCACAAACTAGAAACACACGTTCCTTTGTTAAACTTATACAAAAGAGAAAGAACATGATTTGTTTTAGATACACAGATAACTTTATTGGAAAAATTAACACAAGCACATCTTAAACACCCACTTTACACAAAATAAAGATAATGTAACTTCCAATCAACAACAGGAGAAATACAATCACAGCTGAAGAGAAAATAACCTCATCACTTAATCTTGGCATATAGTAAATAATCTGAAGTAAAGGCAAGTTACTCAAACATACTAAGGAATCACATTCACAAAGCATGTAATAAATAATTATTTCACACAGTAATTCAGACTTTCAAATGGCAGAGTGTAATTCTCAATAAAATTAAAAGGGACTTCACAAATATATGAAAATACTCTTCCAAGCTTGAAGAGTAAAATCACCAAAATCTCAAAAATTGTATATCTATGAACTCTAAGCATTCATCTATTTATAAGTTCTTTAGGCTGAGCCATTACAGTTGGGCCCTTAACTAACATTTTACTAAAAATAGAAATGTCATTAAATTAAGGGAACAAGCTCCCATGAAAATAGAAAAACTATTGCAAGGGTTTGACTGAGTCAACCCTGCAACTCTGACTAATCTGGAGCTCGAGTTGTCCTTCCATGGCTGTTCAACCCTGATTTGGCTCTGTAACTTGTTCACCTTTTTCGAGCTCCTCCTGGCTTTCCTTCCATACAACCAGTCTTTGATTGTATTTGAAAAATGTTTGATTATTCCCTAGATTTCTTCATCTTTAGGTCCACATGCATAGTGACTTACTACGTCTACTGTCTCGATCTCTCTAGTAATTCGGGCTGGTATTCTCTTCAGCTTGAACACGACCTTGGACATCCTTCCTATGAAGTTCTGGCACAAGACCATTCGATCAATGGAATCAGAATTGAAAATCCTTGTGACATCATCATCCCGCTTTACCAAGTCTTTAAAGTTTTCTGAATCTGTTCTTCAGGGAGGGCATCGATACTCTCATTGAAGAATTTACAATGAGCAATATCAAATTCTTCTGATATGTCATTCAAGGCGTCTGTGATCTCTAATCACTTATCATCCAACTTTTTAATCAAGTCTTGTAACACTTGGCACCTGAACTCCATAGCCTTCTGATATTCAAACAACTTTGAAGTATCATCAATCACCCCTTCCTGAAGAAGCAAGTCGAGAATCCACTACCCTAACCTCTTCCCATGTTGCTAGATTTAGATTCAGATTGTTGCTTTCCTCAGAGAAAGCCTCATCCATCTTCTGAATAGTTATCTTTGCCTCCTGCAAATCATTATAGATTTCCATAGCTTCCTTGATCAAAGGATTTACCTCCTACAGTATTCGTTCGATCCACCCATTTACTGATCTCCCTTTCTGGCCAAGTTTCTCAAGCTCGTGATAAGAGAAGTCATCAATAGAAGCTGAAACTGCTAAGGCCGTAGTAGATGAGGACTCAGTAGATGAAATGGGCTGTGTAACTCTCTGTAACAAAGATGTGAGCTGTTTGACCTTAGCCTTTAGCTCATCTTTCATAGCTTTATCCTTGTCATATTTCACCATCAAGGCCCCAGAGTAGTGTGAACATCCTATTTGGCTCCCTCATGAGTGGCCTTTCCCAATGAAAATCTAGAAATATGATAATCTGCAGCCGTGATTGTTTCCTTGGTTTTTCCTTGACAGGGGTGACGACCTCTATCACCCGTTCTCCGGATGAATTTACTGTCAGATTTGACATGGTCCTTGGTCTTTTGGCCTGTCTTTTGGGTGTTTGCTCCAAGATGCTGAGATCCATGACATCTCCTAGAGGCACCTTCTTTTTCTGCTTGGGGGTTTTCCTGAATAACCACTCTGGAATAGCTAATAATGAAGAAGATGGAGTGGTAGGTGTGGCACTCAAGGTTTGAGTTGAGGCAAGGGTACTGGGAACATTCATGGGCATCTGGATAGAGGTGGAAATGATGGATGGGGTGATTGATAATACAAAGCAGTGGGAATTGATACAACAGTATTGGAAGAAGGAATGACAGGAAAAGGAAGTGGAGGAGGGAAAGGTGATCCAATATTCTCTCCAACTGAGAGAGCTAGAAGGGATGAGAATACTTGGGCCATAGAAGGAGATGGGAAAGATGAAATGCTGGCAGAAGTGGGAGGAACTGATGGAGGAAGGGATGATGGAAGAGAAGAAGGAAGTGATGAACCTTGCGAACAATCAGGAGAATCGCTGACCACAATTACATCCACCCCAGTCTTGGCTGTAGGTATTTCTTGAGAAACAGGAGTTTGAGGAAGAGATGAACTTCCAACAACAAATGAAATTTTTCTTGGTACTTGTGGGGTCTTCTGAATTGACCACTTTCCCTTTGTGGGTATTGTTGGGCTTAAGACTGGTGGGGCTGTTGTACTTATAACTTGCTCAACTCCTTTGGGTTTGATTCCAAAAGTAGCCAACCACCTGTAGGTCCTTTGAAGAATGGGACCCGCTCTATCCTTTGTATTGGAGCATTCTTCTTGATACCAATCAATCCATGGAAGTGGTTGATCAGCAATACCTTTGGTCTTATATGCTTCGTCCAACACTTCACCATCATCTTGTAAATTTGTCGATTTCAGCTATCCCATACTGGTGAATTTCATCTACATCCAATCTTTCATAATCTCTTTGTCGGATGATATACTCATCCCAGATGTCTTCTAGTTGAGATGTGTGGGAAGTTGAACGTCCTGTCTCACCAAACTTTCCCAAGTAGTCGAAGTTGGTTCTTGGATGAAAAGTCCACAGGGTTACCTCGGCCATCTCTGCATCTACGTTCTTGGCTTTGTGAATGTTTTGACAAGAATACCTGCCAATCGAAACCGAGAAAATGTACTCCTACCTTGTGGCGCTTGTTTTGGATCTGATGGTAATCCAACAGTTGTCGAACCAACTCCAGTAGAACCCATTTATCTCGTAGGACACCTTGGCAATTTGCTAGGGGCACCAACAAAACCTCGGAATTCGAATGTAGGTGAAAGTGGGAAATTGGAGATAGATAGCTCCCCATTCCTGTACTTCTTTGAAGGCCTCATTAGAAATTATCTCGATTATACAACTCTTTGTCAAAGTGGTAGTGGATGACTATGAAGAAAGCATCGTTGACCCATCGAAAGTGCTTGCACCCCTCACTCAGAGTGAGCTGGGGATAGAAATCATAAATCTGGGATGTGCTGTGAACCCCCTTGGTATTTAGTCCGGGAAAATCTCCCATAGCAGTGGCAACGTAGACCAGGAATGATGTCATGTAAAATGAGTTTGTGGTTGACACTCTACCCAGCTGATAGTAGATGGAGCTACTGATATGCTCTCCCCACCTGATAAGCTCCTTGTTCTTCTTGATAGTGGAAATGTATAAAAACATCCACTCTTGGAATTCCTTGGCAGTTGGGAGGCCTGAGACTCGGCTCAGTAGTATGATTATGTCATTGACTTCCTAGATGAAGTCTGCCTGTACAAGGTTTTTGGAAACTTGGCCATGCTCTTAGCCAAGTAGCTTTTCATGACAATCTTGGTACATGAATCAACATCATTGTTCCAATGTTCTACTGCGCTTTCGGGTGAAATAGTGGCGTAGTTTGGAATGTCAGGTAGTCTGAGAAGATCTTCAAAGAAATCAGGATCTAGGTGAATGACCACCTTGTCATCATCATCCTTAACTGACATAGAATCTGCATCAAAGTGGGCATTGCGCAGCTAGAACAAACTCGGGACAATGCATTGAAGCAGGAAAACTAGCCGCAAGGACAAGCCCACTGTCATAAATTGCCTACATCCATGGCTTCTTGTTAGGAGCCTTTACTCTGTTCTAAAAATCTGGGAAGTCAATCTGACCTAAGTCAGTATCCCCTATGTTGCCTAGATCAGACGATAGGCAAGTCTGAGGAGCAACTCCAAGGAATGAATACTTCATCTTCTCTTTCTCTTTTGAAGTAGAAGTAGACATGAAGTTCTGGATTTCAGACGCTGAAGAAGAAAAACTTTGAAAGTCTATAGGATGGAAATCTCTGAAAATAGGATCTCTGAAAGTCTGAAATGCCAAGTTCCGAAAGTCCAAAAAGAAAAAATGCCGAAAGAAATCCCGAAACGAAAGTGTTCAAAATTCCAAGTGGAAACCTCCAGAAAGAAAGTTTCCAAAAATGCATTTCCCTGAAACTCAAGTGAATTTATCCAAATAAATTATCTCGAAAATATTTTCCCAAAATGGCCATCTACGAAATGGGAATCTCTGAAAATGTTTTCCCAAAACTACTTCCTCCGAAATGGTAATCTTTGAAATGGGAATCTCTGAAAATGTTTTCTGAAACTATTTCCTCAGAAATGGCGATCTTTGAAATGATTTCTCCCGAAATCCCACAGTGATTCCCAAAATTTCAAAGTAAAGTAATCTCCTTTGAGGTGAGCTTTCCCAAAGTACAACTAGCAATTCTACAAAAACTCGAGATCTACCTTGAGATGATTTTGTGAACAACCTGAGAAACTAAAGATAACTAAAAAATGAGAACATGGTGAGTAGGAAGTCCATTATTTGAAAACACCGAAGAAACAACAAAAAGAAAGAAAACAGGAGACGAGAACAAAAAAATCTAAAACCAAAAAGAAATAACAAAATTAACATACCTTGAAAAAGGACGTTGAAAAAGACAAGAAAAATGGATGTCAGAGATCTCTGTCAGGTGAAAATGACCGTAGAAAATCGAGTTTAAATAGAAAAAACCTGGCATTTATGGCAAAAATCTGATCCGTATGGGGTTGGTGAAGAAATAAATGCTCAAGAAAACTCTGAAGTTCTGAAACTCTAAAACCCAAAAGTCGAAAAATTGGAAATTCAGGATTTCAGACTTCGGGAATTTGGAAACAAAATGTGAATTGGTGATGAAAAGTTCCAAAACCCGAAAGTCTGAAAATTTGGAATTTCAAGATTTTGGAATTCAAAAAAATGAAACCAAAACACCAAAAGTCTAACGAAAAACTCTGAATTCGAAAACCTAAAAACCCAAAAATTTCAGAATTTCAGACTTTTGGACTTCTGAAAAACTTCCAAAATGAAAACTCTGAAAATCGAAATTTAACTATTAGACTCTAAGACTTGGAAATTCATTGTACAAGGGATCTCTAAATTTTTTTTTGTCGACCTCATTTGACTTATCTTTCAGGGTAAGTTAAATTGCTAACGATAGGTGTAGTGTTGACTTTGGAGGATGTGGCTAAATCTAGTTTGATAGGTGGATGAGTAAGGCTGGTGGTCGGGGTGACCCCTAAAGTGGTAATGGGTTTAGTCGAGACAAATGTTGTAGGTATGGGTTTGGGTTTAGGTGTAGGTTGAGTTATGGGTAAGGGTGCGGTGTGAGCTATAACAGGTGTCATGGAAGGGGTTGTGATAGAGGTGATTGTGTTTGGTTCAATTGGTCGAAATGTTTTTGGGTAGATAGTGGAGGTATCAGCAAGGGATCTCTGCATCTGTGTTGAGACGGGAAGTAAAAGGCACCCCCATAGTAGAGCCCTATCCACATAATCTAAGTGATCGGCCAAACATGAGAACGACACGTCTGTAGGTGGAGTTGGTGAGGACCTAATGGAAATTCTCATAAAATGTGTCTTAGAGACGGGGAATTGGCTAGCTTCAGCTTCCATGGGTAAGAGAGCCAAAAGTAGGTCTGTAGGATTTTGGGTGGTGATGGAGAATGCTCACCAAGAGGCAAAGGTATCTCAACTGGGTCTATGATAGGCGGTGGAGATGATGGGTGCTCCTCTATGGGTGGAGGAGGTAATGGGTGCTCCTCTATGGGTGGAGGAGGTACTATAGCTAAAGGCTCTCTAAGTGGTGAAGCTAGGGGTGAGATGGTCTCAATGTTAGTGAAAGATTCCTCCATAGGTGATGAAGGAGATGAAAGGTGTTCCTCTGTTGGTGAAGGAACATGGGAGGTTGGTTCCGACACGGAAGGAGGATTTTGGGCTAGGATATCCTCTATGGAAGGAATATGGGGTAATTGGGAGGTGACAGGTATGTCATTAAAGATAGCATGGACCTTGCGGGTATGGGTATCATGAGTTGAGGTCTCACCGGTTTGATCAGACGAAGGGGCATGGTTGGGAAATGGTTTCTTGAATATATGTAGGTTTTGGTTGGTAGGTGCATTAGGATTATCCATGGTTAACACACCTCTCTCGAGCATTTCTTGGACAATATTTTTGAAAGTGATGCGATTCTTGAATCACTATGAACCTTTACTCGATGATAGTTATAGAAATCATGTTCTTTATACCATGCGGGCATGGGGTGAGCAGGTCAAAACCAGTGTGTGGTTTTTATAGGTGGACAGAGTAATGGCTCGAATTTGATAAGATTTTATAAGATAGAAGAGTAAGGTTCCCCAATTGGGGTATATTTCAACTGCTCTCATTTGAATTGAAAAGTCTAGGACAGGTGAGAGATTAGATGGGGGTAGCCTAATTTGACAGATGAGTTGGGCTAGCCTTGAGTACCACTACGTTAGTGGTGCCCTTAGCTTTTGAATAATTGGTTTGTGGTTTGGAAGAAGAAGAGGTATCATTCGACTTGAATGCTAAATTCTTATTGCGTAATTGGATTTTATTCTCTTTGATGGCCCGAATCTCTAACTTTTGTGCCATAGTGAATGCCTCATCGAATGTTCAGAAGGTTTGGACCTATAAGGTCGGTGAAATATGTTTAGCACAAGCCCGTGTGAAGAGCTCGATGAGTTCAATTTGTGGCAATTGGAAGGTAAGTTGGTTGATTAGGCTACGCCGTGCGAGCGACAAAGTCTACGATAGATTCATCCTCATACTGACATGTGGAATATAGATCGGTCATGGTAACCTTCTTGATGATATTGATAGAGAAATGATCCAAGAAAGCTTGGGCTACTTGATTGAATGAGAATATAGAGTGTTTAGGTAACCCAATATACCAATCTAATGCAGGTCCAGTGAGGGACATGGGAAAGGTTCTCAAGAGCAAGGCATCATCATGAGCGATTAGATAACACCCATGTTTGAACGACCAAAAATGTTGCTGCGGGTCTTCTTTGTTATCAAACGATTGAATTTAGGCATTTCCCAATGCACGGGATATGAGCGGATATGAATGGATGGATGCATGGACTCGTTGTAAATCTTGTCGTAGGTGAGAGTGTTGCAGGAGCTGGAAACCAATGCCTCCAATGTCTGCATCTTGTCCAACATCAATTTAATTAGGTCGTTCATGGGTTGTGATGATTGGATGCCTCCTGTAGCATGAGAAGGTTGGTTTTGGGCATATAATAGGGGTGGCACTCCAGTGTATGGGGCTGCCATGTAGGTTGGTGGAGAAGAAGGTAGTGAAATAGGGGTACATACCCAGAATGTATAATGGATGAAACGGGAGGTTGTTGGTAGTATGTATATGGGGGTTGAAGGGTTATGGTAATGCTAGTGGCAATAGGGGCTAATGATTGTGGAATGGAAAGGACCACGTTCTGAAATGGGGTAGGGGTCACCAACACTGGAGGTGGTAATGTAGCTACGGGTATGTGTGAGACATTAGGGGTAGATGAGATTGTGTTTGGGGTAGTTGTCGAGGGTACGGTGGATGTAACAGGTGCCACAGAGGTAACAGACGTGGTAGTCATAGTGGGTATAGGACCTAACTACGAAACAACTGGGGGTAAGGTAGATGTGGGCAACACGGAGCTAGATGGGGCTGATGTGGGAGTGGGAGCGAGAGTCGAGGGGATAGATACGGGCATGTCGTATATCAATTAACCCAAGGCATCTCGAGTGGATGAGTGGGAAAGGTAGAACTGCAAGGTGACAGGGTTTTGGTCAAGGAGTCGTGCGAACTCCTCATCTCTGGTAGTGATAGTAATAGGTTGGATGGGCTCCATGGATGGTGAAAAAATAGAAGGTGGTGAAGGAATAGGTGGGAGTGGTTGAAAACTAGCGTGAAATATGAGTGCACTTGCTTGTCTTTGGGTCATCACCATGAGAAAGCAGATTGATCGAGTAGGGTTGCTTCTTTGTAAATGACACAAAAGAACAGTAGGAACAGGTGAATATGGTGGCAAAAAGTGGATTAGGTACCAAATGGTGGTTGGAATGTGAAATAGGCTAACCGATGCTGGTTATGGAAAATCCACGCTAGTCAGGGGTAACTGCACTTTGCCGATCACTGTAGAAAATGGACAGTGAGTGAAAACCCAGGTAGAAGGTAAAATCTGACAGGTATGCCAAATCTGATGATGTTTACAACATCAATGGGTATGATGGTAGTGACAGGGACTATGAAAAGTGGAAGAAAATGAATAAAAATGTCCTTTTGAGTAGGTTAGCAAAAGGACCTGGAACCGACGTCAGTTGGGTATAACCAACGATGGTCGAGAGATAACCGACGACAGTTACTGTGAAATTGAAATAGTGATGAAAGAAAAGTGGTTGTGAATTAAAATCTGATGTAGAATCAGACCCAGAATTCTAAGAATGATGATGATATGGCCCATGCATACTCAGGTGAAGCCGAAATACACCAGTTGTGATGAGGAGTGTGCAAGGATGAATAAAAAATGAAGAACGTGATCTCTCACCTCAAAACACAAGCCAAGCATAAACACTAAGAAAAATGTGATCCTAAGAGTGCCCTTTTCTATTATGTTTGTTTAGCTTATGCTATTTAGGGACTGACACATGAATTTTGAAATAGAGTTTTTGGTGAGGATGGATTCCTACAAAAAGGAGATCTAAAAGGTGAGGTTTCAAGTATGTTATGGTGGGGGCGGGCTTCGCTCTGAAGTATGACTCGACAGAGCAGCGAGCTAGGTGCCCACTGTGTCGTGATCGTGTGATCACCTACAACTTCTTCTAGGTAGGATGTTGTTTAAGAATGTATGTATTTTGAATTTTTGTGAGGTTTGGTAAGACTCAAAGAAAGAGAAAAGGAAAGAAGTGCTTTTCTATGATTCATTTGTCAACCATCAGCTGGGCATGACTTCCAACGTATAGGTTACCCTCAATTAATGTGAGCTAATGCAATAAATCAGAATGGAATGCACTTATTTTTAAGCCCAAATTGAAATGTGAAATTGGATGACATAATAAGATGAAGAGGAAGAGGGATGCTCTTTCACTACAATGCAGAAAACATGAAGAAATGATTCTTTTTAATTACACCAAAAGAAAAGTTTCCTTTAGAGCAAATAGAAAGAAGAGGTGGGTTACCAAGGAAGAAAATTAGTGTGTATGATTTTCAGAAGGGAAAAAAACACACAACTTTTCCTAGGAATGAATGAAATGCAAGGAACCACGAGATGGGTCCCACCAGGCATGCCAAAATGTTTCACTGTTTCTTAGATCGTTTCTTTGAAGTGTTGACGAAACAAATAGGGTAATGGGTGTAGGAGGAATACATGTTCAAATGTTGGTTGATGGGTTGTTGTGCGCGTATGACTTCCGAATCCACAACTGATCGTGAGAGCTTCCTTTTGGCTAGGAGGAACTACCTGTAATGCAAAGCAAGACCACCAGAAGGAATTAAACAATATGGGCAGTGAACTACCTAGCATATGCTAGATCCGGGAAGTGTGATACTTCCTAGATGGCTATCAGTCCACTATTTTAAACAATTTAATGTTGTAAACAAAGTAAATCCTATTGTAATTTAAAATGATTTAGGTATCTCACTTAAAACACAATAAGAAATAGATCTAATCTAACAAAGCTAAGCTAGAATAGAATCCAAAGGTCAAATGATTGGTTCTAGGTTTTGTAGGTTTGACAGAGGTCTCGAGATAGATCACAGGTGGATGAGGGTGAGATGAAATTTGGTGGGTAGGTCTCTGTTCTAGGCTATATGGGAAAATACAGAGACCAATGTCGGTTAAGGGTAACCGCCAATGGTCAGTGTAATGGTGCTCATTTTATCGTGGAAATCTAGAAATGCCACAGAACAAGCTTTGGGTCCCCTTTGTGATTACACAAAGTAATTTGGTTAGTCGGGATGAGGTATTGGGTGGTGAGGTAGGCTTTGGCAAGGTTTTTAATGGGTATATGGAGGTGGAAATGTTGGAGAAGTTCAATAGGTGGATAGGTAAATAATGGATGATAAAATGATGATGAAATGAAATAAACCAAAAAAGTATGACGTTATACTTACTTGGATTCTCGGTCCGAATTCCTGTGAGTGAGGGATGGAGGTGCTGATGAGAGGTTTGAAGGTTGCAAGTGATCACCAACTGAAGGAAAGCTTTTACGTGGACTGTATGTATATTCCTCTTTGCTTGGTTAGATCAGATCATGGCTGGGATGGCTATGCGCAGAAAAGATGCTTGATCTCCTTCCTTCGCATGCATGGTCTCGATGGAATTCACTCTCGAAGATGTGTTATCTCGCCAACCTTACGCTTCTTGCTTCCAACTTCCAACTTCTAACCTTGAGAATAAGGTTTTTTGGGGTTAAAAGGGTAATCGACGGCGGTTTGGGGCTTAAGGTGACGGTTGGGGTAACCGATGTCGGTCAAGGTGGATTTCTTAGGTTTACTAAACTAGGGAGATCCTCTTGATTTCCTCAGATTTTGTGTCATTCACCCATGGATTAGACTGAGAGCCTCTTGTGAGCATGTGGGAATGTGGTTAGAGGGAATGTAGGCATTTATTTTTAGGGTTTGGGTAAGTCTTAGTTAGTTATGGCAACTTACTAAGAATAAGTCTTAGGGTGAGTTTGCTTGGTGAGGTGTATAAGTGAACTGTATGTGTGAATATTATTTAAAATAAGATATTTAAATACTA
This sequence comes from Taxus wallichiana var. yunnanensis, assembly GCA_018340775.1. Taxonomy (NCBI): domain Eukaryota; kingdom Viridiplantae; phylum Streptophyta; class Pinopsida; order Cupressales; family Taxaceae; genus Taxus; species Taxus wallichiana. The sequence goes on along the minus strand of CM031240.1, from coordinate 337,002,160 downwards.
AATATAGTGAGGATAATGCATTAATTTAATTAAATTAATTAAATTAATATTAGTGGGGTGAAAGGGGCCATGGCTAGGTGAATGTGATGAAGGGTGCTTATTTGTCGAGGGGCCAAAGGGGAGTGTGACCTAATTTTAGTGTCTACAAACATATCAAACATCAAGGCTTTTTCTCATTCACTGCACAACATTAAATTACATGACCACCTACAAATATTGTACCTAAATGGGCTCCTAAGTTTGCTCCTCCTATACCTAATGAGCATCACACTATGACTTCTCATGTGCTTTCTTCGGTTAGTCAAGCGCCACCTATTCAACCCATTCCAACTAAGTAATGACATCTCAAGGTTTGTCTTCCATCGCCTCCTTGTACTAAGTCATCTACAACTTTACCTAATGAAACTAAGCAACATCCTCTAAATGTTGGTCTAACTCGTCCTCCATTTAAGGTATCTGCGACATCACTAGGTCATGCTCAAAAAACACCTCCTATAGTTAAGATTTTAATTCCACCATCTACTATAGACCATACCTATGTCAATGATTAGGACCCGGATGAAGCTTACTATGATGATGAACCCTTTGATGGTCATATACCTTTACCATTTCAGCGTCCCATCACTTTTTCTAAGGCAACTACTCCTTACATTGATCCACTTACTTGTCTTTTGACTAAATTTTCATCGCTTACATAGGGGGAATCATAGCTCCCCCTTGCATTGCTATCAAATTTTCTATCCTCCCATGTACTTAACACTTCATGCTTAGTAACTAATCTTCTCTAAGAATTATTACACACCTCTTGATACATTTGTATCATCATTACCCGATGACACACTCTTATGCTTTGGTTCACACTTGACTGTTGAGGGCATACTACACATGAACCCCACACACTGCACAATAGGTACTACACATTGTGTCTCTTCACACATCTCATGTCATATGTCTTATGTATTACATCCTACATTCTACATTTAGTCTACATCATTTCAACTATTGTGCATCTACACATCATACATATTCTACACACCATACTAGTATTCATCACACATGTCTCACACTCCTATTGTCTATGTGTATAACATTACATACTACTCATCCTACATACTACATAATGTGCTCTTCACATTATTAGGCTATCTACACATCACATATTTATGCATTTTTCTTATCACATGGTCATCTCTTATCATCATACTACATATTATTCTATGTGTTGTACTCACTACCCTATGACACACTCTAGTTCCTCGGTCCATACTCGACTACTAAGGGTATACAAAGTAAATGGAACTTATCACACTCACACATTCATCATTCAACCCTATCTCATGCGACATGTCTAGGTTAATGAAATATGTTATAGGCTAAATGGTCACCTGCTCCATCATCTTGTAGTGGTATATGCTTTAGGTTACATAACCACTCCCTTTATTCATCTTGTAGTGATAGACACTTTAGGCTAAATCATTACTCCTATGCTTAACTTGTCGTGATATACACTTCGGCTATAGGTTCACACACACACATCATTTCTAGTTCTCATATCATCACCATGCACACATACTCATCACAACACGTTAGACACAATACACACTTTAACCATTTCCCTATGATGCACTCTCATTTAAAGTTCATTCTTGATTGATGAGGAGAAAACTAAATGAACATCACTACATATGATTACATTCACTTGGGAAAATGTGGCTCCTATCATCCATATTTAATGCCATTCCATCCATCTACAACATGTTTCATATCTTGGTTAATTTTACTCTTGCTCACATTTGTTTGTATATGTTTTCTTTACTACACATGCTAGATAGATCTCTTGTATGTCATTACCTTCACCATACAAACATGTGCGTTGATGTCATTTTCTAGTTGGGATCATAGATACAGGTCTCTTACATAAAACATGGGGGCTTGGTTACTACCCGGTCCCACAACGGTTAGTGGGGTATCCACATACATCTACTACTGAGATGTTATTCTTTCATTTTGTACTTAACACACTATTTTCTTGGTTATACATGCTTTTGACATACTAGTTATCTTTCTAACATGTTAATGGGTGCTTCATGTGCAACATTTATTTTGCAGAATTACTTTCTTCCATGGCTATCTGTTGTTTTTACTTGCTTGCTATTATTTGTTGTTGTATGTGGGCTTTGCCCTATGTTTGGTGTGCACACTTACTTAATTATATGTGGCCACTATAGCCTTGAGTGTCTTGTAACATAATGAGTGATGTCCCATGTTTATAACCCACTTTTCGTATTTTATGATTTTCTTCTTAGGTGTTTACATTATCATTTTCTTACTAGCTTCTACATTGTTTGGTAGCTTACACTTGTTTTCTACATACATGCTTGTTTGTACTAACACTTGTTTCTAGCCACTTTTTGTGTGCGCTTTGGTTTCTACCAAGCATATTCCCTTCCCATGTAGGGTATAATTTACAGTTCATCTTTTGGGGCCACATCCTCCTATCCGTGATGTCACATGTGCCCCCAAAGAGGGGGCATCGTGAGTTTACACAATACACAATGCTTTACACAAGTACAATTAAGTTTAGTTTTACATCCTTGACATAGTGGGTTATATAGTGAGTGGGTTCAGACTAGTCTATGAACCCCATACACAACCGCTTTTATAGTATAGGTTATCCTTAGCATTACGGGAGCGATTCTACGGGTTAAAGGATACAATGAACTTTCCTCCCTACACTACTTTGTCAAGCGGTGTCGGATCACCCAAAAAACTAGTGAGGACATAGATTTCTTCATACATTCTCAGGGAAGAAGTTACAGGTTGGAGAATAACACATCTTTGTCCCTATACTTTTTCGGCCATAGTGGCATGAGATAACCCAAAAAATTCACACTTCACTGACAATTACATGATATACTTTTCTACACCCTTCCTCTCATCACAAATCGGGTGCACATGTTCCTTTTGCATTTTCATACTTCCATTAATATTATTTTTACTATATACATGTGTTTTTAGATCTATACATGCATATTTGACTACTTTATCATCTTCTCCTTTGTAAGTTTGTCCGTATGGGAAGCAAACAATGAACAACAAAAACAAACTACAACAATGGTGTTAACAACAACACCAACAACATCATTTGGCAATATGTACCTCATATTAACATGCAAGTACCTCACACACATTGATAACTACACATGTGCTTCCTCCCTAGGTTCACTCTCATCACTTTTTACACTTTTTTATCTTTAGTCTCCACGTTCCATATTTTTATCACTCCAAACTATGTCTATTCCATTGGCACGCTTTCTACATCACTCTACATGGACATCGGTACACATATCTATCTACACTATGTTCTATTTGTTCGAGTGTTCCAATCACCAACATAAAGTGGGGAATCTTTGTAGATAAAAAATCACACACTTTGGGTATTATTTAGTCCCGGTCTCATACTACTATTCATATGGTTTTTGAGTGGAGAACGTACTAATTAACCCATGCCCTTTTGGCCATTTTACTTTAGTTTCTATCATCACTTACAACCTTCCAAAATGACATTCCCGAGTTTGTTTTATTGCTCTGCTTCATTCATATCTCGAAGTAGGGCACCTAACTTGATACTAGGGTGCCTATGCACCCCTGGTCACATTCGTGGCGACCTGATCCTTTTTACACTTTACTCTTATCTTTTGGGCACTTTCTGGCCATTTGAGCTTTCCATATTTTTAGTGGACGGCCTTTTTAGGGTTAATTACAAAATTAGAATAAGAGAACCATATAAATATAAAGTTATGAGACCATAATGAGGGAACAAGCACTAAGCACTACTATCATCCACCTAAGGTTGCATCCATTCAAGGAATATAGAGCTCCATCTGCATCCATCTAGCCCCATCATAAGGGAAAAGGTTTTCATCTACATAAAAATTCATAGGAGGGGAGTTTATTCTATTCTATACACCATATATTTACATTTCTACATGTAGTTATTGCTTGCTACTTCACAAAGTGAGACTAACACAAGAGCACCTAGGGCATGATTTTGAAAAACACGCCTAGAACTACATTTGGGTCTGAAATGTAGTGCAACGCTCAACTAGTAAGTCCACCATTGTGGCTGTTGAGGGTGTAAATCTGAAATGAACCTCACCTAATTCACTCTTTACGTTCTGTGCTTCATGATACATCTTTCTAGCATGTCTCTTTCAAACCATTTCTTGATGACACACTCTTGTTCTATGATTCATTCTTGATTCTTTGAGGGGTCTTTCATAAATGAACCTCATCTTATACAACCACATTTTTTGGGGGGTATGTTTCTCCTATCACATTCATATTATATACCATTCTATTTCACCCATACACACCATATTGCATATCTTGGTTGCACATACTCTTTCTTGCTTATACTCATATGTACACTTTTTATCCATGCTAGATGGTTATTTAGTATGTCAATATATTTTCTATACACACAGCACGTTTACTTGGTCTTTAGTTGCGAATGCGAGACTTCCTATGAGATCTTTACATCCAACAATTATGCTTGGCACTATACCTTTTACCGGTCCCACTAAGGCTCTGGGGCATCTACATTTACTAATATTACATATCACAGGTGTTATTGTTTCATTATTTGCTAATACTTATTTCTAGTACATTACTTATTCAATCAAGTACATATATTCTTTGGCATACTATTTATCATTCTAACATGATAATGTGTGCTTCATGTGCAACATTTTCTTTGCAAGGCTATATGCCACCATGGTTGTTTGTTACACTTTTTTTTTACATTGGTTTCTATTATATGCTATTGTTTGAGGCTTTGCCCTTTATCTTGTGTGCACTTTGTATACTTTTAGCCTCTTCGGAACTAATTATCTTGTGACATTGTGAGTGATGTCCAATGTCTAAAACCCACTTTTTGTGGTCTATTATATCTTATTGTTTGCTTGATACATTATCTTTTTCTTGCACACTTTCTTTGCTTGCATTAACACATGTCTCTAACAAATTTGTTTGCATGTTCCTTGGTTTATACCATGCACATACCCCTCCCACCTATAGGGATACGGTTCAAATCAACATCAAGTCTCTCTTGGGGCCGTACACTCCTTTTGACGTCGCATACACCCCAAATGAGGTGTCATACCCCGATGTTTTCATCATCTTTGAGTTAACGAGATTTGATATCGAGCATCTCATAGTACACGAAGACCAATTTCAGTATGTTTTCCATGAGCATGACAACATGTCAACACTTTCAATCGTGTTACCCAATTGTCAAATACTGTAACCTGTTTACTAAAACTTACTTATCAAGGATATATTTTACATTACTGTAGACAATAATATGATTGGACATCATACATTTTCATGTTTATTGAATTGAAGTGTCAATTACTCTATTGATATTACAAACTAAGTTAACAATGAAAACATGTTGATTTGGATGAAAATGAGCTTGTTATTATCTAATTGTTAGTTGCATATACCTGTTGATATTTTACTACTATGTTTATAAAATTCTAGTTCATGGCGAATAATATTGCAATTTCTATATAATTGTTTGTTCATATAAGTTTCTCTAATGAAGGATACAACATTACTCTGTTTAGGAAAAAGGATGAAGCCTTAATAAATTAGGCCTGTAAGCAACGACCTTGGTAAGGATAAATTACTATTCCTTTGTTTATAGCTTGACTAGTTGATAATAAAAAGGTGATAGTATTTGTTATGATCTAGATATCATAATAATTTTGCAACTAAATCAATGATCATCGACCATATGAAATGGGGTTACATTATTTGGTTGGTAATCGAGTTATCAAATGATTATGCAAAATAAAAAATAATGTACAAGCTGATATGTATAAATTGGTATGGGCTAAGGACTATATATTATTTAAAATCTTTAAATGGTCAATCGACCATGCTAAGGTCCTTTGCATTATCGATTGAATCATTATTAAAAATAAAAAGAGGTGGAACATTGACGTAAACATGAATATATTAATAAGTTAATATTAATTGGCTTTTGATATGGCCACCTAAACTACGTTTAAATGCAAATATTTGATATTGCATGGGCCATTGGACCAACCATACTAAAATTTAGTTATTTAGTAAATAGTCTTCCACCATTTGATGTCTTCACTCCCTCCAGTTGTATGGTTGTGATTAGACGACATAGTCCTTGGAAACTAAAATGAGTTGCACGTTATTTGTTAAGTTTAACTGGATGTTGAAGGGAAAATTTTATAGTGTAAGCGGCGGTGGGTTTCGACATGCATTCAATGAGCATTAACTCTCCTCAAAATAAGCGAAGTAAGAAGCTTTTCAAGGAAGCTACGGAGATATTATTGGTATTTTTGTTTCATTCTTTTTGTTATCATTTTTGGCTCTATCTATTGAGATGTGGAGATATTTAGCATGTTATATCAACTTCTTGGAAAACCACGATACCGACATTGATTATTAGTTATGAAGGTACCGATCTAATTTATGATACATCGGTCAAGAAAGTAGGAACCATCATCGGTTATTAATCTCATTACATGTGCATGAGTGTTTTATTTAACTCACGAGAATTGGATCTAATTTTAGTATTAAAGCAAATCTATTCATTGTAATTTCATGGCTAAGTGACCTAAGTTTGTATAAGGTATTTATAAGCTAGAAATATAGGGTTAGAAGAGAGTTAATTATTATTGTGAAAATAATTATGAGAGAGAATTCTTGAAGAAGAAGGAAAATCTTGAGAGAAATAAATTACTTTACATCATGAGAGGTGTGGAAGATTGTAAATCTTCATTGTATATCTTCTAAAAGATTTGGATAATAGATTGGCTTGTTTCTTGGTGGATGTATCCCACACTGGTGAACCAAGTTAAATATGATGTTGAGTTATATATCTTATTTTGTATATTTATTTTGGTAGAATATCTTCTTTTATTACATGTATGCTTAGATCTGATATATTATCTATACAACCTGTGTGCTAATCCCAACAACTGGTATCAGATCTTTGTTTGAGGTTTTGTGTGTTGACAGATTTACTCACAGAGGGTTTTCTAATTGAGTGGGAGCTACAACAATGGCAGAAGAAAACAAATACAAGGTAGATAAGTTTGATGACCAAAATTATCAATTATGGAAGATGTAGATTGAGGATTATTTGTATCAAAGATATTTGTACTTATCATTGGATGAAAAGTCTAGACCTACGAAGATGACTGATGAAGAATGGAAGATTCTTGACAGAAAGGATTTGGGATCTATAAGATTGAGCCTGACAACATCTGTGGCTTCTAATATTACAAAAGCGACATCTACGGTAGAGTTAATGAAATATCTTGCTAATTTATATGAAAAACCTAGTGCTTCAAATAAAGTTTATTTGATGAAGAAACTATTTAGTTCTAAGATGCATGAAGGTGGATCTGCATCTAGTCATTTGAATGATTTTGATCTATTGTAAATTAGTTAAAATTAGTTGATATTTTGTTTGATGATGAAGTGAAAGCACTCTTATTCTTATGTTCTTTGCCTGATAGTTGGGATAACTTGGTAATGGTTGTTAGTAATACAAAATATGCTAATAATATTTTGAAGTTTGATGATGTGGTTAGTATAATATTGAATGAAGAAATTTGTAGGAAAAGTATAGAGGAATCATCATCTGGGAATGCTTTGAATGTAGAAAAGAGATAGGAAGAAGGAGAGATCCAAGAGTAAGAATAATGGGAAATCAAAGTCAAGGAATGATATATCTAAATCCAGAGGTAAGGGAATTACTTGTTGGAATTGTGGAAAGAAAGGACATGCAAAGAAATATTGTTGGTCAAAGGATAAAGAGAACCAACACCTAGAAAAAGGTAAAGAGGAAAATATTACAGCAAAGGTAATGCAAGATGCTCTTATTCTTTCTTTGGATAATAGAATAGAATCATGGTTTTAGATTCAAGAGCTTCTTTCCATGCAACCCCTAATAAGGGTTATTTTAAGAATTATGTCTAGGGAAATTTTGGGCATGTTTATTTTGGTGATGATGAACCTTGCAGTATTAGTGGTAAAGGGAAGTTCATCTAAAATTGCAGAATGAAAATACATGGGTATTGAAAGATGTGAGGCATGTGCCAAGCCTCAAGAGGAATCTTATTTTTGCAGGGCAACAAACTAGGTGAAGTTGATTGCATGGTTACATTTTATAGAAGACTCTTGAAAGTCACCAAGGGTGCTTTTGTTGTGGCAAGAGGTAAGAAGGTAGGAATGTTATATTTATCTACATGTATTACTGATTCCTTTTTTACGCATTATCTACTTGATTGAGATGCATGCATATGGCATAATTAGTTGGGTCATATGAGTAAAAAAAGAATACAAATCTTAAAGGCTAAGGTAAGTTATCAGATTTGAAAGATTTAGATCTTGATTTTTGTGAGCATTGTGTCTTTGGAAAGCAAAAGAGAGTGAGATTTCTCAAAGTTGGGGCAACTAAGAAGGAAAAAATTGGAGCTTGTACACTCAGATGTGTGGGACCAGCTCAGGTAGCTTCTCATGGAGGATCCTAGTATTATATTACTTTCATTGATGATGCTACAAGAAAGGTATGGGTTTATTGTATTAAACATAAATATGATGTTTTTGAGACTTTTAAAATATGGAAAGCCCTTGTTGAGAATGAATCAAATTCTAAGTTAAAGTGCCTTAGATCTGATAATGGTGGTGAATATTGTAGCAAGGCTTTCAATGATTATTGTTTAGTGAATGGGATACGTAGAGAAAGAATAGTTCTAAGAACACCACAAGAGAATGGTGTTACAGAAAGAATGAACAAGACAATCATGGAATGTGCTAGAAGTATGAGGATACATTCTAGATTGCCCTTGCAGTTTTGGGTAGAAGTAGTTGATATAGCGGTTTATTTGATTAACCATGGGCCTTCAAGTTCACTAGATGGAGGAATACTAGAGGAATCTTGGACTAGAAAAGAGGTAGATCTTTCTTTTCTTAAATTTTTGGTTCAGAATATTTTGTGCATATTGATAAGGAAAATAGAAAAAGTTGGATGTAAAATCCAAGAGATGCACTTTCATTAGTTATGGATCTGGTGATTTGGATTCCATTTTTGGGATTTAGAGAATTCTAAAATTATTAGGAGTCGTGACATTGAATGGAATGAAAAGAGAATGTATAGGGATCAAATTTTGGTACCCAAGGATGAACCGGTTGAGAAGTTTGTGAATGAAAATGAACTCTCGGATTTAAAACTCATACCTACTATAAGGGTTACACAGTAACTAGTGTCGGTTGACCCCTGACCAACATCAATTGGTTAAACTGGTATAGGTTACAGAAGAGTCAAACCAACATCGGTTAGCAGAATTGTCATTGGCTATAGGTGAGTGACATTGGTCACTATTAGAATTTGAAACAAATGTCCAGGAGGTCTAGAATGAGCCTCGGTACCCCAAACTCTTGTGAGAAGGTCACAAAGGGTAAGTAAACCTCCAGAAATATTTACACCTTCTCTATCTTATTTATTATTGACTGATAATGGTGAACCAAAAAGTTTTGAAGAAGAAATGTAGGATGAGACCCACATACAAAGTGGGAACATGACATGGATGAGGAGATGGACTCCTTAGAACAAAACTAGACTTAGGATTTGGTTAAGTTTCCAATAGGTAAGAGGACATTGCAAAACAAATGGGTTTATAGGATCAAGGAAGAAGAGGGTAGACAAAAAAGGTACAAGGCAAGGCTTGTAGTAAAAGGATTTGCATAGAAAGTAGGTATTGACTTTGGTGAAATATTTTCTCATTGTTAAAATGAATTCCATACATATTGTATTGAGTTTAGTTAGTAGATGATTTGCATTTAGAGCAACTAGATGTGAAGATGACTTTCCTTCATGGTGATTTGGATGAAGAGATTTATATGTAATAACCACTTGGGTATGAAGTCAAGGGTAAGGAGAAATTAGTGTGCAGGTTGAAAAAGATCCTATATGGGCTCAAGCAAGCTCAAGGCAATGGTACATGAGGTTTGATAGTTTCATGCATGAGCATGGTTACTTGAGATGTGAATATGACCATTGTGTTTATTTTAAGAATCTTGAAAATGGGAGTTATATTATTTTTTTATTGTATGTGGATGATATGCTTATTGTAGGATCTAGTATGTAGGACATTGGTGAGCTTAAGGAAATCTAGCTCACACATTTTCTATGAAGGATTTAGGAGCTACAAAAAGAATCCTTAGCATGTAAATACATAGAGACAGGAAGAACAAGAAATTATATTTATCTCAGGAGGATTATATCTACAAGGTGTTAGAAAGGTTTAAAATGCATAATTCAAAACTGTAAGTACACCTATGGATGGACACTTCAAATTGAGAAAATATCAAGTGTCCTTCATCACATGAGGAGGTCAAATACATGACATGAGTACCATATGCTTCAGCAGTTGGGAGTCTCATGTATGTTATGGTTTGTACAGACAGAAATTGCACATGTAGTGGGAGTTGTGAGTAGATTTATGGCCAATCCAGGTAAAAAGCATTGGAAAGCAGTCAATGGATACTCAGGTATTTGAGAGGGACATATAACATGCGGTTACACTATGGAGGTTGGATATTTCTTTATGTGGCTATGTTGATTCGGATATGGCTAGAGATCTGGATGGTAGAAGGAGCACCACTAGATATATTTTCACAGTAGGTGGGATGATAGTTAGTTAGATATCAAGATAGTAGATGGTTTTGGCTTTGTCTACTACTAGAGAAAAATTATGTTGCAACTACAGAGGCTGAAAAAGAGATGATATGGATGAGAAGGTTCATGGAAGAGTTGGGAAATGAGCAAGATGATTGTAAATTGTTCAGTGACAGTTAGAGTGTAATTCATTTGGAAAAGAACTCAACATTTCATTCTAGAACAAAACACATTCAGTTGAGATATCACTTCATATGGCAAGGTATTGGAGGATGGGTAGTTGAAACTGGAGAAGATTCATATGAGTGAAAACCCTGCGGATATGCTAACGAATCCATTAGAAAAGAGAAGTTGGAGATACACTCCACTTCTATTGGTCTTCGAGTTTGAGACTTGAAGAGGAAGAAACAAAGATAAGGAAATGATCCAAGGATGATGTTGTACAGGTATAGTGTAATAATTTATCTCCAAGTGGGAGATTGTTGAGATATGGAGCTCAATTACTTTAGTTTAGCATGCTATATCAACTTGCTGGAAAATACAGTAACCAACATCGGTTATGAAGGGACTGACATTAGTCACCTATGACTAGCATCGGTCAAAAAAGTAGGAACCGTCATTGGTTAGGGCTAACCAACATCGGTCGGTTATGTGCGTGAGTGTTTTATTTAACTCATGGGAATTAGATCTAATTTTAGTATTAAAGTAGATCTATTGATTGTAATTACATGGCTAAGTTCCCTAAGTTTGTATAAGGTATTTATAAGCTAGAAATATAGGGTTAGAAGAGAGAGTTAATGATTATTGTGAAAATAATTGTGAGAGAGTAATTCTTGAAGCTTGAGAGAAAGAAAGTAATGTACATGTGAGGAAGATTGTAAAAGAAAGCTTTGGATAATAGATTGACTTGTTTCTTGGTGGATGTAGCCCACTTTGGGTGAACCACGTCAAATTTGATGTTGATTTATATCTCTTGTTTTGTATATTTCTTTTGGTAAAATGTCCACTTTTATTACATATATGCTTAGAAGACTTGTGTGCTAATCCTAACACTATCAAGCTCTGCATGCAAGAAATAATGGAGTTATTTTCATGTTGATGTAATTAAACTATATGCATATTTTTAAACTCTGCATAAATTGGTAGTGAGATTTTTATGGGGTATTTATGATGTTTGTTATGATAAGAATGGGGTTTCTCATTCAATTTAGAGATATAGTTCTTGTTTGAATTTTAAAGAGAACTTGTGAAAGTTTATTAGAAAAGATTTTGTTGCACTCAGTTGACTTGGATAGGAGCTTGAAGGGATTATGGGCAATACATTTCAGGCATGAAATCGTTCTTCTCCAATATTTATTATTTATAGCATTTAAATGTTTTAATGGCTTGAGGTTTTTTGAATCATTTTCTTGTTTAAATAACTTGGACAAAAATGATTTTTGAGTGGGTATTTTCTTGTGATATCTCTGTAAGACCATGCTTGATAAAAACGGTTATGGTTGTGCTTTGTGGTGTGATTCGGCTATGGCCATTTAATAGGCCTTCGAATGTGTATGTGTTATGTTCGTGAATGTTGCACTTATTTTTTCTTTACTCAATGAAGGTGGGGTGAATACCCAATTAGAATTTTAGATTGGACTTAGTGGTGGTATATTTGGGTTTATGTTTTCTTCATCATATAGTCTATATGAATGAAGTATTGTCAAAACAATGTGATTTTGTATATGTAAATAGCATTGTTATTTTTTAGACCAGTTATAGTAAATGAAAGATGAGTTTAGATTAGAAATGGTTTAATAAAATAATATTAACCCAAATGGGTTAATGGCATACACATGTGTATATGTGTATAAGTGTGTATAGTCCATATACAATCACCATATCCAAAGGAACGCTCTCGGACCTTCGGGTCTAATGTTTTCTGAGTAAGATAGGATGACCGAATGATTATAATATTGTCGACTAGATAAATATGGACATCGGGATTCAAAACCCACTTGGGATTTGTTTTATATTCTCACCTTATTGTTGGTTACATGGTTTTTATTTTTACGGTGAACCATCCACTATTTGAACTTTGAATCTACATACATACATACATACATACATACATACATACATACATACATACATACATACATACATACATACATACATACATATATATATATATATATATATAATGATATTATATATATAAATATATATATATATATATATACAAAATGATTTGAAAAGGAAGGCTTGGGAAGGTAATGAGTTAATGTTTTTAGTTGAATCTGTGTATAATTTTACATTTACTTGGGGCCACTATGAGGATGTAAAGGTCGGGATTTGAGTCTTAAAGTCTCTAAAGTTGATTTGTGTGAGCTTAGTTGAATCACTCAAAGATGAATGTAATGTGGTTGTACTATCTTGTTTTACTAGGATAGGTTGATGTGGTTTGGATTTGTTAAGGTAAGTTTGATTATTTTAAGGTATTTCTCATTGAATAATTATTTTATTGGGACAATGTTTTGACTATTATTATTATAAAGTAATTCGGGTAATCTACTTACCTTTGAAAAGGAAAATGAATGGTCTATTGTTTATGAAGGTTATTTGGATTGCTTAAAATAGATTGACATCTATTGAATTAGCAAAAATAATACATTATGATGATTGAAAATGTAAAGGAATGCCTAGTAAAATAGTTCAATGATTACTTCATTATTTCTTGCACAACCAAGGTGGGTGGAAAACATAATTAATATGTTTTTGGAAACTGGTGATTTATATTTATGGTTTATTTTGTATCCAACCATGATTACTAGGTGATTATGTGTATTGTGAAATCATAATATATAATGTTTTCCTTTTTGTAATGTTATTATGAAAGATAGGAAAAATTAAAAAAAAGGGAAATGGATAAATGTTCTCTTTTATTTGATTTTAGAAAATAATTGGATAGCTGGATTTTGATCATTGAGATATTTTTGTGCTATAAATTGTAAGGATGAGGTGGATAACCTTTTCATGCAGTTTGGTTGGAACTGACCATGTACAATTTTGTACTTCAACATTTTCAGATTGTAGGTTAAAGAGCAATGCAAAAAAAAAAAAAAAGGTTGTATCTTATATAAGGATCTATCATATTTGTTGATGTTATTCTAAGTTGTGAAATATCATGATTGTGTTATGTTGATTAAATTTGATTCTTGAGAATATCCTAATGGTACTTGTAATATAAAAAGAGAATATATGATTCACTTTCTTATTTTAAAAGGAAAGACAATTTAGGCTATATGTTCATTATACTATTTTTAGAAAAGGATTATTGTACTTATAATCAATATCAAGTCGATGTTTATAAAATGGCTGGATATTTGTTGTGAGTTATATTATTTTGAATATTGGTTTCAACAACGATGTCGTTAAAGTGTGATTAACATTATATGGATAATGCGTGATAAGAATTATCATGATGATTATATGATGATTAATTATGACATAGTTATATAATAGAAGAAAATACAACCATGGTCATTGATAAACTATTTCAACCTGATAAGTATAATATAAGGTATGATTTATGGAATAATACGACAATGCAGTGATAAACAAATAGTGGGCTGCGATAATAATAAAGTAATCTATCTTAAATTACATTTAAGATGCACAATGGATGTACATAAATATCTTATAGAAATGAATACGACCTATTGCAAAAGCTAAGTTATGAACCTTAGGAACATATTTGGATGCGATAAATGTATCATTGTGATGTAAGGGAAACCTATTAGTAAAACTAATTCACTTATAATTTTATAAGCTAAGTGTTATGATGTTCCTAATTAATGGAACTTGGCAGGCCAAATTCAGATGGTTGTTGTAAATTAGTATCCATTTAATGATGCATGTCATTAAATGCATATTGATGTATAACAGATATCCTAAGTTGTCCATTCGAGGGTCCATGCTTATTATGATTGTCATAACTAGAAGAGAATTGTGTCACGCTAAAGTTATGAAGGTTCTTTATAGGGTAAAGATGAACTTATCTATCTTAGTAAAATGAGTTAATCTAGTAATTAAAGATGACACTCATGAATTCTTAAGATGTTAAAAAATGAACTAAATAAATTAAGAATGGGAAGGAATCCGATACTTATAATGAATAAAATGGCATGGTGAAAGACAAGTTTCTAATGACGAATGTGCCATCATGAAGCTGAGCATGGAAAACATGTCTCTAAAACTTTGTTTAACATAGTGCAAGATGTTAATTACACTATCAAATTGAGTTCTAACCTAATTGTGAGATCACCGAATGGGATTAAATTAATGAATTTTAGGTAGAATCTTAAGAACCACACTTGATCATCTATACCTGAAAAAGGTTAACCAATTGTATACTTTGTATACACACTTTTGGAGAGTGAGTTATGGGGATCAAGGAGATCTAGATCTGAACCCATACAATTGCACATGGTTATGATAGCTATTGGATGGGTTTTGAACATTAATTAATGTTCGATTAATCTACAGGAGGAAATTAATCATTTAAGGCATCAAGATAATTAATAATGCTGGAGTAATTTAGTATTTGTTGTAAATGATGACATTTATTTCAACGTAAAACAAATTAAGGGGTTTTTAAATCTTGTATGATGGAATTTAATTAATGTTATTTAATTCATTGAAGGCATGAACTATAATTAAATGAGTCGAAAAAAAAATCCCTAATTCGATGAAGTAAAAATTGGTGTTACATTTTGGTATCATAGTTGAAGGTTATAACTCTTGGACTAATTGGGTCCTTACGCTAACTAAATATCTAAATTTGTTAACTGAAAACAATGGATATGTGAAGGATGAACCGTGGAGAATGAACCGGATCAAATAATGATGTAGTTTTGGTGGTAAATAAGTTAGATAAAAATTGAACAATAATTCATGACACATAAAACTGAAAAGTTTCTTTGAGTAGTTGTTGAGTGTGAAAATGATCAGCCAAGGTAAATAACTTGAATTGATTGATAACAATCAGCAAGGGAGTTGCTTGATTGTTGAAACTGTCTTGATGGTAGATTTGGAACTTAAATCCAATATTAAATTAAAACCCAAATAGGGTAGATGAAGTAGAAAACATGGACTGTCTATTGTGATGCAGAGTTTAGAAAATCCAAAAGGCTAGAACAAAATCTGCAGTCAAATTCTAACTCGTAATACGAGAATATAACAAGAGAATTAGCTCTTCTTCACCTACAACTTTAGGGAAAGTGGTGGGAATGTTATGGTAGGAAATGTGGACTGGCGAGATATAAACAATAAGAACTTGCTGCAATTTATAGCAAGAAGTAGAAAAATGTTGTGGTGGTTGATAAGCTAAGATTAAGGAACAAGTATTATAATATGATATCAGGTAAGTTAAGTAGAAATTCATGTTGTTGTATTAAAAAATTTATATTAACATAGCTGAATTACTTGTATTTTGTGATTAGCTGAAAATATAAATTGAAATTTGATTTTTCCTTACCATATGACATGAAATTTGGTTAAAATGGTAAACTTGTGTTTGTCAATACAACATTGACGTTGTCTGAGCTTCATCATGAAATTTGAAGTTAAAAGTGAGATCTTTAAAAGACTTAAGACATAATGGTTAATAAAGATTGTTCTGAAGTAAATCAATGGGATATTGGTTTGGGAACCAATTAGATGCCTTGGAGGTATGCAGAAAACAACAAGCATACATGGCATAGAAAGGAACTTTTTCTTAGAAACGTAAGATGCTCTGGTTTCGCTAATGATTTTAAAATCTGGAAATGAGTTGTTATCGCAAAATTCATATTTGAGTTTTTTAGGATCAAACTAATGACCATGTAATCATTAGTTATCATGGGCTAACTAATCAAAAATATGTTGTCTGATTTGAATAGGTTGGTTGAAATATAGTTATGGCTTCCTTATTAAGTCTACAAATAAGTATATGATTTAGGAATCTATTTTGTCTTCATGAACCTTTATATACGCCTTTGATTGATAGGCAAGAAACCCATTAAGAGTACAATATAAATCTGTTGTTTAAATGTATCTGGGTCTTCATGATACTTTTTGAATACTCTAAGAAAAAGAATATACTTATGTATATAACATTTGCCTTTGTATCCATGTTTATTGTTCCTAAGTCTAACTCGAGTGCCAAATGGTTCGAACCGAGTCAAATGGATACATGTGTTCTGATTTTGGGACTATGAATGCTTAATCAATGGGGTGTATATCTGGGACTGATTATGCATGTATACCTTCTCTTGTTTATTGGTTAAAAACCCATTATGGGTGCAATTTGAACTGGGATGTAAATCTTTCTGGGTTTTGGATAGGTTCTTTGAATACCCAATAAAAGAAAGTATATGGATATTAATAATATAATGCCTAATATGCGTGAAGATTATGGTTGATAATTTTTATGGGTAAATGAGACCGTGTATGTATGTATAGATATGTATGTGTGTGTGTGTGTATATATATATATATGTATGTATAATATGTATGTATGTATTATGTATGTATGTATGTATACATACATACATACATATGCTAGTTGGGGTTCCAAATTGAGACAAAAGTTATGTCTGTGATCTATTGTTTGAGAGCCTTATATGGCACAAATTTTATTGATAAGATCTGGGAATTAATCCTATGACTTTATGAACTAAGGTTGTTGATAACAAGATCGATTGTGTGAGGATATAGTAACTCATTGTGTAGTCAAATAAGTTCAATGGTATGAACAATTAATTTTTCTTATGTTAAGGAATAATATAGTATGGGTTGTAAAGATTAAGGTATTTCATATCGTTAAAGTTTTTGATATGTACCTTAATTCAGCCAAGTTGTTATTATTCTACCTTTTTCGAAGGGTGAATTTTCATCTATGTTTTGAAATGATTACCAATATAAGCCAATAATATATTAATTATTGTATATAAGAATTGAGGAAATCCTTATTATAGTATGGCTTGTATACGTTTTTGAACCTAACAATAGTATATATCATTGTTGATGATCATTTTGAAATGGATATCAAGTTATAAAAGTGTAACATTAGCATTATTATTGCATAAGATTAATAGAGGATTGATAATTCAAGGGTAATGTTTTCTGGTTGAGAAAAATTAGTTAAAATGATTGGGACCATGAGTTAAGTACGGGATCCTTGCATCTAAAATATTTTACTCCTTAAATAGTGGACACAATTGAGAGTTTCACACCATTATGTATCACCTTACAACTTAGGTTGGGGATAGCAGGTTATACAAATCAGTTGAGATTTCCCTGGTGAAATTTGTGCTTGTTAGGAAGGGTTGGGATGTTCTAATAGTATTGCCTCCGTAGGCAAGGAGGATCTTTTTTCTACAATTACTTGTGTCTTCTTAGGAAAAATTTGTGTTGTTCTATTTACTATGGGGAAATATAAATCAGCTGAGAGAACATTGGGATCATTTGTTTGGACTCAAAAAGAACTAGTTAAGGAAGCTTCAGTATGAGTTTATGAAGATACAAAGTATTTGTTCCATATATGTTCTAGTATATCTATTGAACGTTTTCCTAACCAAGGATGAATCAAATAATTGTACTCAGGTATGTAAATCTAATATGTAATACTTTGGCTTGGTTGGGAGTATTGGATATTGAAAAGGCATTGTTGAATGAGGAATGTAGTTCTGATTATCCAGTTGGTGATCCTTTTGATAAAGTGGTTGATGATGTTGGCATACTTAAGTATTAAGATCAACATCTACTTGGGAATAAAACCATGAATGTTATCCATATATAGAATCATTTTATATAAATTAAAGTACCATTAAGAAATGGAAGGAAATTAAGATCACCTAACAGGAGGAAGGTGACTTAATGAATATAAAATCCCCTAGGATTTGAATGTTGTTATCAATGATGTTTGGCTTGGGTAATAAATTGTTGTTGAAGATGTTTGTATGAGATCATTGTTAATTAAAAATATATTTTAGAACTATATTGATTTCAATATAGTAAGGATGTTTGATCCTTCAAAATTTAATGAGAAATGATTTGATTTTTGTATGAATTGAATGCAACCTTCACGGGATGTTACTAATTAAGGCTTACTTAGTTGTAACAAGATGAATGACTATAGTTTTTGGAGGTAAGGATCACCTCATGATATTTATGATCATTGATTTAAAATTGAATAAAAGATCGACGGTTGAAGTAGGTATGGATAAACTACTTATAAGAGGTTAAAAGAATCAAGGATACATTGTTTAAAAAAAAATGTGAGTATGGAAAGTGGTTATGAAATTGGAAAGATAGAAATGTCATTTCTTATGTTGTTAATAGACTAACAACAACACTTGTACTGAAGGTTTTGGATCCCAATAGGAACTCGCTAGGGTAACGACCTTCCTTAGGAAGGGGTTGGGTGAAATAATTTTGTAAAATAATGTGGATATTGCTTTCAAAGAAAAAAATTGAAGAGCATGAATAGACTATGCTCCCCACCACATGGAACTTGTTGACATAACGTATGACTTGTAATACTTGAGGTAATTTCTTCTATGAAAGTTTCCTAAAATTGGAAACAACTAATTGGGGGCTAGAAAATATATTCACTTAGTCTGATCTAGATGTAAGACAACACAGTCAGTTGGAGATTTTCCTAATATAAGATGAAAACATTAACTTCCTCAAGTAGAGGAGTGTTAAAATAAAAAAGAAAAGCAATCTTATTATACATAAAGAGTATAAGTACTGGTAGACAGGGATCAAGAAATATAAATAAAAAGGAACAATTTAAATGATTTAAGTAATCATTGGTAATAAATTTAGGATGAAGATATTTGAAAGATGAAAACCATAGATATATTTTGGTAAAACGAGGCGGAAAAAGGAGAATTATTGGATGCATTTCATGAGAATTGGGAATTACACAAAGAAAAATCTAAAAATACAAGTATACGAATAAAACAAAATGGTTTTAGAAGACTTGGTGAGATTAAAATAATGTTTTCCTTGTTTTTTCTGCGATAAATAACTTTTTTTTTTTAACTTTGTGTTATGCATATTAAATAATATTGCATGTAAAGACTAGCTGTAATGATAAAAATTATGTCATATTTTTTAGTGTGTGATAGTTTTTGCTGATTAAAAGGTTGTTACAACCACTAAAATTGAATTCAGATGAACATAAATATGGAAAAATTGCAAGTTTTTGATGGAAATGATTGTTCTCCTTAGTTATTGGATATAATTATATGTTTGATTATTTTGATTTGCGTTTAATGAGTAAAAATCATTAGGACGATGATTCATTAAGGGGGGAAGTATGTCATACCCCATTGTTTTCATCTTGTTGAGTGTAAAGGAGCTCGATATCGTGCAACTCATAGGACATGAAGAACAATTTGGTATGTCAGTACATGAGCATGGTGGAATATCGACACTTTCCATTGTGTTCGCAACTTCTAGATATCTGTAATTTGTTTTCTTAACCTTACTTATCAAGGATATATTTTACCTTATTATAGACAATAATATGATTGGACATCATACCTTTGCATGTTGCTTAGATTGAAGCCTCAATTACTCTATTGATATTGCAAACTAAGTTGACAATGAAAACAGGTTGATTTGGATGACAATGAGCTTGTTATAATTTAATTGTCGGTTGTATATACATGTTGATATTTTACTACTATGTTTATAATATTTTGGTTCATGTTAGAACTATATTGTAATTTCTATATCAGAATTTGTTGATCTAAGTTTCTCTAATAAAAATTATCGTTGTTCAAGAAAAAGGATGAAGCCTTAATAAATTAGGTTAGTGAAAATAACCTTGGTAAGGATAAATTACTATGCCTTTGTTTATAGTTTCTTGGTTGATGATAAAAAGGTGATATTATTTGTTATGATCTAGATATCATAATACTTGTGTAAATAAATCAATGGTCATCGACCATATGAAGTGGGGTTACATTATTTGGTTAGTGATCGAATTATCGAATGGTTATGTGAAATCAAAAATAATGTACAAGGTGGTATGTATAAATTGGTATGGGCTAAGGACTATATATTATTTAAAATCTTTAAATGGTCAATCGACCATGCTAAGGTCCTTTGCATTATCGATTGAATCGTTATTAAAAAGAAAAATAGGTCAAAGATCGACCTGAACATGGATATATTAAGAATTTATTATTAATTGGCTTTTGATATGGCCACCGAGTTACGTTTAAATGTAGATATTTGATATTGTATGGGCCATTGGACCGTCCATTCTAAATTTTAGTTATTTAGTAAATGGTCTTTGACCGTTCGATGCCTTCACTCCTCTAATTGTATGATTGTGATCGGATGACACAATCCTTGGAAACTAAAATGGTTTGTTATTTATTTGCTAAGTTTAACCGGATGTTGGAGGGAAACGTTGATGGTGCAACTGGCAGTGGTTCTAGCATGCATTCAATGAGCATTAACTCCCCTCGAAAGAAGTCAAAAGCTTCTCAAGGAAGATACCAAAGAGATTATTGGTACTTTTGGTTTCATTCTTTATGTTATTTTTTGGATCTATTGAGCTCTGCATGTAAGAAATAATGGAGCTATTTTCATGTTTACTGTAATTGCACTACATGCATATTTTTAAAATTTGCATAAATTGGTAGTGATATTTTTATGGGCTATTTATGATGGCTGTTATGATAAGAATGGGGTTTCTCAATCGATTTGGAGTTATAGTTCTTGTTTGGATTTTCGAGATAACTTGTGAAAGTTTACTAGAAAATATTTTGTTGCACTCAGTTGACTTGAGAGAGCTTGAAGGGATTTAAGGCAATACGTTTTAGGCATGGAATCATTCTTCCCCCATCTTTATCATTTATATCATTTAAATGTTTTAATGGCTTGAGGTTTTTCAAATTGTCCTCCTGTGTAAATAAATTGGACAAAAAAAGATTTTTGAGTGGGTATTTTCTTGTGATATCTCTGTATGATCATTCTTGATAAAAATGGTTATGATTGTGCTTTGTGGTGTGATTCGGCTATGGCCATTTGATAGGCCTTCAAATGTATATGTGTTATGTTCATGATTGTTGCACTTAAGTTTTTATTTAATCAACAAAGCTAAGGAGAATACCCAGTTAAATTTTTTCAGATTGAACTCGGTGGTGGTATATATGGGTTTATGTTTTCTTCATCGTATAGTCTATACGAATGAAGTATTGTCAAAATAGTGTGGTTTTGTATATGTAAATAGTATTGTTATTTTTAGACCAGTTATAGTAAATGAATGATGAGTTTGGATTATAAATGGTTTAATAAATTAATATTAACCCATCTAGGTTAAAGGCATTCACATGTGTATATGTTTTTAAGTGTGTATAGTCCATATACGGTCGCCATATCCAAAGGAAATCTCTTGGCCTTCATGTATAATATTTCTTGAGTAAGATAGGAAAGTAAAATGATTATAATAATTTTGAATGGATAAATATGGACGTCGAGATTCAAAACTATTTGGGTTTTGTTTAATATTCTCACCTTATTGTTGGTTACATGGTTTTTATTTTTACAAAGTGAACCATCCACTATTTGAACTATATATATATATATATATATATATATATATATATATATATATATATATATATATATATATATATATATATATATATATACACACACATAATTATTTGAAAATGGAATCATGGCTTGGGAAGGTCACGAGTTAATGTTTTTAGTCGAACCTATGTATAATTTTACATTTACTTGGGGCCATTATGAGAATGTAAAGGGCAGGATTCAAATCTTAAAGGCCCTAAAGTTAATTGTGTGAGATTAATAGAATCACTAAAAATGAATAGCTCGATGTGGTTTGATTTGTTAAGGTAAGTTTGATGATTTTAAGGTATTTCTCATCGAATAATTATTTTATTGGGACAGTGTTTTGATTGTTATTATTATTAAGTAATTTAGGTAATCTACCTTCCTTAGAAAAGGCAAAAGAATGGTCTATTATTTATGAAGGTTATTTGGATTGCTTAAAATAGATTGACATCTATAGACTTAGCAAAAATATTACATTATGATGATTGAGAATGTAAAGGAATGCCTGGTAAAATAGTTCAATGATTACTTCATTGTTTCTTGCACAACCAGGGTGGGTGGAAAACATAGTTAATATGTTTTGTGGAAACTAGTGATTTATATTTATGGTCTATTTTGTATCTAGCCATGATTACTAGGTAACTATGTGTATTATGAAATCATAATATTTAATGTTTCCTTTTTGTAATGTTATTATGAAAGATAGGAAAAAGTAAAGAAAAAGGGAAATGGTAAAATGTTCTCTTTTATTTGATTTCAAAAAATGATTGGATAGCTAGATCTTGATCGTCGAGATATTTTTTTGCTATAAATTGTAAGGATGAGGTGGATAACCTTTTCATGCCATTTCGATTGGAACTGACCATGTGTAATTTTTTACTTCAAAATTTTTAGATTGCAAGTTAAAGAGTAATGTAAAAAGCAAAAAGGTTGGATCTCGATATAAGGATTTGACATATTTGTTGATGTTATTCCGAGTTTTGAAATATCATGATTGTGTTATGTTTGATTGAATTTGATTGTTGAGAATATCATAATGGTACTTGTAATATAAAAAGTGAATATATGCTTCATTGTCCTATTTTAAAAGGAAAGGCAATTTATCCTATATGTTCATTATACTATTTCGGAAAAGGATTATTGTACTTATAATAAATATCGGGTTGATGTTTATAAAATGGTTGGATATTTGTTGTGAGTTATATTGTTTTTGAATATTGGTTTTAGTAGTATGTCATTAAAGTATGATTAATGTTATATGGATAATTCGTGCTAAGAATTATCATGATGATTATATGATGATTAATTATGACATAGTTATATAACAAAAGAAAATACAACCATGATCGTTGATAAACTATTTCAACTGATAAGTATAATATAATGTATGCTTTATGGAATAATATGACAATGTCGTGATAAAAAAATAGTGGGTTGTGATAATAATGCAGTAAAATATCTTAAATTACATTTAAGATGCACAATGGATGTACATAAATATCTTATGGAAATGAATACGACCTATTGAAAAAGTTAAGTTATGAACCTTAGGAACCCATTCGGATGCGATAAATGTATCTTTCGTGATGTACAGAAACCTGTCATAAAACGAATTCACTTATAATTTTATAAGCTAAGTGTTACGACATTCCTAACTAATGGAACTTGGTAGGAAAACTTCAAATGGATATTGTAAAGTAGTCTCCATTTAATGACACTCACAATAAATGAAAATCATTGTATATCGGATATCCTAAGTTATCTGCTCGAGGTCCACTTATTATGATTGTCGTAATTAGAAAAGAAGAGAATTGTGCTACACTAAAGTTACGAAGGTTTTTATAGGGTACAAATGAACTTATATGTCTTAGTAAACTCGATTAACTCCGGTAACTAAAGATAAACACTAATGAATGCTTGAGTTGTTAAACAATGAAATTAGTAACTTAAGAACAGGAAGAAATCCAGATAACTTAATAAATTGGCATAATGAAAATACAAGTTTTGGATGATGAATGTGTCGTCATGAAACCGAGCATGTCAAACATGTCTCTAATTTTTTTCCCAAAGTAGTGTAACTTTAGAAACAAAAATTGGGTCACACTCCCCTTGGTCCCCTTCAATTAATTAACGTAACACATTTAACTAATCATGAACCCTTTACCTCATATTAATATTCATCCTCATATTATTAATTAATTTAATTATTTTAATTAAGTTAATTTCATCCTCACACCTCCACCTCATCATGAAACCTCACCCTGGACCCATTCTAGGGGCATTTAACTCATAGTGACCAAGTCATCACTCTCAACACTAAGTCATCACTCCCAGTGCCGAGTCACCACTTGACCTAACTAACTAAGAATTCTTCCTAAACCTAACTAGACTTCTTCTAAGATATTTATGCCTTCTCTCACGTGAACTCTCGGACCCAAACCCTTACCATACCTTTGAAAAACCTATCGACCTTTAAAAACCCTGATTTTAATTAGATTTATTGTTATTTTGATATCTAACATAAAATATAGTGTATTGTGTGTATGAGAAACCTAAATCATTACATTGCAATATGACCTATTTATTTCAGTTTCTTATTCACATTGAATTGTTATTAAATAGTGGATTGACAACCTCTCTAGGAAGCACCACGCTTCTTGGATCTAGCATACGCTAGGTAGTCCACTGTCATATGTTATTTAATACTCTTTTGTGGTCTTGCTTTGCATCTACTAGGTAGTCCTTCCCAAACAAAAAGGAGTTCTCTACGATCAACTTAGATAACATCAAACAACATGCACATTCTACCTTCCACCTTTACCTCACAAGTATTCCTCCTTAACCATTTACCTTATATCTGTTTTATCCTAGAAAGCTTAAAACTATTCAGTGAAACATTTTGGCATGCCCGGTGGGACCCATTTGGGGTTCTTTACATTATTCATTCTTAGGGAATCATTTTGTGTTTATTTATTTTTGAAAGAAAGTTCATATTAAAATATTCTCCCTTGGAAACATTCTTCTTTTCCTACTGATCTCAGTGAAACTTGTATTTTGGATTAAAAAAACACTTCTTTTTATTCTCGTATTACATTAGTGAAATACATACTCTTACCTATTCATCATGTCTCTCTTGAATTTTATTATGGATTTGGGTTTAAAATCTTTGCATCTCATTTCTCTATGCTTGCATTCTAGCTCAATCTAAATTGTGGGCAACCTATATGCCAGAAGTCATGCCCAACTGATGGTTGACAAATGGAACCATAGTTCATATTTTGCACATTCTTTATACCAAATCACTGAAAACAAACTACACATTTCTGAAACAACATCTTTCCCGGAAGAAGTTGTAAACGATCACATGATCAGAGGATTGACAGTGGGCTCTAGCTGGTTTTTCGGCGCTTATCATATCGAGAGAAGGATCCCCATACCAAAACTTACCTAAAACTAGCCATAGATGTCGGCCAGAAGCACACCTTTCGTAACCAAAAACTCTATTTTATTCACAAGTCAGTCCTAAATGTCATAAGCCACAAAAAAAAATCTACATTATAGGATTTCATGTTTTTATATCTTTTGCTTGATTTGTGTTTTGAGGTGCAAGTTCGTTCTCTTCATTTTTCTCTCCCTACACACTCCACCATCATAGTTGGTGTATTCCGACTGTTTCTAAGTGTGTTAGGGATGATCATTTCCATACTCAGTCTCTGAGTTGGTCTTTTTATTTGACCTAAATCACTAAAAATTCACTTTTTCCATATTTCACAGATTTTATAGTAAGTAGGTGTCGGTCCGGTGACCGCCATCAGTTTCATTATCTTACCACCATCGCTTATTGACTACCATCGGTTTTAGGTTGTTTTGGTCATTTTTTTCCAAAGTAGCATCAAATCTTCATTTATTTTCTTTCTATGACTTCCTTGGTCATCTTACTAGTCTCTGAGTCTTTGATATTACCTTCAAAGTCTAGTTCTATCTCATTTTCACCATTTATTTCCAGAGTTACCAATCTGACATTTTCCCATAGTCACCGACATTAGTCTATCTAACCGGTAGCGGTTACCCCCTCATACCGACATCGGTTACCCTAACCAACGTCGGTCTTTGTGTTCTAATTTTTCAATTAGCATAGTGATCAAATCATGTTGGGGATGGGTCTATGTGGAAACATTTGCAACTATAGAATATCAAATCCAAAACATGCAAATACGGATCTAACAATCCCCACAAAATCTACAACAGTGGAAGTATAAAGAAGAATAATATAAATCACACAAAAGTATAAACGCATAACACAACATGTATCGTGGTTCACCCAATGTGGGCCACATCCACAAAAGATAGAGATCTCATATATATAATATAATAAGAGATTACAAACCAACTCTTGTACACAAGAGTACATGTATCTCTATAAGAGTATCTCTTCCTCTAGATCTCCAACCGGATCTGCCTGAGTACACTAAATTGTGCCTCCATACCACCGCTTGTGTATCCTCTAGATATCTAACCAAATCTACCACGATTGCACTAAAACCATGCCTCTGCAATACCACCAGATCTCACATACCCGAAACTACCTCGCATCTACCAATGTGCAAACAAGCTCTCACTGTACTATGAAATCGTAAACAAGACCTCTATAAGGGTCTACCAATGTGCAACTATAACCATGCACAAGGAAATAAGTCTCTCCATCATCACTTTGCATCAAATTGTTCAAATATGAAGACAACTTCCTCTACAATACTAGTTTCATATGGATCAACAATACATCATGATCTCATGGATCTTGTAATATAAGATCTCACAACAACCTGTAGATCTAACAAGAAGAAACATTAAGTTTTTTTCATACTATGCAAGACATTACATGAGACTAAACAATACAAAGGAAATACAATAGAAGATAATACCATCTTCTCACCAATAGTGTACCTGCACTTTCCTTCTGTTAAGCTTCTCTCTATGAAAGCTCTTGTCTTCATGCAATCTACTTTTTCTTCTTCTTCTTCTTCATCCTTTCAACCAAGGATAGCTCAATTATTCTCTTTCCTCATTCCAACATATCTAACCCTAGTTTTCTAGCTTATATAAGCCTAGAAAAACTTAGGGTATAATAGCCATGTAATTACATCCTTTAAATCAAATTTAAAACAAAAGCTAGATTAAATAATATAAAATTTCATGCATAGGTAACCGGTGTCGGTTACCCGATGTTGAATGGTGGTGCCGATTACCCGACCGACGCTCGATTATTGTGTAAACCAACAAGGTGTAAATCATGTTATTTGTGAAGCAATTCAGCTCCACAATCCTAACAATCTCCCACTTGGAGATAAATTGTTGAACCTGTACCTATACCTGTACATCACCATCATCTACACACCATGAAGAACATTTATTCTTTCCTTCAACAATTCTCACAACAAAAAAACCAAGAAGATCAAACCATATTCTCAAACTAAGAAGATAAAACCACGAATTACCAAACCGCACGAAGCTACAATCGATTCACGACACCAAGCCTTAGGCTCCCACTAAATCATAACACCATACCAATTTTTTTTATTAGGTAATCAAGCCAACCAAGTGCCTTATGCAATAAGCCATCATGACTAACACACCTGTAAGAGTTCCCACTCAAAATGAAATACTGAGCTTCAACGGTAACCATATCCATACCTATAAAACCAACCATGTTCTACATCCATCTATCCATGTCTCCATGCAACCACCAAGACAAGTCAAATCTGGAATACGTAAAAGCAAAACAAGATCCGGGTAAAAACAACCCAAATGAGTTCTACTTGCAACAATGGGTGATCAATCGAAAACCTACATAACTCAAAGAATCCAAACACCACAATCTATAAATCCAACCCCGCATAAACAACTAGCATGTCTAAGGAAACCATCTCAGTAGATAACATATCAATGAAGTAACATAGTAACAAGAGGAAGTACAAACATCCCCTACTCATGCTCAAGGAATCCATGTGAAAATCAAACATCTTGCATCATCATAGACTCACAAAACTGAATCTATCCACATGTACAAACTCACCATGTACATCCATCCATATCTCCAGGCTCTCCAGAAGCTCCAAGTCTACCACCGACTAACTCTAAAGCTGAATATGAATCCTATGCTCATCAATGTCAATAAAAACATCCATGCTAAACCATGCCACTAATACCAAGTGTAAATACCAACAAACATGTCATCAACATACTCTACACAATCAACCAAGATGAAATCAAAACAAGGGCACCATCTAAAAATGGTAAATAAGAATTTTTTCAAACCTATGACCAAACCGACCATAGTTTCCTAACCAACCCCGGTCACTACCTGACCAACCATGGTTACCAAATGACCGACCACGGTTAACCCTAACCAACACTGGTCTCTGTAACTAGCATATTTTCTCCTTTTTCACCCTTCAAACTTTGAAAATTTCTCTATCATCTAAAACTAACTGAATCAACCATCAACTACCTTCCCTAAGGAATATCCAAGCACCAAAAATAAACCAGAAGTGACATCACAAAGCAATAAACTCAAAATACCTGTAACACCATGATTGCCCTCCCAAACTAACTTGTGCCTCCTACCACTCTGAATAGTAACAATCTCTTCTCACTCTGCATGTGCATCATGTATCCAATCCTACAATGCTAACAACCATGACTTACTACCACCGAACACAAAATCCTCTGCTTTGCCTTCAACACCAAAGTCAAAAGCTAATATGTTAGTGAGAAATAAAACCAGATGAAAAACTATAAAAATTGATTCCCTTTCTTCTCTCGAGAATACTTCTACATCATAGAAGTTTGGACTTCTTATGAAGTAGGTGAATCACCTTCTTTCCATCCATGTGTAATCAACATCTCTCTTTACCTACAACTGTGTCTAATCATGAATTTTCATTGAGCATCTCATCCTTAGACTAGAAACCCTTTTCCTCAAGATTCCACACAACTGGGAAATAAAATTCAAACAACACCAAAAAGTCATGGTGTAAATTTGTGCACTTGTCCAAACATAATATCAGTTCCTACAAATGAAAGAAATAAAACATGAATCATATAGAGATACTTCACTCAAAACCTCAATGGAATAACCAAGCAAACTCCCTCCTCTTTTTGATCTAAACCATGAAGTGATCTACACTGTTTCTGCGATATACATTTTGTGCAAGAAAATCAATCCTCCAAACCAGGACAAAAAATCATCTGCCCTATCCTGCTGCAAAAACCTTGCATGAGATAAGTTTCCATAGAGACTGACCATGGTCATATCCTAAACAAACACGGTTAGCTAGCTCATATCGATTCCTCTATGAACAATCTCGGCTTCTAAGATCGATGTTGATGTTGCTGGAATGAACCCAACGCCACACAACTTAGCATAGAACACCACACTAGGTGCCTACTTTGACCAAAGCCGATACTTGAGATGAGATAGTCATTTCAAGAAGCATCCAAATCATACAAAACCACTACAACAATAAACCATGCAATAAATTGCATCAAGATGAAATACATCATCTTACCAACACCAAGACACTCATCCACATCTTCAACTTAAGTACGTGATTCTCTTATGGAAGCCCTGTCTTTGTTCTATACTACAACCTCTCTGCCGAAGCCCGTGCATCTAACTAAACCAAGGATGCATAACTAATCCTCTATCTCATACTCAGATCTGTAATCCCAAACCATGCATGTGTAACCAAAACATACAAGCACTGCAATACCAAGATAAAACCATACCTCAAGAAGCTGGATCTACAATCGACTACCATGTTTTTGCCTCAAATAACTAGGGAAACCTCAAGCAAACAAGATACATTCTAGGAAACTCTCCATTTATTCAAATATGTGATTTTTTGTTTAAAACTAGGCTTCTCGGTAAATAACCACGGTCACCTTGTCAATGTCGGTTGCCACCTAACCGACGCGTCGGTCTTTGTAATTTCCAGCAACCTTACATATCTAGCTTCCACTTGAGATTGAATCTCTTCTGTGATTTTTCAGATCGGGAAAAATAAAGCCTACTCTCAAACACTGTCATTGTAGCCATTTTTACTCCTATCACAAAAGAAAGTAACCCCATGAACGTTGGCCTACCACCCAGTGAAAGCTGAGAGATCACCCGAGGCACACGCGGGTACCGAGTCTCTCTTTTATGTGAGTTTAGTGGGAAACATCATCTATGATTTGTGTAAGATATTTTAGAAGGGATTTTAGGACATACAAGAACCATAGGGCTCATAACGGCCTCTAGATCCTTGCAGTCATTTCAGACCGAGTGCTTAACAAAATCCATAACATGTATTGTGATAGAAAGAAACATACAAGCATCCATACTTAGCATGAAAGGAAAGAGAACTCATAAGAGAGAAATATGCATCAGAATCATTGATATTCATGTATTTATTATAACAGGAAACCTTATTACATCTATGGAACCATTATAGAGGGTTGCATAGAAGCATACCATTGTCATGCATTGCACTGGACTTAATGTAACTAAGCTACCCAAAAGAAAATTTACAACCCCTAAGCCTAATGCATTCTCTCCCAAATATAACCATTCACTGATAGAGTCCTCACAATATTTCTACAGAGCTCCACTCACTTTCTAGGTATATCTCCATCTTTGTAGGTGCTTGTATTTATAGCTTTCTAGACCGCCAAATCTCGCCCTCTAACGACCCTCGGATAGGGTGCCAAGTGTCCGAATGTGGTGCTCCACACGAGCATGCTTCTCCGGGCATGAGCTCTCCACTTTATTCCATGATTTTCTTCTAAGATTCCATTGCAGCATGCTCCATCCTGGCCAACCTATTGCCAAAGGCTGGCATCTTATCCATGTGCAACCGTGTCATGATTTTCATGTGTTCTACTCTAGACGTCCAAAATGACTAAGTCCCGATCCTTTCACGCATCGCGTGTGCTATGTGCTTCCTTAGACCCTTCTCTTGCACGGTTTTTCTTTGCGCACCATTCCATAACTGGAACATTATGTACCTACGCATCTTGATACTTGGTCAATATTCCAGGGGTCCATCATCACTCCACACTACACCTATTCTCCATCCATGGAAACACTCCACTTAACCAAGATGTAGACTACCTCAAGGTGTAATCTTATATTTTGTAAAAGAATAAAGGAATGAAAGAATTGGGGAAGAATGAAGAATGGGGGCCATCAACTCAGCAAGCTGGGAAAATCCTTCTGCAAGTCTACCTCCAGCTTGTTCCATATGTTGACCTCGCTCTGTGCCTTCTGACAGAGGTCACCGATTAGGATGCTCACCTCGTCAAAACTTAGGCCGATTCCCTAGGCACCTAAGGTGTTAATGATCTTCTCCATCTCCTTGCCTAGGTATTTGAGTGTGTCCATCCTCTTGGTAATCTGAGGATATAGTTCTTTCAGTTGGGCCTTGATTGAAATCCTTAATGTTTCAATCACCTCATATTTTCTTTCCACTTTGGCAAGAACCTTGTCCCTCTCTGCCATGTTTCCTTTGTTCTTCTCTTGGAACTCCTTCAACTCTACTTCGAGTGTGGAGACAAAGGAGCTTACTACCTTATCCATGTCTCGTGCAAGTATCATATGCCGCCTTAGTAGATTGGCAAAGCAAATTTAAGTTCTGTGAGAGCACTTGGCTGCACTCGGAAATGAGTACTACCACCTTCAACCTATCCTCCTCCTTTAAGCATGTGGCCATTTCCTCTGTAGACTCTAGAGCCAAAGTTCATCTCTCCATAGTGAGGATGCACGTTAGATATTCTAAACATTCTAGAAGGGATGAGTACTTTTGTGTGGGTGGTGCTAAGTTTGGGTGCTTTAAAAGGATGACGCTCTTGATAGACTCCACCTTCTTGTATACCTCCTACACCTTTATCTTTTCATCCTTTAACTCACACCTTAGCTATGCGTTGATTAGTTCTTCCTACTTTAAGCTCTTGGCCTTCCCCACCAGCTCCTCTTCTTTCTTCCCTAGTTTCTCCTCTAACACCCTTATTCTATCATTGCGCATGAAGAGCCTAGCCTCTGTCTCGATCGTGACCTTGTTGAGTGCGTTATAGACCTACTCATCCGAGAGTTCCTGGGCATTTACCAAGGGATTGGCTCCCTTAGACTCTGGTACTATGATGATCACTCCTTGGCAGACTTCAAAGTCTGGCTCGTCAATGTGGGACTCAAATGCCCAAGAGAGCATCTTCTTCATTCTAGGGTATGTGCCCTCCTTTTCAAATGACCCCATGGCTAAAAGCTCTGGGTCTTGGGTACCATGCTCTAGAACTTTATGCCCATCAATTTTCTATGTTCTATATTGAGGGTGCTCCTTCTCGAGCACACACCTTTGGGAAAACTGACTGTTAGAGCGAGACCTCATCCCATGCTATCATGCTTCTTATAAAATGTTTTCCTCTCCTTCCTCCAGCACTATGTCAGCATTGCACTCCAACTCTTGATCTACTAGGGCCTCGAGCATTTTCTTTGCTTCTCTCTCCACAACCTTAGTGATCTGCTCCTTTGTGAAGCTTATAGCTTCCTGATTTTTTGTGCCAACCTCCTCATTTATTTCCATGTCCCGGGCACATTATTCATCGTGGGTGCCCTTGCACCACGTGAATACGAACTCCTGCTTCTCTTCCCCGCTCTCTTCTCTTGAGTCATACATGTTGAAAACACATGGCTCCTAGTCTTTTTTCCTCATGTGCATCCTCACTCTCACCTCCTCTTTACCCATGTACTTCTCCAAGTTATTGGTCTCCTTGAGTCAAATTCCTCTTCCACCCTCTCGATTTTTCTAGAGAGGTGGCTCCTTGTGAGGATTTGGCCTCTTCCTCTTCCTTAGGTGAATTTTCCTTGGTGAGTGGTTTCCTACGTGCCTCCACTTCTGGTGTCTTTTCCTTCACCGGGGACTTCTTTCTCCACGTGTAAGTACTGGGCTTGGTGCTCATTGTCGGCATGCTCACTGTCTAAGCAATCTGTACTCTTGGTGCTTCTTCTTCTCTTCCCCTCTTCTTAGGTGCGGGCTTCTTCCTACCCATGGGATCATCAGGTATGGAGACATCATTCTCTAGGTATACACCCTTCTCAAACTTGGGCCTTATATGGAGGTACATGCACGTGAGATCCTCCTGCAATGGGTAGCATTATCGGCCTTGTCATCTGGACCTCATGCGACACATACCTTTCCATGTACGTGCGCTTGCCACCGGGGTAGTTCAATCTTTTCCACATCTCCCTATGCTCCCGGTCCAGACTACCTAGTTCCAGCTTCAACTTCTTTGATTCCTTAAATCTATTTACTCCCTGGAAGTATTGAGTAGTGAACGTGAAGGGAAGCTTGCACCAAGGGCTCCATGATTCATCTACCAAGCCTAAACCTACCCAGGTAGAAATGTTGATATACCGTGAATTTGGCTTCCCCTTCTATGGTAGTTGCTAGGAGTTTCTTGGGAATTCTCCACTCTCCCCGAATGCATTCCTTAGGCACGTATACCATTTCTCTAGTCACGCCTTGTGGGGTGTTGTCATTGTGTCACAGGCATACTTCTCAAATCTCTTTGCGAGGCAAAGGATCCTCGGCAGGTACTCCCATACAAACTTGTCTAGATGTGTCAGGCACTCCAATCTCTGAAAATATGATGGTTAGGAGGATGTTTCTGAAGAGGATTTTGTCCCCCTCCTTTGTGCAACTAACAATATCCTCCGTGATGTAAGTAGACAAGTTGTATATGGTGCCTTCTGTAATTTTTCTACAAACATGTAACCAAGGCTTATTGACCTGGGTCCATCTTTCCTAGCCATTCAACTTTGTTACCAGATGCGTAGCCATTTTCATCACGGGGTCCTTGATGTCTAAAATGTCATAGTACCTGACCCCTTCTTGCAGGCATATTCATTGATGGTCTCTCTGAATTGCCTCCTTATCACTCAAGTCATCCTCAAGTTGTCTCCTTCACATATGAGGCATGTGAACTGAGAGATGAGTTGGGGAGTAACGTGCATCTTGCACCCTACAAAGTGGAAGTAATCTTCATGTACCCGTGACATTAGCCATTGATACAGGTGCTCTAGCTTTCCAAAATAGGGCAACTCATAGAGTTACAACAACCCTGCCTTCCCCATCTTGACCTTAACGTCATCATCATAGATTGGCAAGCCCTCTGGTGTTCGTTTACTCATGGGGCACACTAATTCCAGTGCCATTTCCTTCTCGATCATGTTTTTTGGTGGTTATAATCACTTACAGGAACATTTCTCAGGTGGGATTCCCACTCCTTACCCATCATTACCCCATCTTGGGTATTGCATCTCCGCATACCATTCTTCATTCATGTTTACATCGGGTTCTTGTTGTTTGGCCTTGCCCTTGCCCTTTCCTTTCTTGGGTGCCATTGTCGAGGTCCTTTTATCACTTCACTCCCTCCTTGTTACTCTATCCTTCCACTTCTTCCACCTCCGATCTCAAATCTATGATATAAAATCTCTTGAACCCATGCCCTAGTTTTTCAAACCCTAGTTGGGATAGAAATTCCACAAGACGTCACCTCCTTACAACTTTTTTTCACGCCCGTGTAACCCCTTATGGTCTGCAAAACTCAAAATGCTGCTCACATTTCAATCTCATAGATCATTCTTCCTCGATCGAATCTGGAACCCTAGTTTGTAAAACTCACTTCTTTCTCTTATTTTGCAAAGTGAAAATGAAAATGCCTTGACCCTTTACTTATAGCTTTTCTATTTTCAAACATTAAATGCTACTTCACCTACCACTATACTTTTTCCATTTAATTCATATTTTTCAAACAAATCCATCTTCAGTGCTTTCACTCACACGCCCAACCTACGCGAAAACCCCTCCAACCTTCTAGTGCGCAACCAATCCAACATGACAGGAGACTCTTGTGCGTGCGTAACCAACATATCGAAGGCACTTCTTCTGTCTTGATTTTTTTCTCTCACCTACCTCATGTTTCTTAAAGCACTTTCTCCTCCTTTAGTACATGGGATCTACAAGTAGCCTTATCCTAGCACCAACCATTCTTCTTCCATCTTTTCTCTTCATACACCTCTTTCAACCGGGCCATTCAACAGGGCTTTTCAACACAACTTCCTTGGCACTCTAATCATGCGCTCCTTCACATTTCTCCACCCCACACTTAAAATGAAGTGCAGTCCTCTACGCACTCACAAATTCTCAAAAATAATGATAAGGTTACCAACGCCCAAGGCGCAAAACAAAACAACAACGCGAAAGGGAAACACAAGAAAGGGAAAATACATAAAGGAAATTCTAAACTAACTGGAAAAACTACCTTATTTACAAAAACCAAGAAGACTTATTTAGAGTAGGGCTTCAGCCTACTCTCATTGAAGTGTCAGGAAACTTCATCCCATCGGCCCTCAGAATGGCGCACGTGCCCGAATCAAGGATGTACGAGATTGTGTAAGGACCCAACCAATGGACTTTCAACTTCCCAGGATGGCGTAGAAACTTAGAATCATATAGTAACACCATCTGCCCAACCTCAAACTTCTTGTTTCTAATGTGGCGATCATGCCAGCCTTCTGCTTTGCTTTTTCTACTATTTGGCTCCACTTGGTGAGTGATCGTATCTCATCCAACTTCATTAACTCCTCAATCCTTTCTTCCAGTGCTTTTTCATCGGCTAGCCCTCCTGAGCGCAATATTCACAGAGAAGGCAACATGAATTCAATCAAAAAAATAGCTTCCACGCCAAACACTAACTAAAAAGGTATGGCTTTGTTCAGCCTTTTATACGTTGTCCTGTAAGCCCACAATACTGTTGATACTTTTTCATCCAAATCTTGTCTTCCGACATCACAAATTTTGGTCAGGGTATGACTCAGTATTTTGTTGAATGCTTCGTGGTTCCATTTTCTTGTGGGTGATAGGGTGTAGTCTTGTGATGAGCCACCATGAACTCTGATAACAAGATCCTCATGGTCTCATTCAAGAAATGTGTACCCCTATCGCTGGTCAAACTCAATGGACACCCATACCTTGTGATAATGTTTTCCCATAAGAACCTTGATGTTGTTGCTGCTATGAAATATTTAGTCAGAGCTACCTCTGCCCATCTTGTCAGGTAATCCATGCAAGTGATGACATAACGTGACCCAATCCTACGCTCCACTGGTGTAATAGGTCCCACAAAGTCTATTGCCCACTTTTCAAAAGGATCCATGCTAGGGATAGGGCATAAAGGAATTTCATCTCTCCTTCCTGGTTTGCCAATGTGCTGACAATGGTCACACACTTTATAATAGTCTCTATAATCCTTGTACAGGGTTTCCCACCACAAACCTGCCATTAATATCTTATGCGTGGTGGCATGACCTGCATAATGTCCACTCGCACTTCCTCTGTGTGCCTCCTCCATGATGGCCAAGAGCTCATGTTCTAATACACACCTGCGTAAAACTTTATCACATCTCAACTTGTATAAGTCTCCATTGATTAACATGTAGGGCGCGACGCATATGGCCAACTACTTTTTCTCTAAAGTCTTCATTCCTTCCGGCACCACACCTTTCTTTAAAAATATTGCAATATCTTCCAAATTTGAGGCCGCATGTAACATAAAAATTGTGCGTCGGCATTGTTTCCTCAATACTGTGTGTCCTCCCTGAATCAATTCTATCAGATGATCAAGCCCACAATTGCTTTTTCCAAGCTTCACTACAATGGTGAATTCAAATTCTTGAAACAACAACACCCACCAACATATGCACCCTTGTAGAATAAGCTTGTTCACCAAATACTTTAATGCCATGTGGTCGGTGTAAAACACAAAGGGTGTTGCTAGCAGATACTGTCTAAACTTGAAAAGCATGTAGATCATTGACAATGCCTCACGCTCAATTGTGGTATAATTCTACTCTGTTGGTGTCAGCTTCCTACTTGTAAAACATAGAGGATGATCAACAATCCCTTCACCTGGTTGTGCAAGCACTGCTCCAATGGCGGTCCTTGAGGCATCTACATGGACATGAAAGGGCTTGTCCCAAGAGGGAAAATGTAATATAGGTGCGGTGACAAGCCTATATTTTAATGTATCAAATGCCCTCTGTTGTGCCTCTCCCCAATGGAAGGAACTTTTATGTCTAAGAACTCTTCTAAAGGCACGGTGATCTTGGCATATCCCTTAATAAATTTTTTGTAATAGCCCGTATGCCCAAGAAATCCACACATTGCACTCTGGCTAGTAGGCTCCCCCAATCCCACAATAACTGCAACCTTAGCGGGATCTACTAGCAATCCCTCCTTACATATGATATGCCCTAATAAATTCCCAAAGGTGTAGCAAACACACACTTCTTAATTTTGAGGGATATCCTCAACTACCTACACCTCTCAAACAATAACCTTAAATTGTCACAATGGTCTTTAACCAGACCATACACTGTCTAATCATCCAAATAGACCTGAAGAAACTTATGGATGAAGTCTGGAATGCTGCACCACTATGCATGAAAAATAGCAGGCACATTCTTGACCCAAAGGGCATGACCATATATGTAAAAATTCCGCACTCAGTGGTGAAAGTTGTCTTCTCATGGTCCTCCTTTGCAATCTGGACTTGGTGGTACCCTGAGAATCCA
Source organism: Taxus wallichiana var. yunnanensis (assembly GCA_018340775.1). NCBI lineage: Eukaryota > Viridiplantae > Streptophyta > Pinopsida > Cupressales > Taxaceae > Taxus > Taxus wallichiana. The sequence continues at coordinate 336,964,130 of CM031240.1, read as the reverse complement.
TCCGTAAAGGAATAGATTTCACACCCAGTGACTCCTTTCAAAATTTCTTCAGTGAAGGGGGTTAGAAAGGGTTCAATGACACAAATTGTGTTCGGTTCCCTATAATCCACACAGATCCTAATCCACCCATCCTTCCTAATGTTAATTACCATCGGACTTATCCACTCGATTCTTCCACTGGATCAATGATATTAGAAGCTATCATTTAATCAATCTCCTCCTTAACCTTCACGCGTAAATTGGGATTCATCTAGTAGGGCCTTTTCCTAACTGGGCATGCACCATCCTTCAGTTTTATCTTCATCTCCCCCAAGGAGTGGTGAATGCCTTTGAGCTCATGGTACCCACGTGGGAATAAATCCTCAAATTCATGCAACAGATCAATGATCTTAGATACTTCCTTCTCCAACCAAGTAATCTCCAATAATAGCTTCCTTAGGTTCTTCTCCTGAACCAATGTTAACTTTCTTCATCTTTAAGGGCTCATGGTAGGCACATGCATGAGTATCTAGCATTGTCCACTACCTCACGCATTCCTACAGAATGGCTAACATCTAAGCTTTCTAATTCCTCTCCATCAATCACATACACCAACTTTCCCTTTTTTTTTCCAAACACGAGCGCTAAAGCTGTAAGCTCTTATGTTTCCTCCACTTCTTCTTCAAAGTGCCCCCTAAATCTTGGTTCACCTAGTAATTCCAACAACCTATCTTCCATTCTGGCACTATCCCCCATGGTAAGGCACTTGATACCCTGCAAGGCCTTATCAACCGATGGTTTGGTACTCCAATACTCAAAGGTTTGAATAAGGTCAGCCGCAAGCTCTTGTTAATTCCTTGTCTAGTGGCGTGTCTTCGAATGAATATACCATGCATGTGTGTAACCCTGTAGTGTAGAATACAACTTGTGCACCTAGAGGGATGGTGGAAAAGCTTTTTGCACCTCTCTCTAGACCCGTTCACACTCTTGGATATGGAAAGAGGTGGGCTCCTTCCCATGGTACTCCTTGATGATGGTGGGTACATTGCTCCTAGAAAATCTGACAGAGAGAGAAATTCTTACCTCACACCACTCTAAAAGGCTCTCTTGATGTGTGGCCCACCACCATGCTACTATGCCGAGCAAGACATAACTTAACATCCCCCTTCATTCCTTCTCATCCTTCCATTGAGCTTCCACCTCCTGCAGAAAGATCTCAGGGAAGGCTCCTCTTGAATACTTGGGTAGTTATTTTCTCCAAGGTGCCTAACCATGTGCGCCTTCATTACCTTGGTCACCGACCCTCTCAACTGTTGTCCCATCAATTCATAAGTCCCATGTGCCCAATTGTCACATGCTAGACTGGTGGTATCACTCATTGACTGAGCATCTTCAAACTAGATAACCCGTTAGTAGGGTGTATCATCTCAAGGTCTCTGATTGAGCACACATATATTATCCGAACTTATAACTTCTTCCCCAATGGTTCAATATAGGGTGTTAACTTCCCATCAGCTAGGGGTATAATGACTTGTTCCTCCTTGTTCTCAAATCTGATGTACCCTTTGTTGAACCGAAGGTCCACATTGTTCTTGTAACACCAAGGGCACCCAAGTAGTGTTGGGAAATTGTCTGCCTCGGTGAGCACCAAGACTTCAAAGTCCCCAGTAAACTTAGCTCCTGGATAGTAATAGCTACATCCTTTAAGACACCAATGGGCATTACCTTAGTCTTGTTTTCCATATACAAAACATTCGAATATGGTTGTAACAGAACATATGTCTTTCCATCTGATGCCATGGATCCAAAGTTAGAACATTAACCTCCGCACCTATGCCAGTAAGGATATTGCTGAGGATCCATCCATCTACAACTACATTCAACGTAATCTCCTTGTCATAATCGAGGCTATGAGGGGGAAGTTTCGTGCAAGACCTATCTCTCACACTCTCCTCCGGTGAGTGGTACCTTCTCTCTCAACCATGATCCTAGAAAGGGAATGATATTCTCCTACCTCAACATTTTACACACTTCCTTGACCTCATCCAGGTCATCCTTTTGCACCTAGATTCTCCTTCCTTGTTCCTCCCTCCTGGATTTCTCCTTTAGACACTAGATTTCCCCTTGTAAGCTTTGAATAACATCCATGGTGTCTGATATATCTCCTTTGATGCGTGGGGTCTGGATACTTTCCATGAATGACCTCCTCCCTTGAAACTAGGTTCTTCTGTCTTGGTACCTCTCTTGTGTGCGCTTGGACTTCGCCCTCATTGTTACCAAGACGGATCCAATCCTCGTGTCCCATGTTACTCGAGGCATCCACTTTGTATGTCTTCCTTCTTAATAATGACCATTGCAATGCCCTTGTCCTTCCGGTGCTATTGATTCATATGCTCAAAAATTTGGGCACTCCTCATACTTATGCTTCTTTCTACACCACGAGCACTACAACAGGTCCATGCATTCATGTTTGTAATGTTCTTTAGATCCACAATTGAAACAAGTTCCACATGGGAACTCACTCCTTCCTCCCTGGCATTACCACGACCATAGAATCCTCCTCGAAAACCTCTTCCGTGCACACCTCCATCTACGCGCTCCTCATAATGGTGATCATTGCCCTTGGAACTACTGGTAACATTGGTTTGGCGCACTCCATGATCAATGGCCTCATGGATTTGATAAATGAGCCTATAGTCCTTAGTATCATGGGTTGTAGAAGTGCAAATCTTGCAATAACAAGATACATTTTTCCTGATTGCGCACTACAACAAGGGACATCTACTTGCATCATGGTCCCATGACAAATTCACAATCTACCACCACAATGTACTATCCTTCGGGGGAAATTATCCTTAACGTGCCCCTCTATTTCACAATTTGTGCACCACAAACCATTATGAGTCTCATGAATGAGAAGATAATTTTTCCAAGCTACTTGGCCATAACAACAACCGAGCCTCTAAGAATGGGCTAATGCCAGTATCAATACTACCAACCTCGGTAGTGCGCAGGTAGCTTCCAATGCCTCTCGCGGAGCTTCTATAAAAGTTTTATGGGATAAGGCCCTTCTAAAAGGGGTGATCAATCCTCCAACGAATCATTGAGCATGTTGTGAAGGGTGAATATCATATGATAATTTAGACAAGAGAGTTTTAAAGCATGCATCATACTCCCACACACTCTTTGCCATTCCTTGCTGAATCTCCTTCAAAGCATTGATGCTCTTCTGCTCAAACTCAGGAATGTGGAATTTTGCCAAGAATGCATTCTTTAAGGTAGTATAGTCCACTACTATCTGATGAGGGTCATACTTCCTATACCAAATATGCACGCGCCCTTACAACGTGGTTATAAATTGACTAGCCTTCCGTTCTAGGGTTGTGACACCCTTCACGTGCATCATAGTATTTCACACTTGTGAACATGTTCCGTAGCATCCTCAATTCCTCTATAATCGGGAAAATGTAGATACATTTCAAAGAAAACTTGTGGGGGTGGTTGGGGTCTAAATCCTCCTCCGCTAGATCCTTGGTTTCCACCTATGTTTCCTCCACCACTCGATCCTGAGTCCACTAGGTCTGAACCACAGATCCACTAGGCCCACTGTGCCCCGAACCACAGATCCACCAGCCCACGTGCCCCGAACCACTAGATCCACCTGTGCCCACCGAGCCCGAACCGCCAAACCCACCAGCTCCCACCACGAGAACCACTAGATCCACCAGGTCCTAAAGTGGTCATTCCAAGGGTTCCCATAGTCCACCGAAGCTTGCATGCCTATGGTCTGTGACAATGCCCCACTACCAATAGTATACCCCATGCCACTCCCAGATGTGAGACCAAACACTTGTGTGTCTATACCTTTCCCAAAAAGTCCTAACACTGGTTTGGTGTTTGCAGCCATAGAAGTCCCAAATGAGAAATTATACCTCCTGGGTGTAGAGCGATCACCCCTAATGTAGCCAACTGGATTAGCAATATTATCCCCCGATCGGAAAACCAAGTGTCGGGTCCGGTCACTAGGTGGGTTTAGATGCGCATCATGGTTCTTCTTTCTCCACACAATGAACTCTCATCAGAAGCCAAGGGGTTTCTCTCATGCACTTGCCAAGATGGGGTCGCATAGACTACTCAGGCTCCACGTCCTCAGCGTGAACCTCAAATCCTTCCCACAATGTATGCCACCATACATCCATCACACCTGCAACCTCATGTCATCTAGAAATCTCCATTTCACATGCTTCACCATACTTGAGTCATCTCTCCTCCCTTTCTTTCTCCGCCGCAACATCTACCATCTTCCTCCACCCTAGCTTCCTCGCCCAGCGCTCAGAATGGTTTAGATGGCCATTGGGAAAGCCTCCAAACTCATGGTAATCATCAAGATCTTCAGATCCAGAGGGACAACACGTAGAAATGATCCTCTGGGATCCCTCAGAAACTCAAACTCAGTAACCTTCGGACAAGAATATGTGGAAATGGCATACTCCAGAGTGTAGCTAGCCAATACTCCTTTCCACTAATGATCCACAACACAGGTCCATGTCAGATCTACATCCTGTAGCCTTTGGTATTCTTCCTGGGTCCACACATGTGATCTATAATGCCAATTTGATCTAGATGCATAGGCTGAGATCCATTCATATAGTTCCACAGGAAGTAAAGAAAAAGTTTCATATAGATCATGGTAGAGATTCTCTTCTACCCATCTACGTGTATTAAACTCAGGTCTAGTGCTGAATCTCTGAGAAAATTCATCCTCCATGCTCTTGAACCATGATTCAACACTTTCCAATGTTAACCGCTCTGTCATTACTCATTACACAGATCATGATGTATGCTAAATCCCACTATAACTTTGAAAAGAGGTCCCGGAAATGGAACCAAGATGTAGTCATTTTTACTCCTATCACAAAAGAAAGGAACCCCATGTGTGTCGGCCTATCACCCAGTGAAATCTGAGCGCTCACCCGAGGCACACGCGGGTACCAAGTCTCTCTTTTATGTGAGTTTAGTGGGAAACATCATCTATGATTTGTGTAAGAGATTTCAGAAGGGAGTTTAGGACATACAAGAACCATAGGGCTCAGAACGGCCTCTAGATCCTTACAATCATTTCAGATTGAGTGCTTAACAAAATCCATAACATGTATTGTGATAGAAAGAAACATACAAGCATCCATACTTAGCATGAAAGGAAAGAGAACTCATAAGAGAGAAATATGCATCAGAATCATTGATATTCATGTATTTATTATAACAAGCAACCTTATTACATCCATGGAACCATTATAGAGGGTCGCAGAGAAGCAGACCGCAATCATGCATTACACTAGACTTAATGTAACTAAGCTACCCAAAAGAAAATTTACAACCCCTAAGCCTAATGCATTCTCTCCGAATATAACCATTCACTGATAGAGTCCTCATAGTATTTCGTAGAGCTCCATCACTTTCTAGGTATATATCTCTCCATCTCTACAAGCACTTGTATTTATAACTTTCTGGACTACGCCAACTCGCCCTCCAAGCCCCAGATTAGATCCAAGTGCCAACTTTTTGAATGTGGTCCTCTATATTAGCATGCTTCTCCAAGCCTGAGCTTTCCACTTTATTCCATGATGTTCTTCTAGAAGATTCCATCGTAGGCATGCTCCTTCCTAGGCCAACCTGTCGTCAGTGGCATCTTATCCACATGTAACCGGGTCATGCTTTTCATGTGTTCTTCTCCAGACATCCAAAATGACTAAGTCCTGACCCTTTCACTCATTGAGCATGATATGTGCTTCCTTAGACCCTTCTCTTGCATGCTTTTTCCTTGTGTGCCATTCCATAATTGAGACATTGCACACCTACGCATCTTCATACTTGGTCAATATTCCAGGGGTCCAACAGGAATAAACACAAACAAAAACATGAAGCAAACCCTTACTCTAAAATAACCAAGCTTTGATACTAGTTGTTGGGATCGAGATAAGATAAAAATCAGGCTCTAATACCAGTTGTTGGGGATGGTTCTATGTGGAAACATTTATAACTATAGAATATCAAATCCAAAACATGTAAATACAGATCTAACAATCCCCAAAAATCTACAATAGTGGAAGTATAAACAAGAATAATCCAAATCACACAAAAGTACACACACATAACACAACATGTACTATTGTTCACCCAATTTGGGCTATGTAAACTAAAGATAGAGATCTCATATATATAAAATAACAAGAGATTATAAACTAACTCTTCGCATACAAGAGTACATGTATTTATACAAGATTATCTCTTCCTCCGGATCTCTAACCGGATCTTCCTAAGTACACAAAATTGTACCTCCATAACAACGCCATGTGCCCCACATCTCGCTCTCGCAACCTAACCCTACCTCACCACCTAAACCTTACAAACTTAATTATTTATTAATTACCTTATAATTAATAAATCCACATCTCCAACCCCGCCACCTCACCATGACCTAGCCCGACCTAGACTAACCTAATTAAGACCTATAACTTGGTCCAGACTCCACACCCATGACTCATCACCCCTCACCCGCACCAAAACGAACCTAATAATGACTTGACCAAGCCCACAACTCGACCCCTTGGGAGAAAAGTTGGCTACGCGACATCGGTCCCTACGCGATTGGCATCGGTTAGGTAACCGCCATCGGTTCCCTGTAAATGACCTCCCCCAACCAAAACAAAGGGATCCGAATTCATTTTGCAAGAGAGGGACAAGTGAGAGAGAGAGAAGAGGTTGCAGAGAGGAGTATTGAGCCCAAGACTATAACTGAGCAACTAGATCATGGTCACACTCATCCAAACATTGGGAGAGTCAGAGGATAGCTTCATCAACTCACTTCCAATTGCTGGATCATCCCAACTGAGCCTTGCCTTCGCCACTGCATTCCTTGGACCTGCATCCGCATCAGAAACTAGTAAGTAGTCTCTTTTATTACCTTGTATGCTTCTAGACACTACTTTGTGAACTTTTGATTCATAGTGATTATAAGCTCACTCCTGGATCTACCACCCGGCAGCACCCTGCACCTAACCTTCATTCATCCATCTCTATATTGCCCCAAAGACAGCTTTCTCACTCTATGAGTCTTCTCTATCACACTACTACTCCCCTCAACCATTTACCAACCTTCTGAACCCCATAACCACCTTACAACCAACCTCCATTTAAAAAACCATAAACCACTTCCCCTACCGATATCGGTTATCCCCTACCGGTACCAGTTTTACAACCGTGGTTGGTTATCCAGTGATCGGTATCGGTCACTGTGACTTATACCAAAAACCAACCTTTCACCTATTTACCTCCAAACAATCCCATATCTAGCCTTGTCTACCCCTGTAACTTGATCTGAATGTATCAATAACCAGTGACCAAACAAGAACATGACATTTTATTATTGGTAGTTTAGTCTCTATTGCTTTTAGTAACGAGGTACCTAAATCATGATTTCACAATAGCTTCTTTATTATCATTTGCATTAATTTGTATTAAAAGGGAACTGACCACCTTCGAAAGGAAGTCTAATATTTCTTGGGCCCAAGGCAGTTCCCTCACTTATTGTTTAACGAAAATCTAGTGGTCTTGCATTCTTATTTACAGGTAGTCCTTCCCAGACAAAAAGGAGCTCTTCACAATCGGTCTGATCTCTCTACGGTACGCGCACACCTTCCCAACACTCAATAGGTATTCCTCCTAGCCCTAACCCTTATCTGTTTCTCAAGAGAATGAAAAGATAGAAATAACTCTATTTTGGAACAAAAATTTGTGAAAGAAACACCTACGGTATCTATCGCGCTTTTGTCATCTCTGTTTCTCCTATGATGTCAACCATGCCTTTATCAACTGACTTGAGTGTAGGTCTATCTGTACCTACCACCTCTCATATACCTATTACATCTCATTCACCATTGGTGTCACAGCCCACACTCCCTTCCAAAATATCATCCTCTCCATCCCATAGTCTATTCCTTTGATTGCTATGAGAGTCTTTACGTCCACTCCACCTATCTACATCTATTCTAACACATGTTCCTTCCTCACAATGTTTTGTACTCGGCACCACCACATACTGGGATGCATCCCACATCATACCTACCTCGTCTACCCCTTTATATCAGGCAGGTTCCCAGTCATCACAACCTACCAATGATCTTATCCAAATGATGATGGACAAGATGCACACATTAGAAGCATCTCGACTCCAGCTCACGTAACTCTCTAACATACGACAAGATTTGCAATGATCTCATTCACACATCCATTCCAATTCATCCATACCCTCCCCATTAGGAAATGCCTAAATTCAACCAATTCAATAACAAAGAAGACTCGCCACAACACTTGCGGTATTTTAAACATGTGTGTTATTTGATTGCTCACAATGATGCTTTGCTCTTGCAGACATTCCCAATTTCCTTGATAGGACCAACTTTAGATTGGTATAGTGCTCTACCCAGGCATTCCATCTTTTCATTTAATCAAGTAGCTCAGGATTTTCTAGACCACTTTTCTATCAACATTGTCAAGAAGGTCACCATGACTCGACTTGTACGCGACACACCAATATGAAGATGAATCTATCGCAGATTTTTTCACTTGTTGGTTGAGCTTGATAAAAACTCACATTCCAACTGCCTCAAACCGAGTTAATATATTTTTTCACTAGAGCTTGTGCTAGACACATCTCGCCAACTCTCCAAGTTCAAACCTTCTACATGTTTGACAAGGCATTCACCATGGCCCGAAAACTTGAAATTCATGTCATTGAAGAGAAGAAGATACAATTACATAACAAGAACATTGTGTTTAAATCAAATGATACCTCTTCTTCTTCCAAACCACAAAATAATTATTCTAAAGAAAAGGATATGCCAACGCAGTAGTTTTGAAATTTGTCCCATCTCATCCATCCAACCAATCAAATCCTTCTTCCAATCTTTCTCCTGTTCAGATTTTTAGTTCAAGCGAGAGCAATGAAAATATACTCCCATAGGAGAACCCTACTCTTCAGTTTTAGAAAAACTTCTAAAATCTAGAGTAGTCACTCTTCCACCCATCAAACCACATACTGGTTTTGACCCCTCTCATCCTGTGCTTGCATGGTACAAAGAAAATGATTATTACAACTATCATCACATTAGAGGTCATAACGATGGTAATTTTATAACTTTCAAAAACATCATCCAAGAAATGTTAGATAATGGAGATATCATCTTGGATAATCCTAACATACCAGCTAATCAGAACCTTCACATCTTCAAGAAGCCATTCCCAAATCACACCATCATCGCTTAAACAAATTAGAAAACCTTGACCAATGACAAGAATGCGTTTCGCAAGGTTCATGTTGTTTTGACATCATACCAACTCTTTTTCTCAATTTCCTCCTACTCCATCTATCAAGGATATTCTTGAATGAGCTCCTTCATCCATGGAGGGACTGTTTAATCTACTCCTTTACCCACAAAGGATTCACCCTTATCTTCTCCTTCACCCATGAAGGAGTCCACCATATCTTCCGATGCAGTTTCCCCACTCACCTCTCAACCTGAAAAACAATATGTAGTAATTACTCTTCTACCCATGGGAGAGTTATGTTTTCCTTCTTCTTTTCCAAAAGACGAGCTTAGCTTATCCAACTTGCCATCTTCCCTACCCATGGGGATCCATTAGTAGCATCCCTTCCTATTGGTGACAATTCTCCATTGGATTTCAAGGATCTTGTTGATCTACTCTCATCTCTTCTACCCACAAAGTCTAAAGCCAACCATTTCCCTATCTCACAGACATTCTTTACAAGGATTACTACCAAATCAACATCATCCCCCTACATCGGTGTCATTCTCACATTTGGCTGACTGCTTGGATTATGTTGACAATTCCATGCTTTGGGGACATCTTCAACTGCATGTCTTGACTCAAATGTGGATATTATTTGCTTACACTTCCACAGTCTATCCAAAAGTGTTTTAGACAACCAAACCCACCATGCCCATGCCAGTTGTAGCGGCCCTTCTTCATCACCCTCACCCACACCTAAACCTTTACCAACAAATGAACTTTTTCCTATGCCTAAAACCTTACCTGCACCTATACCTTCCTCCACATCTAAACCCATTACCACATTAGGATTCATGTCGACATCAAGTCTAGTCCATCCTCCTATTAAACTAGATTTATCCACGTCCTCATAAGCCATCGTAAAGACTATTCCCCCACCTAAGAGGAATACCCAACCCCTTAGGCCACATACACCGACTTTTTCCCACTACCCTCGTCATCTTCACCACATCCATCTATCCTAGGTCCCCACCCATCAACCTTGGCCAAGAAACCTCCTACCTAGAGTAAACCAAAAATATAGCATCCCACCTTGCTTTGATTCTCTATTACACCCAAATTACCTACATAGCTTACGCCTTCACCGTCACCTACATCCTTTCTACCTCCTATACCTACACCACTTCCAAAGATCCTTATCACTACCCATGCCATTCCCTTCTCCTCAACAGTCCCTTCCACATTGCCTCTTACCACAACCTTCACCACACCTACATTATTGCCTTGGCTAACCCTGTCCCCTTCGGGCATCTACCTTCCCTTCTACATCACACACTTCTTCTTCACCTTTACACAAGAAGGTGTAATCAAATCCAAAACCCCAATACCTTCCAAAGAGGTAGTTAAACCTACACCACCTTTAACAACTAGTTCACCGCTACACGTTTACCCAAGAAGGTGCAATCCAAACCTAAAATTGTACTATCTAGCAAACAAGTGGTCAAACTTACTCAACCTCCGATTCCACCTCTAATGATTCCTCTCTCAAAAAATTCACCCACACTTCCATCTAGACCTACACTTACTTCACATTGTGACCCATGGCGTGGTCTTACGCCAACATCTTAGCTAACCTTTTGGAAGCCTCTGTCATCACATTGCCACCATTTAGATCTTAGAACCACTCAAACCTAAACCAGAAGGGTTTGATGATATTAAAATTTGCACTTATCATCATGTGTTAGGGCATGATGTGAAAAATTATAAGGCTCTTAAGACTATTCTTCTCTAACTATGTCCTCTCGAAGAAAACTTTGACAATGATGATATTTTAGATGAGGACCCTATTCCACCTACACCTATCACCACACATCCTCGTCTCTTACCTATTCAAAAACCTTCATCTCCACCTCCACAACCCTTTTATCCTCCTCCAACATTTGAGATCAATATGGTCCGCATAAGAGAGCTAGCCAAACCTCCACCAAAATGCCAATGTGCCGCATTGCTTTCACAAAACCAATATATTCCTCACCATATTTTTTCCTATCCTATCACTACACATATCACAACTCACCTTCTCCTTTACCACATATCAATATGGTTCAATTTTCCACTCAAGCCCAGAAGGAAAAAGTAAAGAAGAAAACAACCAACTTATCTGCTACTCTTTACCCAATATCCGGACTTTGCCAAATTTTTGGATGCTAATCCTAGCGCCGTACAGTATTATTTGTCTCATACCCCTGACCGTACACCCGACGGTCAGCTCCTCTCTGGTATGCCTATTAGTATAGCTGCTCACTTAGCCCCTTCCCCACCTAATAACTCTACCTCACCGTCTTCATCCTTAGCCCCGTCTCCTAGCTCAGTGGCTTCGGTGGTTCATACTGCACCAATTGACCTTCCTTTGGTTAATCTGGGCCCCACATATCACTACCATCCACTACCCCTACCTCATCTCTCCCATGATTGCCTCTTTCATAACTCGCTCTCTACCATCTATCCACATGAGCTTTCCCTCTCAGGCTCCGCCCACCTTTTCATTTCCATGACTCATCCGGTGGCCTCAACATCTTATATAGGACACCCTTATTTAGCTGCCCCAACACATTCATCATCGTTACCTTATCAACATTCAACCCCACCATTGTCTAGTAGCGGCTCTTGGCCCAATCCTCCTCCGTTTATGACAACAACACCATCATCTGACCCAACCAATGATTTAATCAAATAGATGATGGACAAGATGCAAAATCTTGAGGCTTCTATTTTAAGAAGTCATAACACCCTGACATACAAGAAATTTTGTGGGAGCCTATTCATCCTTCTATCCCCCTTCATACATATCCTCCTCAATGGGAATTACTGAAATTTACTCGCTTTAGTAGTAAGGAGGACCCTCAACAACACTTGCGATCGTTTAGACATGCCTGCTATCTGATTGCTCATGATGATGCCTTACTACTCCATACCTTCCCCATGTCCTTATCAGGACCTGCCTTGGAGTGGTACAGTGCTTTAGCCTAGCACTCAATATTCTCCTTTAACCAGTTAGCCCAATATTTCTTGGATCACTTCTCCATCAATATTTCAAGAAAGTATCCATTACAGACCTCTATGCCATCTGACAATTTGAAGACGAGTCTATCGCAAATTTTGTTGGATGATGGTGGGGCCTCATCAACCAACTTATTTATGCCTTACCTCGTAGCCGAGCTCATCGAACTCTTTACGCGGGCTTGCGCTAAACACATTTCTCCCAACCTCCAAATTCAAACTTTCCGCACCTTTGATGAGGCCTTTACTATGGCTCTAAACTAGATATTCGAGCCTTAGAGGAGGATAAATTGAAGTTGTGCGACAAAAATCAAATTTCCGAACCCAAGACTCCACCAAAAAACCCAACACCACCAACTCTCATGCATCGGTTGCTTTGAAATCAAAAGGATCCGTACACGCGGTGATGGTCAAATCTCAAGCACCATCTAATACCCAGCCAAAACCCACCTATAAGTATAAATCCGAGCCCATCAAGTACACTCCCTTGGGAGAAACTTATGATGTGATCTTGGAAAAATTGCTTAAAGCAGGAGCTATCACCTTGCCTCCTGTTAAACCTCACTCCGGTTTGATTCCACCCACGCTATACCTTCTTGGTATAAAGAAAATGACTTCTATAACTTCCATCGCGTGAAGGGACACAGCCACGAAAACTGCAAGATGTTGAAAAACATAGTGCAGGAAATGGTTGATGTAGGGGATATAACCCTCGATAATCCTAATGCCCTTGCTAATCGAAATTTAAAAATCTTCAACAAACCATTTCCAAACCATTCATCTAACAGTAACACAAACCAAGAAACCTCAGCCGAGGAGAAGAGTGTGCATGAGATCCATGCGGTTTTCAACTCCCAACCAAGGGCTTCCATTGAGGAAATTCTGAATCAAGCCTCTTCACCAATGCAGGGGTCCTCGCCCCCTTCTCCTTCATCAGGACAAGAGGATAGCCCCGCTATTCCTTTACCCATAAAGGAATCAACCGCCCAGAGTTCTCTTCTCACAGAAGAGCCTTCTTACACCACATCCCTACAAGACTGTGAGCGGATGTTATCCAACCTATCTATTTCCCAAACATCTCCTTCCACCACTCTTGCTACAAAAGAAGAAGGATCGCCACTTTTTCTATCGTCCTTAGAGGAGAAACCCCTCGAGCCTACATCACCAAACTCCTTAACCATGACGGATCCTCTAGAACATGCCCTCCTCCCTATCAGTTCTTCATCGCCTAAATCTTTCCAGCAACCTGGTTGACCTCTTAACACCCATTGATACAACACCTCATTCGCCCCTGTATCACACCCACAGTGGACCGGAATCACAGCCCACTTCTCTTCCATACCAAAATTCCCATCCACACATGAAGATTGTCATCCCCCAGAAGATAGACGAGTCTTATGGGAACGTTTGAGTACACAATGCTCTACTCAAATGCAGATGACTAATCCAGACACCTCTACCATATGCCCGAAGTTTTTACAAAAGCTCAAAATGCCTATGTCCTCACCTTCACCCCCCTCATCTCTACCAAATACCTCATCCACCTCTATCAACCTAACCAAACCTTCCCCTATGCTTGGGACTTCACCAATACCCAGCCTGACGCACCCACCTAAATGGTTAGATTTATCCAAAAATAAAGCCGTCAATCCACCTAGGAGATGACCCAATCTCCTCGAGTCCAATCTATGCCTCCGCCACAACTAAAACCCTCGCCCCCGATCACACCAGTATAGCAGGCATGGTTTCAACCCTCGCCATCACACCTACCTTCTATATTGGGGCCTCACCCCTCCACCTTGCCTCAATACACCATGCCTCCCACATCTTCTTTAACACGACCTGCACCTTCTGCACCCATACAGAAATCCACGGGCGTCTCAACACCGTCACCCCAAGTATCCTACCTACCTACCAACCCTAAGAAAACTCGATCATCGAAGGACTTGTTTGCTATCGCTCCTCTTTCCCCATGGTTGTTTCCTACCACCACGTCATCTGTGGCCTCATCATCTAACCAGCTAAACATGACTTCTGCGTAGAAGAAGCCACGCCTAGTTAAACCCAATCATCAAAATCCCTTGCCTAAACCACCACCCGTATGAACCACTCGTACCCGACCATTACCAAAACAATCAATAATCTCACCCACTCAATCAATAGCCTCATCTTCATCTGAATTTGACCCGCTCAAAGGATCTTACGCCAAGATCCTTGATATGTTGGTAGGGGATGCGACCATTTCCCTACCCCCACTCAGACCCTATGATCCATCTAAACCTCGACCTATAGGTTATGATGAATCTAAAATATGTGCCTACCACCGCACACCAGGACACAATGTAGAAGGATGCAAAGCTTTGAAAGCCATCTTTCGCCAGTTGCCTATCTCGGATAGAAAATCTAAGAAAGACAACTTATGGAGGGAAAATCCCTTAGCTTCGATCCCTTCTCCTATACCACCTATCCCCACCTCGCCAAAATCTATCATCATTGCAACCCCACCTCTCGAGAACAATGACTTATCCCTACCATCTTCCTCATCTCGTATTCACAAGATCAACATGATTAGCATTGCTACTTGAGGTCAGAAAAACAATGGAAAAGCTAAAGAGAGCACACATGCGGCCTCTCTTTCTCCTTCCGCCATCCCGATCGCACCACCACCTAAAGTGGTTATTCATGGACCTACCTATCCAGTCTCTGATGGAGTTGCCCATCGCACCATGATCAAACAACTTCACCAATCTCCTGTAAAAATGACACTCTATGATCTCATTCAAACATCTGAATCTCATCGACAAGCTCTAATTGAGATCCTCCAAGGGATAGAGGTCCTACCTAACGAAACCCTGCCCATCACCTCCATCTTAACACCCAACCACGTCACTTCTCTCACCAAACAACCTACCTCCACAACCACCTCTATCCCTGTATAGCAAGCCGCTGCTATCGGTTTTTCGAAGAAGAAATTGTCGTCTTTGGTGCAAAAGATCCTGACCCCGCTCTTTTCATCTCGGCTTATGTCCAGACATCCGGGTACATCGTGTTATGATCAACGGGGCGCTAGCCTAAACATCATCTCTTCCAAAGCCTTCCAACAAATGAATATCCCTCCTAGCTGCATGTGTGCCAACCCCACCATGTTACGTTCATTCAACGATGCTATTACTTCTACCCTAGGCACCGTGATCCTTAACATTCATGTAGGGCCACGTACCTTTCCCGAACTCTTCTATGTCCTTGAGGGAGAGTTCCAATACAACATGTTGTTAGGCCGCCCTTGGATCTCGGGCTATGGGATGCGTTCCCTCCACCTTACATAGATGCATAAAATTCGAGTATGAGGGGAAGTCATACACCGTCACAGCTGACGCTTCCCCCTTCAAAACCTATAATATGTTATATCACCCTAATGATGTGCTTGTACCAGTCAAGGCACCCATTGATCCGACCCAACCATCTATTTCAACCATGCCTCAACCATCCACCTTAGCCACACCCACACCTTCGACCAATGAAACCACCGACGTGAATACCTCTTCCTTCCCCGTGGACAACATCCCAACCTCGGATCCCTTGGTAGGTGTTTTTCAACACCTTACACTGGGGGAGTACCACCTATACAACATTAGCACCTTCCATACCCCACAAGAGTATGGACAGTTACATGCGCATCCTACCTATGACCGTCGTGTGGGGGAGGTGATCTCCTACGGACCACCTAATTGCCACACCAACCTAACATATGGGGGTGTCAACGCATCCTCTGTCACCCCTAAACCTCCCCTTGGTGTGGTTCCCTTCCAATCTGATTTTCAATATCTAACCAACCGTTGTTTGCCCTCACCTTCCTAACTCGCTGTGCTTGGAAAGGTTTTGGTTTCGGTCTTTATGAACAAGGCCGACATACGATCATTCCCATGACTACACGTAAACACAAAGATCGTAGTGGTCTTGGATTTTCTGAACCACCTACACCGAAGAAACCTTGTGTCAATTGTATCCAGGAAGACGACAAAGTCACCCCTTCCAAACCATCAACGCCCACTTTCCATCTTCACCCACGGAGTCGATAGACCCAGAATCTATCCCTCCTAACTTTTTTTTTTGTGAATGCTATCTTCCTAGGTCCTCTCACTTATCAACGCGATGGTAAAGACCCATCTTCTTTCCCCCTGTTATATCCATACATGATGAAGAAGACTTGCCTTCGATTAATGTTGTGGAGTTCCATGATGATGACTCCATCCTCACCTACCAAAAGTGCGGACGAATCTTATATTCAATGCGCCTTACCATCTCGAAACCCAAACCATTTTGAATGAGTCGACTATAGAAATCAACATCCACACAGAGGATGATCCTCACATTGTAAAGATTGAACAATCTCTTCGACGCATCGTAACAAGCTTTGCCTTCACTACCTTCCTTTGTTCCTACAATCAAGCTTTTACTTGGTCCTACGCCGACATGCCAGGAATCGATCCTGACATTGCTGTCCATAACATCACTCTACAACCAGACTCCAAACCAGTTAAACAGAAACTGAGAAAAATGCATCCACACATTGCCCTCTTGGTTAAAGAAGAGCTTTAATGACTCCTTTTTGTTTCTTTCATCTTACCTATTGACTATCCTCAATGGATTTCTAATGTCATACCTATCACTAAAGTGACGAGGGGACTTCGGATATGTACGTATTTCCGGGATCTTAACCTCGCTTGCCCAAAGGACGACTTCCCCTACATAGCATTGATCAACTTATTGATCTCATGCAGCCATGAGATGCTTTTCTCATGGATGGTTTCTTGGGATACATTCAAATTTTAGTAGCCCCGGCCAATCAACATAAAACTGCCTTCATTACCCCCTGGGGGACCTTCTGCTATAGTGTCATGCCGTTTGGCCTTAAGAATGCTGGTGCGACCTATCAATGAGGCTATGAATTACATTTTTCATGACATTATGCACACTATCCTTGAGGATTATGTCGATGATCTTCTTGGAAAATCCAAACATCGCAGTGAACATCTCGATGTTTTAACCATTATTTTTGATCACTGTTACAATACTATGTTCATCTTCAACCAAAGAAATGTGTCTTTGGCGTCCTTTCGGGAAAACTCCTTGGCTTTATCATCTCTTTGCGTGGCATTGAGGTCGACCCAGCTAAAGTCAAAGCTATCTTAGAAATTCCCCACCCACTAACCTAAAACAATTACGTAGTTTGTAGGGAAAACTCCAATCTATCCGGTGTTTCATCTCACAACTCTCGGATCGATGTCAACCTTTCCATCATCTCCTTAAAAAGGACATTGTCTTTCAATGGAGCGAGGAGTGCCACCAAGCCTTTGAGGCTCTTAAAGCTTATCTCTTGCAGCCACCCGTGCTTATCCCACCTCAGGACGATCACCCTTTCTACCTTTACCTTTCTGCCACCAACCATGTTGTAGGAGCCATGCTCGCACATCGTGACTCGAGCATCGAGAGCAAGTATTTTATTACATAAGCCATACTCTTGTGGATTACGAGACTAGGTATACACACGTAGAAAAGTTGTGCCTAGCCCTATCATTCGTGGCCACCAAACTCCGACATTACCTCCTGAATCACAAAACTTTTGTCATCACCAATGCTGATCCCATACATTATATGTATGCCAAACCTCATCTAAACCAACGCATCACCCGATGGCTTATGCTCCTCGCCGACCTTGACCTTGAGTTTTTACACCAGAAATCAGTCAAAGGACAAACTATCGCGGAAGCCCCTTTACCTGGGGAACAATTTACCAATTTTACTTTCCCTGATGAACTCATCGCAACCCTTTCACTCAGTGATGCATCTTATCCGATGACCCTCTTCTTCGATGGATCTAAATGTCAGTGCGATAGAGGGGTGGGCGTTGTTCTCATTCCTCTTGATGGTGAACCTATGCCTCTTTCATTCAGGCTCGATTTCCCCTACACTAACAATATAGCGGAATACAAGGCCCTTGTTTTGGGTCTCCACGTTGCGTTACACTTAGGTGTGAAGTCTATTAACATTTTCGGTGACTCTCAATTGGTAGTAAATCAAGTTACTGGCATCTACCAATGTAAAAATGAGGAACTTCAAAAGTACAAATGTTACGTGGATTCACTTTTGACCTTATTTACTCATTATTCTATCCAAACCGTTCCACACTCAACTAATAAATTTGTGGATACTATGGCTTGCTTGGCCTCACAAATTCCTACCTCACCAACTGACTCTGACATATTTGTCTTGGTCCAACAACTCTTTGCCCCATCTTACTTAGTCCCGGATGTTTGTATGGTAAATAATGTATCTGTTGATTCGTAGGATACCTGGTATCACCAATTTCACGACTACCTTACAACCTCTATTCTCCCACCTGACCTTACTAGTAATGGAAAACGTGCTTTTCTTAAAAGTGTTTCTCATTATGTCGTCATGGGGGGACTCCTCTATAAACATGGCTTCGATGGTATCCTCCTTCGATGTCTAACCGGCGCTGAAGTCACCCATACCATCCAACAAGTCCATGACGGAATTTGTGGTGGGCACTTTAGTGGCCTTGCCATGGCCAAGCGGATCCTTCGCCTAGGATATTATTGGCCTACTCTTAATAAAGACTACTATGAATATGTTAAGTGTTGTGTTATGTGTCAACAAAGCATGCCAACCTTCAACATACTCCCAGCCACTCGCTACAAGTCACGAGATCTTTGGCCTTTCTCACAATGGGGTTTAGACCTTATTGGTGAGATTCACCCGCCTTCTTCGCAGTGTCACCGTTGGATCATCATGGAAACCGAATATTACACTAAATGGGTGGAGGCCGTTCCACTCATTTCAACCAAAAAAGAGAAAATCGTTGAGTTCATCAATCATCACATTATCTGTTGTTTTGGTGTTCCTCATGCACGATAACGATGATAATGGTAAATCTTTCAAAAATAAGTCACATGAGCCCTTTGTGAACTTTGATAGCAAACTTAGCTTCTCGTCACCCTATTATCCACAAGAAAATGGTCAAACCGAATCTTCTAACAAAACCTTAACCAAAATTCTCATGAAAGTCGTTAATGATTATGGGAAAAACTGGCATGATCACATCCCCTTTGCCCTTTGGGCTTATCATACCAGCATTCATACTTCCACTAATGCCACACCATTCTCTTTGGTGTATGGTACCGAGGTTGTCTTGCCTCTTGAAATACAAATCCCTTCCCTCAAAATATCTCTCCAGGATATTCTCACCAATGATGACTTCCGCCAAGAGCGGTTAGCCCAATTGGAGCTTCTTGATGAGCGTCATCTTACAACTCTTGACCACCTTCAAATTTATCAAAAGCGCATCAAGCGTGCTTATGATAAGTGAATTCATGAGTGTACCTTTAAGATTGGTGATCTTGTCCTCAAAGAGAATCAACATGTAACCAAACTAGAAAAGAGCAAACGTGGAAAATTTTCTCCTAATTGGATTGGGCCTTACATTATCACTCACACTTATGGATCAGGTACTTATCATTTAGCTTCACTTAATGGTAAACCTGAGCCTAAACCCCTTAATGCCTTACATCTCGACCATTCTACTATTGAATTTAGTGTTACATCACTTCTTATCTACCTTGCGCTCGTCCCTTGAGCTCATTTACCACCTCATACACCTTGTTTCGTGCATCTCAAAGTAGAATCAAACTCACGTGGTTTGATCATCACCTCCTCTTAAAGATGCCTTCCCCTTTTTAGTCTGGTCCATGACTTAAAAGTATCAAAATAACAAGTTCTCAATTATACAATTTTGGGATATTCTTGAGTCAAACTTCCTGCAAAACTAGATGCTTCATGCCAAATAGACATCTAGACCTCTAAGCTATAAACTAGACTGCTCCCTCGAAGGAAAGCTATGTGTAAAGCCGCATCTGCTACTATAAGTAGACTACTCCCTCGAAGGACAGCTATGTGCAAATCCACATCTGCTACTATAAGTAGATTGCTCCCTTGAAGGACAGCTATACAAAGTCAGCCTCTATCAGAAGCTTCTCACATTGATCAGCTTCGTGAAGACCTCAAGAACAACAAAATGCATATCCCATATAGACTTCCCGCATCGATCAGTCTATATCCAGAAAAATAAAAGTAGTATTCAAAAGCACTTTTGAGTCATGGACTTGTCTATTTAGGTTTGGTTCTCTTTCGTCAGAATAATCACCTTATAACAAGTTCTCTGCGCCCCAGCTATACCATCCACCTCACCTCACCATTCTTCAAAACAACAAAACTCAAGGGACGTGACGTATATCCGATATATTGTGATTATACAACTCTTTTCACCTATCGACTTCTCACCTATGCAAGGTACCTAGGGATTCAAGCTCATCCTACGATAATACGTGGTTTGTTTAGCTCTTTCCAACTATGGGACACTTTTGCCTCTTTTACCCAAATCTAGGATTATGTGTTGACCTTAATCAGGACACGGTTTCTATGCTTGGGTAAGCTAACCCTCGCTTCACCTATACCCACACCAACACCACCAATACCTTACCAACACCAACAACATTACCCTACCAACATCAAACTTTTACCAACCAACAAATTGCCTAACCACAACCAAATTGCCTGAATTCACCTCTCCCTGGTCCTAAGGGAGAACTACATCGGTCTGAGGCCCCTCCTTGCTTTGTCCAATGTAGGCAGCACTTAGGAGACATGGGGTCTCCCAAGGTTAGCTCGACCATCCCCTACCATAACCTATCATGTGTTGTGTTTTCCTTAAAAATATAAATATTTTCACGTATTTATATTGATAACACTCACCTTTGTCCTTTATCAATCCAAACATTCAAAACACAAACATTCTTATTATTATCATAACTCAAATCAACATACATATTCAGTTTTATTTAGATGTTAAACAAATACATCTTCTCTATTATCGACGCGCAGGTCGGAGTCCTTATTTATTCTTCTACCCCTATGTATGAAACTCACTTAGGCCCCCACGCCTCGTCCCGAACCAGGTAGCGATGGTGATCATCGACGCCGCTCACCTAGCCTCTCCATCCTCAAAGGTACCACTGCTATTGGTTCCTCCCACTGATCCACCAATCTCTCCTATAACATACGAATATGCCCTCTCGTGTGGAGGAATCTTGCCTCTAGTCTCTCCACTCATGACTGCGAAGCCTCTAACAATCCCGTGGTCACGTTCACTGTGCTTTGAACATAGATGATTACGGTGAACTAAACCCTGCAGGGGGTCTCTCTTCACTTGTAATTACATAGCTATGTCAGGATGACCGGCCCTCTCGTGTGTACCTCGCAGCTCTGCTGCCCACCATAATCTATAAGACTCTGTCACTCTTGCATCCATTACCCTACGATCCTGCTATCTCTTCTGGTCCTTCTGGAAGTGTTGGCCATGGAGGTGAGAATGGTGCCTCGGCGTCGATCCTCCTATATGGTCTATGATCCATGGGTATATCTTGAACAAATCCAAATTGTCGCCGCACGTGATCTAGAGGAATCCTCTCGTACTCACCTGGCCTGTGTCCTGCGATCCACCTCAATCACTCTACACCCCTCAAATCCTCGGCTATGTTCACCATCACCATGTAGTTCCCGTAAGGCCTCCAATGGATATCCACAATCGTCACCATCTCCAACATCTGCCTATAATACTCGGCGTCATCTGTCACGGTCTCGGCTCTTGCCTCTTGCTCTGTCTGGACCCATCGCCTGAATCCCAACCTCGCAATCCTGTCTCTCCTGCCTAGATTGGTCGGCCTATTGGTCGTCACACACACAATGTGCTCATAGCCCAACAATGTAATAAGTATATGCACAATCCAAGTGTAGTCTCGTGATTTCACTCGCATGCCCATAAACCCCTGTATAGATCTGCCAGATATGTGGGTGCCCATGCGAAAGTAACGTTACCTTCTATCATCTCATGAATAATACACATCAATGATTTTAGAAATCTTCCCCCGTCTGCTCTAGGTAATGCATAATCCCACCGCTATCATCAATACCATAGCTAACCTTTTTGCCTTAGGGTGTATACCTGCAAACATTATACCAAAAGAAATGTCAAGCTTCGCCGTGTCAAATCTCACTGCGGCTGGACCAAATCGCCATTATCATTCAAAACCATGCCTCGTTGGGTCCTACACGATACACTAAATGGTCTTCTGTAATTGGAAGTCTCAAAATTTGAAACACATCTTCTAATGTCACTGTCATCTCCCTGTTGGAAAGTGGAAGGTATTCTTTTCTAAATTCCATCTCTTAATCAGCTCCTCCTGCTCCTCCAAAATATGCAAATATAGCTCCAAATCTCCTCAGCAGGGTTCTCAACCAATCAAGCTCTACCTCCCGATCTCTGGGGCCTACCAATAACTCACTCACCCACTCAACTAGTGCCAACTCAGCCCAAACACTCGACACAATCAATTCAAAACTCAACAAGAGATGTTTTGGCACTCAAATTCACAATGTGAAAATGACATGCCGCTTTTTTCTTTTTATAGGTTTTGACCTCTAACCGATATCGGTTAGGTCATGCCCTAGAAGACTGATATCAGTCTTCTAACCGATATCGGTCACCCCTAACCGATATCGGTTACCTACTTATTTTAACCTAACTCCTGCCCTTATCCACCAATCTCCATTTTTCACCACATCGCCTACCCCGACTTTGCTAAATAGCCTTATTTTGAATTCATCGCCCCACCCAACAAGGCGCAACCAACCAATCGGCCCGACCCAAGGCCACAACCAACCAATCGGCCCGACCTAAGGCCGCAACTCACCAATCGGCCTGACTTAAGGCCGCAACCAACCAATCGGCCCACTTTTTTTTTTTAAGGCCGCAACCAACCAATCGGCCCGACTCTAAGGCCGAACTCACCAATCGGCCCTACCAAGGCCGCACCAACTAATCGGCCTTACCTAAGGCCGTAACTCACTAATCGGCCCGACCAAGGCCGCAACCAACCAATCGACCCGAACCACAGGTCAATTAACCAATCGACCCGACCCAAGGCCACAACCAACCAATCGGCCCGACCCAAGGCTACAACCAACCAATCGGCCCGACCCAAGGCCGCAACCAACCAATCGCCCAACCCAAGGCAGAACCAATCAATCAGCCCGACCCAAGGCCATAACCAACCAATCGCCCCGACCCAAGGCCGCAACCAACCAATCGCCCGACCTAAAGGCTGCAACCAACCAATCACCGACCTAAGGCCGCACCAACCAATCAATCGGCCCAACCCAAGGTCGAACCAATCAATCGGCCGGCCCAAGGCCATAACCAACCAATCGCCCGACCTAAGGCCACAACCAACCAATCGCCCGACCCAAGGCCGCAACCAACCAATCGGCCCGACCCAAGGCCGCAACCAACCAATCGGCTGACCCAAGGCCACACCCAACCAATCGGCCCGACCCAAGACTACACCAATTAAGTACCTCGACCGAGGCCCGTAAATTATTATTCTATCCACCCATCATGTAGTTGTTTGTTTAATCGAGCTCACCTGTTCATGTTTTAGCATGCCTAGGATACTTGAATTGATCAGCTGACCAACTTTGCCTAGACCAAGACCGTGATGTTTATCTCAACCAAACCAACCATTTGGTACTGTCGAACATGCCTAAACATTTTGGTACCTTACCCATTATATCCCCTGGAGCTACTTCCTATGCCTTGGATACCAGGATTATATCAACCTTGTTTGGATAAACTATCGACCTTTGCCTATGAATTGCTTGTTTTCTCTTCAAATCGTGTACCCTGGTCGCACTACTGCATTTCAATGTGTGTCTGCTTCCTTGAACTTACCCCACCATCTTACCATCATCTCATCATCATTCACCCTTTATCAACCCTATCCCTGATTTCACGTCACTCAATCTATGATAGATTTGAGGGGGATTACCTATACCCTTAACTGGGGCAACCACTTCTTATTATTGTCAGTGTAGCTTTACAAGACAAGCTACATGACAACAAGGGGAAAATGTAGACACCAAATTTGGGTCTTACGATGCCCTGTGCCCCGCATCTCGTCTCACAACCTAACCCTACCTCACCACCTAAACCTTACACACTTAATTATTTATTAATTACCTTATAATTAATAAATCCACATCTCCAACCCTGCCACCTCACCATGACCTAGCCCTAACCCTAAACTAACCTAATTAAGACCTATAACTTGTCCAGACTCCACACCCATGACTCATCACCCTCACCCGCACCAAAACAAACCTAATAATGACTTGACCAAGCCCACAACTGACCCCTCGGGAGAAAAGGAGGGAAAGTTGGCTATTTTACTAAAAATAGCCAACTTTGACCTAACCGACATCGGTCCCTACGCGACCGGGCATCGGTTAGGTAACCGCCATCGGTTCCCTGTAAATGACCTCCCCAACCAAAACAAAGGGATCCAAATTCATTTTGCAAGAGAGGGACAAGTGAGAGAGAGAGAAGAGGTTGCAGAGAGGAGTATTGAGCCCAAGACTGTAACTGAGAAACTAGATCATGGTCACACTCATCCAAACATTGGGAGAGTCGGAGGATAGCTTCATCAGCTCACTTCGATTATTGGATCATCCCAACTGAGCCTTGCCTTCGCCACTGCATTCCTTGGACCTGCATCCGCATCAGAAACTAGTAAGTAGTCTCTTTTATTACCTTGTATGCTTCTAGACACTACTTTGTGAACTTTTGATTCATAGTGATTATAAGCTCACTCCTAGATCTACCACCCGGCAGCACCCTGCACCTAACCTTCATTCATCCATCTCTATATTGCCCCAAAGATAGCTTTCTCACTCTCTGAGTCTTCTCTATCACCCTACTACTCCCCTCAACCATCTACCAACCTTCTAAACCCCATAACCACCTTACAACCAACCTCCATTTAAAAACCCTAAACCACTGCCCCTACCGATATCGGTTATCCCCTACCGGTATCGGTTTTATAACCACGATCGGTTATCCAGTGATCGCATCGGTCACTGTGACTTATACCAAAAACCAACCTTTCACCTATTTACCTCCAAACAATCTCATATCCAGCCTTGTCTATCCCTGTAACTTGATCTAAATGTATCAATAACTAGTGACCAAACAAACAACATGACATTTTATTATTGGTAGTTTAGTCTCTATTGCTTTTAGTAACGAGGTACCTAAATCATGATTTCACAATAGCTTCTTTATTATCATTTGCATTAATTTGTATTAAAAGGGAACTGACCACCTTCGAAAGGAAGTCTAATATTTCTTGGGCCCAAGGCAGTTCCCTCACTTATTGTTTAACGAAAATCTGGTGGTCTTGCATTCTTATTTACAGGTAGTCATTCCCAGAAAAAAAGGAGCTCTTCACAATTGATCTCGATCTCTCTACGGTGCACGTGCGCACACCTTCCCAACACTCAATAGGTATTCCTCCTAGCCCTAACCCTTATCTGTTTGTCAAGAGAATGAAAAGATAGAAATAACTCTATTCTGGAACAAAAATTCTATGTGAAACAGCACCTACGGTATCTATCGCGCTTTTGTCATTTGTTTCTCCTATGATGTCAACCATGCCTTTATCAACCGACTTGAGTGTAGGTCTATCTATACGACACCTCTCATAAACCTATTACATCTCATTCACCATTGGTGTCAGCAGCCCACACTCCCTTCCAAAATATCATCCTCTCCATCCCATAGTCTATTCCTTTGATTGCTATGAGAGTCTTTACGTCCACTCCACCTATCTACATCTATTCTAACACATGTTCCTTCCTCACAATGTTTTTTATTTGGAACCACCACATATTGGGATGTTTCCTACATCATACCCACCTCATCTACCCCTTATACTATAGGCGGTTCCCAGTCATCACAACCTACCAATGATCTTATCCAAATGATGATGGACAAGATGCAGATGTTGTTGAAAACTCACAGCACCCCTGGACACAGATCAGGCTTCTAGGATGATCACTCTTGCATCCAGTGTGATTGCAAAACATGGAAACCTCTCTCCAAGTGTGTGACTTGTGGCGAGAGAGGAATCTCTAGATTAGAGGCTGGTTCCTCGAACTCCTCTGATTTAGATCTATATTTGCACAACTACGAGAGGTTCGATCCTAATCCTACTCTAAAATCCAAGGAGACAGAGATAGAAAGTGTAAAAATGAAACTAAACTAACAGGTGATGCACCAAAGGAGGAGTGGTGAACACTTCTTATCCTGCAGATAGACACAGATCATAAAATGCAACATAAAACATCATGCACAAGCTGATAAGATGTAATCAGAGGTCTAAAATGAAACAAGCAACACACAAGCAGAGGATGGCCGATCACAGAGCTGTATTGTCATTTCCACTGTCAAAATCCTTGCATTACAACATCAAAAGGTAGAAAACCTGTTACAATTTTAGAAGAGGTTTGATACTTGCAAAAATCACTTGTTACAGGTGAAAGAAGAAGCTTGCTATCCAAAGAAAATGTTCCCCTTAGAAATGAGCCAAATCTGGCTTTTACAGTGCAAGGGTCGAGCCCAGGGGACAGGAAATGTACAAAACATGAGAGCCCATCCCTCCTTGAATGCAGGTGCATTAAAATGGCATGGGGAACCTTACAAACCCATACCCTATCATTTTGACCGAAATACAGGAGAAGGCGACCCATTCTGCATTAAATCTGGTCGCTGGAATGTCACTTCTGGCCATGAACACGCGTCAGAGCTGTTTCTTAATTTTCTCCCTCTAGACTACACCAAAACTTGAGATTAACCCTAGAATCATGTAGAGAATTTCACAAGCTTTCCGTTGATATAAAGAACGTGCCAATCCAAGCTCTGGATCAAAAGATATGGAGATCTGAAGATCTAGGGCACAAAACAAAGCGAAAACGGATTTTTAAATTTCTTCCCGCGCTCTGCCACCTGGATGACACATGGCATGCATTGATTGGTCACGTGATTCTCTCTCCTTCGCTTACCCGCGGGTTTTTTCTTGAATTTTGACCTTTTTGATGATTTTGGGACTTTTTCCACCTTTTCCGTGCCCCCGCCACTTAGACGACACGTGGCATGATCTTGTTGGAGGACAGGGTGCGGGGTCTTCCTTTACTTTTAGCCCTTTTGGCGAACTCGGCCAAATTCTCTAACTTCTCCCCGAGCTCCGCACTTCCCTGTTCCATTGGACACGTGTCCAATTCCTATTGGATCGGGCTGCCCTTTCAAAACTCACCCTTTGACTTTTGGACTTTTCCCTTGTGACACATGTCATCTCCTGGTTGGTCCGCGGGTCTGCCGCCGCTTTTCGCGTCCATCACATCTTTTTATCCCGGATGTCCCAGTGCCTTTGTAGGACAAATTCTTTTGGTTCACCTGATTCGGCCGGTTCACGTCCTTTTGTCCCACTTGTCCCTGGATCGAATTTGAAGTCCTCCTTTTCGCCGATTCGGGCGGTTCGCGTACCTCGCGTACTTGCGGCCCAGATGTCCCTGTGTGAAAATTCTCCATTTCGGGTGAACCGGCCGGTTCGCGTCCCTTTGTCCCACTTGTCCCGATTGCTCCCGGTAAAGGACTTGGACAAATTTTCTTCCTTTCGGCCGATTCGGGCATTTCGCGTCCATTTGTCCCAGATGTCCCTTTGCTGTTTGGGCTGCCTGTAGGCATTTCCGGCCGAACCGCGCCTTGGTGTCCCGAATGTCTCGATTGCTCCTAGGACAAGGACTTAGCCGATTTTCACAATTTTTTCCTGAACCGACCTCATGCGTGGGAACTGAAAACTCGATGCATGTTATCAATTCAACCCCAGGGGTGAAATTGGATAACAAGCAGACATTAAGCATTTGACTCCAGCTCACGTAACTCTCTAACATACACCAATATTTGCAATGATCTCATTCACACATCCATACCCTCCCCATTAGGAAATGCCTAAATTCAACCTATTCAATAATAAAGAAGACCCACCACAACACTTCGGGTCTTTTAAGCATGTGTGTTATTTGATTGCTCACGATGATGCCTTACTCTTGCGCAGACATTCCAAATTTCCTTGATGGGACCAACTTGAGATTGGTATAGTGCTCTACCGGGCATTCTATTTCTTCATTTAATCAAGTAGCTCAGGATTTTCTAGACCACTTTTCTATCAACATTGTTAAGAAGGTCACCATGACTAACTTTCAGACGCGACACACCAATATGAAGATGAATCTATTGCAGATCTTTTCACTTGTTGGTTGAGATTTGCTAAAAAACTCACATTCTAAGCGCCTCAAATCGAGTTAATAGAGTTTTTCACTAGAGCTTGTGCTAGACGCATCCCGCCAACTCTACAAGTTCAAACTTTCTACATGTTTCACAAGGCATTCACCATGGCCCGAAACTTGAAAATCATGTCATTAAAGATAAGAAGATACAAATAC